>JARHVA010000736.1:1870000-2315000 GCA_037957365.1 Torreya grandis | reverse complement strand
TCAAGTATAAATTTTTTTACCTGTAGACACTATTTTTGAATTATATAACACCTTAGTCTTATACACTTAGAAAATACATATCATGTATGTACCTTCTACTTCTAGACCTTTTTCACTACCAAAAGGCTTGCATACCTATCTCTCTATGCTTAATTGATTTTCTATTAGTTTGACCAATGTTATTTTGATGACCTAGGCCTTATATATTTCCTAGAATGAGGTCAACATGTTTATCTTCAATCTCTACAAGTTTTGGACTTGCATCTATTTTCCAACTACCTAGACACTTATGTCCTAGTCAGAACCTACGTAGATGCAAGTGTCCTATCACAAAATAAGAGTTTAGTGCCCTAAAGTCATATAATTTTAAAATGAAATATATCTTAAAGGTCAGATTAAGTGCTTTAGTGTGAGATATTCTTCAAAGGGATTATTATAAATAAAATATCAACCCTCATTTATACCTCACCTAGAAAATGCCTAGCAATTGATAAGGTAACTTACCAAAATCATTTTATCAAGTACTCAAGTGAGTAAATCTTCCTTATTTTCTCCTATCTCCATATTAGTCATAGGGAGAATACATATACAAGTTTGAATTATCGAAGGAACATCCCAAGAGCTATACTTTCTAATTTAAAATCTATGTCATTATTGTACTTACTTATCATAGATTGCATGATTTTTACATAAGCCAACATCTAGGGGAAAATTACATAATTCTACGGCCCTCTTCACAGTATTAGATATGTAGGTAACACTCAATAACAAGTGGGTCTTTTATGTAGCTCAAAAATGTGTGTGCATTAACCCATTTTTACCATAACCAATATGAAGATGAAGAACCAGGGTTTTGTTATTTGACAAGGAGTGACATTATATGACCCAATCTGAATGCACCAAAGTGAAGGTGACACAGAACCCAAAAGCATATAGGTGGTCACATATTATTTAAAATAGTATTATTTAATAGACACATATGTCTAAGTTATATAGTAGAGTCAACATAACCATCCCAATTTGATGTAAGTGTCCATGGCTACAAAGGCACAATTTACAACTTCATGTAACTATTCTAGAATCCAAATCCAATCCACTTTCTTCTTATTCTAGATTGAGATCTTATTAGCATTAAAACAAGACAAATATATTATTTTCATTATTATTTCAATAATTATAATAATTTTACTTTCTATCTTTAGCATCTTAGTATAATAAAATCAGTATATGTTATATCTGAGTTTCACAAATAATTGGATTGCTTTAGAGATAGTCTATCATCCTTGTGCCCTGGGCTATCTCTACCCCTATAACCCTAGATCCCCCACATCTATATTTTAGGGTTAAACATCTAGTGAACCCAATATTAGAACATCATTCTTGCCTAATCATATCATATAGGATGTTTCTTACCTATCTTGTCTTAATCTTTGTGTTATTTATCTCACTGATCATGGATGATATTGATTGCTTTAATGACTATGATTATGAAATGATGCAAGAGCATCACTACCATTTGTAAATTTTTGTCCATTTATATGGTATTGAGTATTTATAAGGAAATTATAGTCATAATATATTTTTATGAGTCATTCATAGGTGTTAAATCTTTATCAATTTTAAATTGGATTGTCATTGGCATTTTCTCACCAATTTTCTTAATTTTAAATTTTAAATTTTTTTGATAAGGTTTTGGATCATTACTCATGTGTGTAGGAGTTTTTAATAATATAGTAATATTTTTTATACTCTCAAGTATTCAATTTTACCTAAATTCATACGTGTATCACATGATTAGTCATCTTGATGCTCATGTTAGAGGTTAAGGTAGTTAGTATTCTCCCAACATCCATGAGGAAGTTGAAAGTTAATTAAATCAGTTATAGGATATAAAAATACTTTTAAATGATTTATGTGTGGGTTATAGTTATGGCATTGAAATTTATTTTAAATATATGTAACCCAAAAGTAAATTAATAAATTTCTCATTTTTTTGAAATAAACTTTGCATACTCTGTGTATACCTTGCATTTTGTGTTTGGTGATTTAAAAGGATTGTATAATCATCATATGCAAGAAAATATATTATATGATGTAAAATTGATTCCAAATTATCAAATTAATTCCAATTAATTGAATAAGTTTGGGTGATAATTCAATAATTTTCAAATGAGAAGTTGTTTAACTTAAGAACTAGTTTGCAAACCCTATTTTTGCTTACATTCTATGGATAGAAGATTGAGTTGGCAAAGTGAGTTAAAACAATAAGTGAAGGGTTGTTTTGATAATTACAATAATTTTTAAGTATTTATAACCATGATATAATGTTTTTTAAATTTTCTCAAAATACTTTTCAAATGTATTTCCCCAAGCAATACTTTCAGACCCTGTATGCAAATTATGTCTTCATACTACTATAAACAAAATCTTGTGAGAAATGTTGAATAGAGGGGTCATAGATGGTAAAATTTGATTATATAAGGTTTTTATAGTGTTATAATATGTTATTAAACATTCAATAAGTTTTTAAACCCACTTTGGAACCTATAAGATGAAAAAAACTCCTCGGTTTTGTGCAGTCAAGTATAAACCATGTGTTAGGGTTTCCACACAAAAACATGGATTGTAAGATATTCCACTAATGATAAATGCCCAAACTTTTAAATTTGTTTAATAATATTTTTTTATAAAATATTATATGGTTTTCAATTTTATCCCATATGGATAAGTACTGATTAGAGGGATTGTGTGTAAGATAGGGTCATAAGAGACCTGCTAGGCCTAAACAAAACCTAAAAAGGGCCTAGAAGAGTAATCTAAGAGTTGTGTTAGGCCATAAAACTTAATTAATACATAATATTATATATATGGTATCTATAGATAACTTTATTTTCCCAAAATGATATTTTACCATCCATACAATGAGGAAAAGTCTAAAAAAAGGCTACTAGAGAGCCTGTGACAAAGCAAGAAGCAAGGTATGTAATAAAGGGTTATTTGAGAATTTTTGTGTATTTAATAGGAGGAAAATAAGGACTTTTTTGAAAATTATATTTATTAAAAGAGACTTCATAGGTTAAAAGGAAACCTGATTCAAATTTTGAACCAAGTGATCAATGAGTTCTTATCAAAGAATGAGCATAAAATCAAGATAAGTGTGAAAGTTGATAAAAGGGTGACAAGTGTGAATAGTATTTAAATTTTGGAAATTTAAGTGGAATTAGATAGTTTTAATTAATTATTTATTGATAAGTATTACCTTGGTGATATTTTTGATGATAGTGAGTTAATAACCTAAGACAAATGAAATCAGAGTTAGGTGACTTGTAGAGGTGAGATATATGAGTTCTTGTTTCCATCCATGAAAGACAAATTTTAAGATGACATTTTCATCATGAAACTCTCAAAATTTATATCAAATAAGGGATAAAATTTTATTACTCTTGTATTCTTCCAAATTTTAGAGCATCTAAACTCAAATATTTGAATGGTAGTAGCTGCCATCCCTCTAATTAGGTCCATGATCCCACCATTTCAAGAGATGAGTTTATCCATCTTAAGGAATATAAAGAGAATTTAATATTCCTCCCTACACCACCATCATATTATTTCTGCCTTAGATATGTTATAGAATATGGATATAAAGGACAAGGTTTGGGCAAACATGAGCAAGATATAACCCATCCCTATATAGCTAAAATATTTTACAAATCGACAAGGCTTGGGATTTTAAGAAAAAACCATGAGTCACCAAAAATTAAAGTCATATAATCATTCCCTTCAATCACATTATACCATAAATATGGGTACATATAACCAAGATTATCCTTTATATGGTCTTCAAAAATTTTGACAAATATGAAATAAATTATGATTGATTTACAAATTTATTATAAGGGTAAATTCCTTCAAATAAATTAATTCAAACCCCCATAATTCCAAAATTTACAAATAATGTCCCCATTATCATTGGTGATGATTATCTTTTCTATTCATTTTACATTAAATTTTTTCAAAAGGTTAACCAAAACATTATGGAATCTTTATGAAGTATCATTAAGTCACCAAGAAGAGGGAAGCATTACAAACCTTAAGTGTCAAAGGTTCCTAATGTTTCAAATATTTCAACTAGGGTCTTTAAACCAAGGTATCTTTATCTCCCAAAATATTCATTCATGAAAAAGGTCTATACCATACCAAAAGAGGTACCTTTATAAAAACCTCCCCAAATACCAATTGTTATATCTCTACCAAAGTTGAATGAATGAGGATCTTCAAATGATATACCAAGGGTACCGCCATTTAGATATCCAATATCATTACCAAATTATCCTAAATTTAGTGATTCAAAACTTGAACTTGTTATCCATGAGGATGATGATATTCATGTGCTTGATTCAAAAGAGGCAATGGATTGGAATCAATGATAACACCTATGCAAATCACCACCATTCCCATGGAGTATATTATTTCTATGATAATCAATATTAGGGATCTTAAAAAATAGGTTTTTATATTTCATATTCAAATGTTTTTCCATAATATTAATGCAAATGTTACCTCATTCAACAAACAACCTCTTGCACAATGTATACTTTAATATCCTTATACAAAAGATTTTCAGCTACCATATTTACCTATTTTTGATTTATATGGACCCATTTACCCACATGATTACCTATGTACATTATTTTTGTCAATGGGAAAAATATAACAAACTATTATTAAAATTATTCCATATAATCATTTATGATGAGGCTTAGAATTGGTTCTATAGCCTACCAAAAGGTTCTTTAACCAATTTTGTACAATTAGAAGATGCATTATTCATGTCTTTAAATATCCATAATGTGATAAAACATACATTAGAACATTTTCAAAATTTAAAATAACATGATGATGAATCCATTCAAGATTATACTATTAGATTCAAAAGTACATCATATGAGCTAGCATTTAGACCTCAAATTGGAGTTACAATTCATTTTTAGTAGAGGTCTTTTTTCTCCATTTAATAAAGATAATTTCATAAATATTATGAGTCATTTACCCATATATATGTGGATGTGTATATCTATGCTTCATTTATCCTTACTCGTCAAAATGAGCTTAACATATCACCTTTTGAGTAGTAAAGTTTTATTCCTCATGTAAAGGAAGGAGATAAATTACCAAATAAACAATATGAACAAAAATGTAGAGTTCATAATCTTTATATGGGATCTCTACAAGGTTTACTCAATATGGGATGAATTCAATGTCCACATCCTATGAAAAAACCTCAAGGTGAAAAACATAAAATGCATCCATGCCAAAAATATTTGATAATCACATTATTAATGGGTGGTGCTTATTTTTGGCATAACCATATTGATCCTAAATAGAAAAAAATACTTGTAATATAAGATGTTTACAAAATATTGGCTTTGATCTAAAAGACTTAAAAAATAAAAGAGCTTGGAAAGACTCCTTGGGAAACATAACACTACAAATTGTTTGTGTCCTGAAGTGATTCAAACATGGGTTTAGGTTATACCACAAAAATATCCATATGCATTTGTATTGGTTAGTTTTTTATTATATCAAATAGAAGCACAAATTGATCAAAATCAGTAAGGTGTTTTAACCTTTTAGGAATTAAATGAATGTAAATCCTATGTTGTTAAAGAGTTGAGTATATTAAATAAAGGTAAAAATATGCAATAAATATAACCACTGATCTATTATAGAATTGAAAAAATTCAACCTTTATAAAAATAGTAATGAATAATGTAAATGAGAACTTAGCTAGAAAAAGACTGAGATGGATGATCTGGAGGCTAAAAATTGAGGTAGAGGTTGGTCATATTGTCACAAATAGGATATAGGTGTTAGAATCCTTCTTGGACAATAGCACCCTAACTAGATAGTAGTTCAATATAGTACTAGTGTCTTCCTTTATTTCTAATGTCCTATTTTTGAATGATTTATGGGTTTTGTATATTAGGTCTTATTCTATCCCTTATTCAAATTTTAGGTTTGTGCAATTAATAATTTTTCCTATATCTATATTTTCCTTTGAAAACTCTAGGTTTATATTCTTATAAGGGTTTAAATGAGCACCATGAGAAAATGGGATTAGTGGGTTTGATGTGATGGATGTGTGATCCACACCCTTGTATGATCATGCTTGCTACATATTAATATTTTGATGAGGAATCAATCCCAATGTAATTCTCCCACCTAAGTGTTTAGTGCAAGTGCAAGTGAATGTTAGAATGTCTGAGTGTGAATGCATGAGAGGATGCCATGGAGGCCACTTGAGATCTAAATGTATGTGCTAATATTGGATTATTAAATGTATTGGTTGAGTCAATATAATATTGGAAGAATTAGGATATTTCCCTGAATATGAAGTGTTACTTTTGTGTGATTCTTTGTGATAATGTTCACCTAGGGTATAAGAGTGTGATAGTAGTGATTATATAGTGTTCTCATAAAAATGACTTGGGAGGGTGACTTAATAATATATCTATACCAACCCTAATCCTCTTAGGGAGATCTAAATACCTTTTTGAAGGGTGTAGGGACCTAAATCACTGATTAATTACACCATTATGGGTCTCATGTGGTGTTTTATGGGCCTGGGTGCTATTTGTAGTTGTTATGTGACTAAAAGTGGATCAAAAATTCCCCTAAGATGGGTTAAGTGATATAATAAGGGTAAAGTGATCTCAAGTGGACATCCAAGGCATAAATGGTTAATTTTAGGTGATTACATTTCCCCCCCCCATTATTCTATAAATGTATCAAAGCAAAATGACTAAGATAAAATAAAAAAATAGTACCTAGACTTAGCTAAGATGTGAAGCCTATGAGTCTAGATTTGAGGATGTGAAGCATGCTCCAATGTTTTTCCTACAATTAAAATGTACATAGATCAATATTTACTTAAGAGATATAAAAATCAAAGACAAAATTCAGTAAAGAAGAAAAACTAAGTAAAGGGATAAGAGAGAAAAGGAATGAATACACCTCATTGGGTATGTGAACCAATGCATAAACCTAGTGATAACTAGTGTGTATGTATATATATAATGACCAATCGGTGAATATCTTGGACTGAGATGATGGCTTGTTCAATCCTCATGTATGGGTGGCTCAATAACTCAATCTAGTTTTGACTCTATCATTTCCCACCATGGTGGATTATGACCTGTGAATATCTTAGATTGGAGTGATGGTGTGTCCAACCCTCTCATGTAGGTGGCTTAATAACTCAAGTAGACTATGACTCCATCATTACCTACCCATATGTAGTAAATGCATTTAAAATTGAAACTATGTGATATAACTATAAATGTCTAATTAGAGATATCATCTTTGTAGCCACTCAGGTATATTAGGTGACTTTGGGCCACTTGAGAATGCTAACCACTATAAATAGAGTAAGGAATGATATTGATATGTAACTTAGAATATAATTTAGGATGTATACATGATAGATAATGACATATAATTTGCCATTCCATCTGATCAACTAGTGTGTGAGTGAGCATATGGAAACAATTTGCCACACACATGCCCCCAAATCTAATATCTGAGCATATGGATTTTGGATTGAGTTATAAAAAAAATTATTTGAGTATATGAACTATAAATGGGAATGGTCATTCCATGCATGATGCCCCCAAGCTGAGCAAACTGATATGAATATGAGCTAAAATTGTATGAATCTGAGCTAAACTAGTATGAATCTGAGTTAAACTAAGCCAAAATTGGTAAATCTATAATTGAACCTATGAAAACCTAGATTTACCTACTATGCCTTTCTATCCAATCTAGATTTTTTTTAAATTAAGGCTACTGGATAGTAGTTCTATGTGATGTTATTTTCCTAATTTGAGCACTAATGTCTATCTATTTATATTTATGTGTAGTTGTACTGATCTTTTTGTCACTATTTTCTCGCTATGTTTACCTGAGTCTAATTACTATAATGTGATCATGTGTACTAAAAATATACTATGAATGTATTATGGGAGCCTGATCCCTATGACAAACCACTATTAATTCCCCTTTTTTTAAGGTGAGTTGTTGAACCTGTGTAAGAATTGTCCTCAAAAGAAAAATATATGTAAGATATGTGTTAGTTGGAGAATATATGATATATGTGTAATTGTCACATCCTAATTTATCTCTAAGCTTAATAACATTTTATCCATGGATTGTTAAATTAATTAAATTTTGTTTAATTAAGTTGCATGTCATATGCTATTTATGGGACATTTGTATGTTGCTTAAATTACATGATTAAATTGTTATGAGTTAGTTGTATGTGTATATTATTTACATTATGATCATTTTATTAGTTTACACAATAGTATTTTATGGTTGTATGATGATATTATGAGTTAACAAAAAAATTTGTTGTGAGTTGTATTAAAGATAGATCCATCCTATAGATCATTATGGAGGGAGAGCATCATCAGAGACGATGAAATAGATGGAGGTGTTGGGAGATGATAGAGGAACAACTAGAAACCCACACACATACCACTATAGTTAGAATTATTATATTCATTACTTAAATTGTTAACTATAGTATGCCATTTGTGTTATCTACATTTAGATGATTATGTGTATTTGAGGTCCAGTTTTAGTTTAATGCTTATGTGGATCTAATTGTGTGATTACATTATGGTTGTAGTACATAGGTTGAGATCATAATGTTACTTTATGATCATGTTGTGTTATTGTATTCATGATTGTTGATGATATTTATTTAATGAGTAAGTAAATATGTATGTTTTGTATTTACCTATTGTTGCCTATATACTAGCTACAGTGTCTTTAAAATGTCTTAATATATTATTTGGTTATTATGATATTTGGGAAATATCATTATTTTGACTTAATGCCTTTGTGTATAAAAGATAGTTAAAGACATTTGGGATAGTCCATATAGTGTTAATGATAAAACAAATATGTTTTTATAATATCATTATGTTTAATGTTGGTATAATAGTTGTTTGATTTGCTATTATATTCAAAATCTTGTTATTGAATTTACACTAGTTACTTTACTATGAAAAGTAATGATAATGTTGATCCTTGCTAACTTAATAATTGCCGACATTATCATATGATCTGACCTTAACTAATGGGGTAAAATACATTGGCATTAGTATATGATTTTGTAGTTTATTTAGTTTTATATACTTAAGGTTTATCGACATCATTTGCAATGATTTTATAAGTGAACTTTGTAAAGTTGATACATGATCATGTTAAGTCAAAAGACCATGTAGATATCAGTGGATTAAAATAATGATTAAGTTGTTTTGGAACATTTTATTGATTTATGGCTCTTTGTTTATTTGTTTCAAACTTGAGTTAACCTATATTAGCAAATAGATTTGTGGATAATAGGGTTTTACATGATGAAATTATGGTGAACTACAAGTTTGATGTTACAGTTGCATATATTGAATAAATGAGAGAGGTTGATGGATAAATGATTGTAAGGAGGAAGAGAGAAGGGAATGTGATATAAAGGAGAAGAGTGAGCAGAGAGAAGGAATGAAGAGATATTTTGGTGCAATAAATTACAAAATTGGAAGTTATTTTGAGATTGGTAATGAAATTACATTATTTGGTTGTTTAGAATACAGTAAATTCTATATATATGTCTTACTAGGGTTTTTGGGAAATTAATTGATATATATTTAAAAATATACACATTTAGACCTGTGGATGGCTTGGCCATCCATAGAACTAAATCTCTATCCCAAAATTCCTAAGACTATGTGTAATTAATATGGGAGAATAGGTTTTAGTTTTGGTTTAATCAATATAATATTCAAGTCATGAAATTTAGGATTTTTACATTCAGGTTATAATATATACAAGATAGACTATGTTTTGTTTGTTTAAAAATCCTTAAGCTTATATGTAAATAGGACTATGTATATTAATGTTGAAACCTTAAGCTTTTTGATACAATGGTGAATTTACAAAAACCTTGAGCACATGCACGCTATGTTATATATATATATATATATATATATATATATATATATATATATATATATATATATATATATATATATATATATATATATATATATATATAACATAGCGTATATATATACGCTATGTTATAGTTATATATATATATATAGTTATATATATATATAACTATAACATAGCGTATATATATACGCTATGTTATAGTTATATATATATATATAACATAGCGTATATATATATATATATATATATATATATATATATATATATATATATAACAGGACTTTGAATATATAATAGAAAGGTGAATATATCTTAGAAACTGAGTGATGGTAAACATAGGACTGAGTAAATTTTATTTTTAAAAAAGAACCCTTAGCTCATATGGATGGGATATTTATATTAGTAACCCTAAGCATAATATGAATGAACTGTGTAAATGTTTTTTAGAACCTATTGTTTCAAACTCAAGTCTATGTAAGCTTTTTCTATAGATGAAATGATTGATAAAAATAATGCCATCCAAGGGAAAATTCTATGAGTGGTCGTGTTCCGTATTAACATTAGTTTCATATTGAAATGAAATTCTTTTATTTAAAAGAGGTGATTATAATTATTTAGAGTATATGTTGTATAATCATGTCATTGATACTTTAAATGAAATGGATACATATATTTTTAGGATATATACACATACACATGTGTAAAGACCATTATACATGATTTGTATAATGTTTATGTGGTTAGATTTTTTAGTTCAAGCCCTTTTTGTGTTTGGATACCTATAATATAAGGTGTATTCAATATTTTTCTTAAACTTAATCGACCAAGTCAAATATTAAAATTGGACAAAAAATTATATGAGTGATTATTCTTAAACCAATCAAAAGAAACCATGTTTGATTTAGTGTGGATTTATTTGTTCTATGGTTATCCTAAATCTAAGTCATTATATTAAACTTGGTAACTTGTTGGTCAAAAATGCAATAAAATACCCATTTTAAAATAAATCCAAACTATGGGAGAATGAGGATAAATGGGTTTTTGATTAGTTTTTATTGAAAATGGAATTTGCCATGGAAGGGAATATAAAGGAATAGAGAACATGGGATTAGTATGATAATAAATCTTTACATGTGATTTTATTATGAAAAATCTTATAGATATTTATTTTGATTTTTTATGAACTATATGAAGTTCATAATGAAAAATATGAATTGAATGTATAACAATGGTATACATTATACTCTAAGGAGATGACATATGTATACTTGGAGCATAATGGATACACTATTAGTTTATGACAGAGCAGTATTTTTGATATATGTCTTTTGAAAAGGATAAATTATGTACATACTAATATATATGGTATATAATTGAATAAATGTGATGAATGTATATATAAACATACATCTCATATCAAAATACCATATTTATAAGCATACATCTCATATATATATATATATATATATATATATATATATATATATATATATATATATATGAGATGTATGCTTATAAATATGGTATTTTGATATGAGATGTATGTTTATATATACATTCATCACATTTATTCAATTATATACCATATATATTAGTATGTACATAATTTATCCATAAATGGGAGAATGAGGATAAATGGGTTTTTGATTAGTTTTTATTGAAAATGGAATATGCCATGGAAGGGAATATAAAGGAATAGAGAACATGGGATTAGTATGATAATAAATCTTTACATGTGATTTTATTATGCAAAATCTTATAGATATTTATTTTGATTTTTTATGAACTATATGAAGTTCATAATGAAAAATATGAATTGAATGTATAACAATGGTATACATTATACTCTAAGGAGATGACATACGTATACTTGGAGCATAATGGATACACTATTAGTTTATGACAGAGCAGTATTTTTGATATATGTCTTTTGAAAAGGATAAATTATGTACATATTAATATATATGGTATATAATTGAATAAATGTGATGAATGTATATATAAACATACATCTTATATCAAAATACCATATTTATAAGCATACATCTCATTAATATATATATGACATGTATGCTTATAAATATCATATTTTGATATGAATATTAATTAAGTTATAAAATCTATGAATTAACATACCATGTTTATATGCATATAGTTCATTAAATGTACAACCAGTTAATATGAAAGATGGATTATTGTTTAATATGAGTCTCAAAATTATTATGACTGGTTTGCTTTAATTTTTGAAGTCTGTATATGAAAATAAACTATGATAAATGTGTCTTGTCATAGATGGTTATACATATGAGTTACATCGAAGATTTAGTAACATGTATTCTAAGTATAAAATGTACCTAGTTGGTATGGAATGTACTTGTTTATGTTTATTATATATATATGAGATTCGTTGCATACATTTTAAGGACAAAATGTATGTACTTGATTATATTTATACTTAGCATGTTTTATGCCTATTAATAGGAAGTAATCTGATTGAATCTATTGGTTATGTTTTTAATTAACCAAATCTTGCATTAATGGTACTAAATAAGTAGCGAGATGGACTTCACTAGCTTATTTAGCATCATCAATTCAAGATGAGGGTAATCTGATCAAGTGGTGTGTATGAATTGAATGATCCTTGAAATCAATAAATATTTAAAAATTTTGGCTAAAGTAATGTTTAGTTAAACATTGTCATCTCATATGTTTGATTTACATGTTTGTAGGATATCATAGTAGAACATATTTTCTTTATGGTACACATCATGTATTAAATATCTTACAACACATGGGTACTAGTTTGTCTCTCTGGATTCCCACACAATCATTATCTAACCATCCATGAAGGGAGGACCATTCCCTATTTGGGATATTATATGGGGGATTGATGATCTATAGTTGGTGTGCAAAAGTTCTCGGATGATGCTCTCCCTCCCCACAGTAGTACTTCATTGGAGACTACACTTGAGATTACCATAATATACTAGAATTCATTATGGCTCATGCTTCATGGAGCCTTGTATCTTGTACTATATTTATTATTATGACATTATTCTTGATGAAAAATTAATTTTTATGCATATGTACATTAACAGTAGTGGTTATAGTATTACATAAAAAATCTCTGAAATTGTGTAAATACCTTTTTGGATTATATGCAGTTAAATGAGTAAATTAGCTTTGTACTTATTTTGATTATTTATTATCATATTAATTAGTAATTTAATAGATTATTGCATGTTTATTTATGGTTAACATAATTAGTGTGTTTAATTAAGATCACTAGTTAGACTTTTTATGGTGAAGTCTAATGTTTGAATATGAAAAAATTAATTTTAAAAAAATATGCTATTCTAGTAAATCCCCATGGGGATCTTACATTGTGGTATCAGATATGTATCTCAAAATCTTGGACTTAATGATTCCACTAACATTTTCTTATCCTTATATTTATCAAAAAGGAGAATGGTGTGAGCTAGAGCATCTAGTGAGGGTCCTTTGAATGTCAATGACAATAACCCTAAATTTGATCCTAATTAATTTACCATTGATCAAGAAGTAAAATTGGATAAAATTCTAGAAGTCATGAATGAAACTAGGGACCAAATTATAGCCCTAGAGTAGGAAGTTCATAGACATGAAAAGGAATCCCATCAATATGTACTTGAAGAACATCTTACTGAGTAGGAAATTCTTCAAGAGTAGAGGTATGAGGAAATGACTCAGGATGTGAGAGCTCAAGTAGCTATAAAATTGGTTAGAGATATGAAAAAGGTGAATCCACTTAAGTTTGATGGAACCATGTTGGGAGATGGAGATGAAGCATGGTAGACTGAGATGGAGAAGTATTTCAAGATTTAAAACTACTATGAAATCACTAAAGAATTATTGGGAACTTACTAGTTGGTTGGTAAAGTAGTTACATGGTGGTCCAACAAAAAGTTAGAAATGAATCTTAACTCTACTACCACCACATGGGATTAGTTCATGACATTATTTAGATCACAATGGCTTCTATAATTATAATTTGATCAAAAGCTTAAATATTTTTAGAATCTTAAGCAAGGAGGCCTATCAATAAATGAGTACTAGGAATAGTTCATCAAAATTCTAAAGTATGTACCTTAGTATTAGGCAGATGAGAGGTTCAAAATTAGGAAGTTCATCATGAGATTGAAACTTTAGATTGGTGGTGAGGTGGAAGTACATGGACCATCTACCATGGACCAGGTCTTCGATAAGATAATCAAGTAGGAATAGAAGCTAAAATATCTTACTCAAGTTAGAGATAAGTTAAAGAAAAATTTTGAAATTTCTAAATAAGCTTTCAAAAAGAATTGGAAGTAGAGGAGTGGAGACTCCAAGAGTTAGTTCAAGAATTAGAATGTAGATTCAATAGTGTCACACATAATAAGAAACTTAGTAAAGGTTTCAAAGGTAGTTTCAAGGGAAACCAACAGTTTGATAAGAAAGGACCACCTAGAGGTTGTTTTATTTGTGGAGGTATTCATTTTGTCTTTGAGTGTACCCAGGATAAGTCAAAAAAAGGGTTTTACTCTATAATAGGGAAATTTTTAGCAACAAATTTGCTACAACCCCTCAAGTTGTACTTAGAATAATGTAATATTTTTTTAAACCAAATACTAACATTCATTCTATAAAAAATACTTTACAACTCATCCAACTTATAAATTATAACAATAAATTTTATAAATTCAAATATCAAAATAAATACATCTTATTATAACTTCAAGGAAGGTAAATACATTAGAACTTAGCCATAACTAGTCCAATAATATAGCAACTGATGTTCAAGTATAATAATTATATTATTATTATAATTCTTTCATGCATTTAGCCTTAATATAATAAATAAATTCTAAGCTCTTTAGAGCTCGAGTTGAACCAACTTATGTATGTCTGATAATCACAAGTGTAGTCTCCAAGTAAGTACTATAGTGGGGAGGGAAAGTATCATATGAGATCTTTTTCATACCAGCCATAGACCATCAATCCTCTACATAATCCTCTATCAAGTAATAGCCCTCTCTTCATAGATAGGTAGATAGAATGGTGCAAAAATCTAAAGAGACATGGTAGTACCTGTGTGCTATAATATTTCTACTACATGATGTATATCATAAATAAAATATGTTTATAACATGATATTGCATAACATGTAAATCAAATATATGAAATGATAATGTATATCTAACATTACTTTGGCCAATTTTTTTAAATAGCATACAATCAACCAGATCGATCAATTTCATAACAAACCACTTGATCAGATTATCTACATCCAAAATTGGTGGTGATATCTAGGATAGTGAATTCCTTTTCACTACCTACTTAGAATCATCAATGTGAAACCTAAATAGTATAAACTTAATGATTCAATCAATTTTTTCCCATACTAGGAAAGGAACAATCATAACCATACATTTTATATGTTAAATACATATAATGAAACTAAAAACATGCTATTATTTCTTAATAACAAATATGCTAGAATAAAGCCCATACACAGTCATACCATTTAGGTATGCTTTACTCAAATATAAAAAAATTATCAATTTTTACTAGTAACATAATGTTTAAACAAAATACAAATCTAGTTCTAATCACTACTAGGCTTATATTTGAATAGCAAGTTAGTCTCTTGTCCCCAATAATAGATGTTGGACTACATTCCTAAGAACTTAGGGCAAACCAAATGTTTGAATTGATCAACATCATGATTTAATGGTTAAAATAAACCAACATTTATTACATAAAAGGACCGTTTAATTCATAAACAAACATTTATTCATTATTTTAAGAAACTTATACTTCATGCCTAGAATTTGAAGTTCTCAACCCCTTTGAGACTTTTATTTTTTACATAACTATGGGCTATGTCAATGAGACACTGAGTTCACAAATATGGTTCAACTCACAACTTATGTCTTCTCATCATTCTTATGCAATGTAAATGTTTTCAAAAACTAAAAACTTTCATGAAAAGGCTTCTTAATATAGAATTTGGTCTCATATACTCATCCAAATTTTGGAATAGATTTAGAAACAATTAAGTTTAGATGCAAACTCAAATCAATTTATAATTTTTCCATAATTAGGTTGTATGTAAATCTGGTTTGACTCAGTCACCATTTCAAACATATTAATTATTCTATGAAAGTCAAATGCATATATAAATCTAGTTTACTATAGGGATGTAGAAATATATAAGTCAAATTTAACTTACTACACATCTCGCTTAAATGTCTGAATACGTTATCCTTAAGTACAATAAAAAATAATTCTAGTATGTTAAGAAAAGGACACTATTTTAAATATATATGATCATATAAAATTGGATAAAATGTAGTCATGAATAAAGTGATGCTCATGAATGTATGACTCAATTATCCTAGTTATAAAAGCACTAACAATATATAAAATATATAAATAAATTTGGATGTTATATATTCATCTTTTTCAGATGTAAAAAAAATATAAGATGAAATCTATTTCTTCATATGCTATTGATAAAATAATGAGACATAGTTAAGTAGTACGAGATGTTGTTCAATAGGAGACTAATTTTTCAAACTACTTATAATAATTAATACGTATCCATTATAATAATTTTAAAACATAGTCCAAATACAATATGCAACCAATAATATAATTTTCTAGTATATATCATATAAAATGCAAGGTATATAATTATGTTGCTTATTTAATTAATTTAATATGTTAATATTCAAACTTGTTTAAATAAGATGAAACTTGAATGTAATGCACAGTCTCATATAGGTAATACACTACCAAATAATAAACATAGCTTTGATGTTGCCTATGCATACCTAATCAACCCTGGAAAATATATATAATTTATGTTTTAAAACTAGCTACTAATACATTTATCCATCAAATTTAATAATCCTCAGACCAGTGGTATAATTCAATCAAATGATAGCCCAGTTACTCTAACTAAAATGTTTAAATTGGATTTTACCATTAAGGATCTATCAATTTTATTTAGATGCTATCTAAATCACTTATATTAAAAGTTGATTTTGATTCACAACCTAAGAATAGTTTTTAACAAAATATGGATATAAATAAATTCATAACCATATTACACACAACAATGTAAATTGCAGAACCAACCTCATAAAATAGTTTCTTGTATGATCAATATGCCTTTCTTTTTGCTTTTCCCAAAACTTTCTCTAAAAAATCCCTTGTTTATTCTATATCCATGTATCCCTTTTATTTTTAATTTTTATCAACCTTTTTTATGAAACTCTTTTTCCCTTCATTATGTTGCACCCCTTTACTATGCATGCTCTTCTCACTCCAAATTATCTTTCATGCATGACATCTTTATTCACCTTTTAACTTTACTAACTACAATCATCTTACCTCTAAGTTTGTATTCAACTCACCCTAAAATTATTTAATTAATATTAAAACATTTAATTTGTTTATTGCATCCTAGTTTCCCATAGTAACTCAAGCATAAGGTTAATTAAATAATAATATATTATTTCTAGATTCTAACACAATTTCATGTATGTTTTATAAAGACTAATTTTAGTTTATCTTAATCTCAAGGTTAGTATTTTAGTATAATTCAAATCAATTAAAATAAAGATAGTTAATTATTTAACTAATAGATATTAAGTCAATAATTGATTTTAATTTCAAGATAATTGTATCTTAAATAACAAATATATATATATATATATATAACATTTTAAATCTATTGTGTGTGTATGGTCACTAGAAATTCCTCCATCAACCCTTAATCATCTCATCTATTCCATCTTGTTCGATGATGATCTCCCTCATCAAGATCTAAGGGTAGGATTTATCCTACATTCACTTTGAAACAAGTAGGTAGTTAGTCTGAGTAATCATAAATATCAGCCAATGATGTAAAACTAGAAAATACATATCCATAATATATAAAAAATAAAATACAACTATCACATCATGTATACTAATCAACAATATCACTATCCCATAATATTATATGTCATAAAGCTCAAATCAAAGCAATATTAATCAGTTAATAACCATATTAATCCATGGATTCAAAGGTTATAAATCATAAGGTAAAATCAGGATGTAACAAGATTCATGCAGTAGTTGATAATCAGCAAGCCAAATTCCAAGCTCCACCCATATAATTGTTAGGCATTTTATTTGAACATCTAGTTTCTATTTTGATATATACAAGGGAGGGAAAATGTTTTATTTCTCCTAGAATACTTAATAAGTTATCTAAAAACGCTGGAGTTATGTCAAATGCATGGTTAGTATAATATGGGAATGAGTCAAAGGTCAAAGTTGACAAATGTTTAGTCGAAGTTGAAATTAGGTTTCTCAAATTTAAAATAGTAGTGGATATTTATGTAGCATCACTAGGGTCATATGATGTGACCCTAAGAGTAAATTGGCTTGAAAATTATAAATCTAAGGTTGACTATTATCTAAAAAATGTTAAGTGTCAAGATGATTTTTGAAATCAGACACAAATTCAAGGTGAGAAAAGAGAGTTAAAGCATAGGTACATTTATGTAATACAACTCAAGAAGACTCATAGGAAATGGTACCAAGCATTTATTGTTAAAATAAATGAAATGGAAGAATCTAAGGAACCATCCATCGAAGATTATCATTTTTTTAATGAATTTTCATGATGTGTTTCCAAAGGAATTTCTAAGATTACCTCCTAAACATGAGTTTAATTTATTGATAGATATCATACCTGGATCAAAACTATAATTTAAGGCACCATATAGGATGACAACCACTGAATTGGTTGAGTTGAAGGCTCAACTTCATGAGATGTTATCAAAAGGGTTTATTATACCAAGTGTGTCACCATGGGGTGCACTAGTTGTCTTTATCAAGAAGGATGGTAATTTTTACCTTTATATTAATTATAGAATGTTAAACAAGGTGATAATTAAGAACAAATATCAACTACATCGTATAGATGATATTTTCAATAAAATGTGAGGGGCAATAGTCTTTTCTAAGATTGATCTTAGAGTAAGGTATCATAAACTAAGGATAAGAGATGAGGATATTCCAAAAATAGTATTTAGAACTTGATATGGGCACTATGAGTTCACAGTGTTACCATTCGAGTTGAAAAATACTCCTAAAACATTTATGCATATCATGAACAGTGTGTTCAGAGATTATCTAGATCACTTTGTTCTCATTTTTTTGAGTGACAACCTCATATATTCTAAAGATAAAGAAGATCATTTTCAACATCTAGAACTAGTCTTAAAATGTTTATGGAAACACAATTTGTCTAAATGTGTATTTTTATAAGAGAAAGTGTAGTATCTAAGACATAGTATATCTACAAATGGTATTTTAGTAGATCCAGCAAAGACAAGATCCATTATGGAGTGGTCAGCACCAAAGAATGTGTACAAGGAAAAACATTTCATGGGATTAGTAGGTTATTACATTAAATTCATTCTATATTTTTTAAAGATAGATAATTTGATTACCTCTCTAAAATATAAGAATCAAAGTTTTATCTGGTCAGATAAGTGTGAAGTAGCTTTTTAGGATCTAAAAAGGAGGCTTAATTTAGCACCAGTGGTAAGACTTCTTGATCCTTATGGCCAATTCTCAATGATCACCAATGCATCTAAAGATGGACTTAGAGGAGTTATATGTAGGATGGTGTAGTGATAGCCTATGAATATAGGAAATTGAAGCCTTATGAGGTGAATTATTCCCCTCATGACCTATAAATTTTAGTAATTATGCATGCCTTATAAGTTTGAAGGCATTATTTATTAGAAAAACTATTTGATCTCAAAACTAATAACTTGGGACTCAAGTACATCTTCACCCAACCAAATTTGAATATTTTTCAAACACACTAGTTATATTTCTTGTCTAATTATGATTTCAATATTAACTATATCAAATTCAAGGAAAATAGAGTAGTTGATACCATAAGTTGTAGGAGGTACATAGAAATTGTGGCTATTATCTAGAATATTTTCAAAGATAAAGTGGTAAAATTCTCACCAAGAGATGAATTCTATGATCAATTTAGGAAATTATGGTATGAGGATTATTATAATCCTAAGTATAAAGGATTCAAAATAAAGAATGATAATCTTTTGTAGTATAATGGAAGGGTGTATGTACTAGATAAAGAGAATCTAATGAGCATAGTGCTAAATGAATTGCATAATGACCCATATTCAAGATATCCAAGAGTAACCAAGCTAATATATAATCTTAGACCATTTTATTTATGGAAAGGAATCAATAAATATGTAGCACAAATTTTGTATCTCATTGTCTAAAATGTTAGCATGTGAAAGTTGAACATATGCATCTAGATGGATTGTTGAATCCACATGAAATACCAGAATGGAAGTGGAAGGTGATCAGTATGGAATTTGTCTAAGGTTTATTATTTTCATGGAATAATTATGACATGATCTTGGTATTAGTTGACAAACTAACCAAGATAGCTCATTTTATACTAGGCAACTTGACTACTAATGCACCTACTCTTGAGAAGAGATTCATAAAGGAAGTGTATCAATTGCATGGTTTTCCAATGAAGATAATTTTAGATCATGACCTGAGGATGACTTATATATTTTGGATGACTCTAAATTTAACTTTAGGTATGCAACTAAACTTCAACACTGCATATCACCCACAGACTGATTGTCAGACAGAGCGAGTTAATTAGGTTTTTGAGGATCTCCTTCATATGTATTGCATGGATAAGTAATATAAATGGGAAGAGTACCTTAAATTATTTGAGTTTGTTTGTAATAAATCATACCAATCAATGTTGAGTATGGATCCATTTGAGGTATTATATATAATAAGGTGTAGAACACCAATCAGTTGGGATAGGTTGGAAGATAGGGTAATCTTTGGACCTGAGATGATTTTAGAAATGGAAGAGAAAGTCAAGATAATTAGGTAGAGGTTAGTTGAGGCCAATGATAGACAAAATATTTATGTTTATATGAAGATAATAGATATGTATTTTTTATTATGTGATAAAGTGTTTTTGAGAGTTAAGCCTTAAAAAAGCTCAATCAAATTTGAGAAGTCAATAAAACTTTCATCGAGATATGTGGGACCCTTATAGGTTTTGGAAGTGGTCAACCTTGTAGTGTATAGGATTGAATTTCCACCAACCTTCTTCCATATGTCTTATCTTAAAATTATATGTTTGATCCTTCACATGTTTTGTATTGGAATGCTTTACAAGTTCTAGATCTTGAGGTGGTTATAGTAGAACCAACCAGAGTAATTGACACTCATAAACTCCATTTACATCATAGATAAGTATCACAGTGTAAGGTCCTATGGGACCAATAATATAAAGATAATACCAATTGGGAGGAATATGATGAGTTATAAAAGATATTTTCACATTTTTTTGGTTGACACATTGTTGGATATTTTTTTTGTACAAAGTTGAATATCAGTTTTAGTGTTTGAATAAATGTCATCAGGATGATGACCAAATTTAGGGGGAAGGATGTCACATCCCAATTTCTCTATAAGCTTAATAAAATTTTATATGTGGATTATTATGTATTTTTAAATTGATTAACTTCTATATAATTAATTTGTATGTCATATTTTGTTTATGGGATAGTTGTATGTTGCTTAGATTACATGATTAAATTGTTGTGAGTTAGTTGTATTTATCTATTCTTTACAATATGATCATTTTATTAGCTTATACAATAGTATTTTATGGATATATGATGATATTATGATTTAACTACCTTATTTATCATCAGTTAGATGCAGGATAGATCCATCCCTCAAAGTATGATGGAGGGAGAGCATTATTGGAGAGGATGGTATAGATTGAGGTGATGGGGGATGATAGAGAAATAAATAGAAACCCACACACACATCATAAAAGTTAGCATTATTTATATGCATTGCTTGAATTTTTAGCTATATTATGTCATTTATGTTATCTATATTTAGATGATTGATTATGTTCTTTAGTTGTGATCTAGTTTCAGTTTAATGCTTATGTGGATCTAATTGTGTAATTGCATTATGACTTTAGTACATAGATTGAGTGCATAATGTTGCTTTATGATCATGTTGTGTTATTATATTCAGGATTGTTGATGATATTTATTTAATAAGTAATTAAATATTTATGTTTATTATTTACCTATTGTTGCCTATAGATTAACCAGAATGTCTTTAAAATGTCTTAATACATTAGCTAGTTATTATGATATTCAAGAAATATCACTACTTCAGCATAATGCCTTTGTGTATAAAATATAGTTAAAGACATTTGGTATATATATATATATATATATATATATATATATATATATATATATATATATATATATATATTGGTAATGACAAAACAAATATGTTTTAATAATATCACTGTGTTTGATGTTAGTATAATAGTTGTTTGATTTGTTATTATAGTCAAAAGCTTGTTATTGAATTTACACTAGTCACTTTGCTATTCAAAGTCATGATAATGTTGATCCTTACTAATTTGATTTAATAACTACCTATGTTATCTTGTGATCTAACCTTAACTAATGGGGTCTAATACATTGGCATTATTATATGAGTTTTTTGTTTCTTTGGTTTGATATTCTTATGTGTTATCAACATCATTTATAATGATTTTGTAAGTAGACTTTGTAAAATTGATACATGGCCATGTTAAGTCAAAAGACCAAGATGATATTAGTGGATTAAAATAATTATTAAGTTTTTTTAGAAAATTCAAGTGATTTATGGCTCTTTCTTTATTTGTTCCAAACTCAAGTTAACCTAGATTATCAAATAAATTTATGGATAATAGGGTTTTCCATGATGAAATAATGGTGAACTACATGTTTGATGTTACAATTGTACGTATTGAATATATGAGAGAGGTTGATGGAGAAACAATGATAATAAGGATTCAAAGAGAAGGGAATGGGATATAAAGGATAATAAAGAGTGAGCAGAGAGAAGGAATGAAGAGATATTTTGGTGTAATAAATTACAAAATTGGAAGCTATTTTGAGGTTGGTAATGAAATTCTATTATTTGGTTGTTTAGAATACATTAAATTCTATAAATATGTCTTACTAGGTTTTTGTGAAATTCCTTGATATATATTTTAAAAGATACAAATTTAGCCCTATGGATGGCTCGGCCATCTACAAAACTAAATCTATATCCCAAAATTCTAGGATTGTGTGTAATTGATATGGGAGAATAGGTTTTTGCTTTTTATTATATTCAAGTCATGAAATTTAGGATTGCTATAGTTGGGTTATAACATATACAAGACATATTATGTTTTGTTTGTTTTAGATATGTAAACACGACTGTGTAAATTGGTGTCAAAACCTTAAGCTTTTTGATATAGTGGTGAATTTACCAAAACCCTAAGTGCATATATATAGCAGGATAGTGAATATATCTTAGAAACCTAATGATGGTAAACATAGGAATGAGTAAGTTTTGATTTAGAAAAAACCTTAACTCATATGGATAGGTTATGTATATTTGTAACCTTGAGCATAATATGAATAGATTGTGTAAATGTTATTGAGACCCTATCATTTTAAACTCAAGTCTATGTAAGTTATTTTATGGATGGAATTATTTTTAAAAATTTCACCATCCAAGGGAAATTTTTTGAGTGGTCATGTTCCATATTAACATTAGTTTCATACTGAAATGAAATTCTTTTATTTAGAAGAGGAAGTTATAACCATTTAGAGTATAGGTTGTATATTCATGTCATTGATACTTTGGATGAAATGGATACATATATTTTTAAGATATATACACATACACATGTATATAAATCATTATACATGATTTGTATAATGTTTATGTGGTTATATTTTTTGATTCAATCCCTTTTTATGTTTGGATACCTATAACATAAGGTGTATTCAATGTGTTTCTTAAACTTAATTGACTAAGTCAAATATTAAAACTAAGCATGTAATTATATAAGTGATTATTCTTAAACCAACATGTTTGATTTATCATGGATTTGTTTATTATATGATTATCCTAAATTTGAGTCATTATATTAAACTTGGTAACGTATTGGTCAAAAATGAAATATAATACCTATATACACATAATATTTTCAAACTTTACCACTTACTAACACTTTTTATCTTGTAAGAACCCATCGAGTCTTAATCTCTTTGAGTGTACACCTTAAGTGGTACACCAAAAAATGGGTGGGTAGACCATTGGTGCTTTACAGGATTTTTGTCCCTTTTTACCACTTTTTATCTACACACTTATCTCCTAAAAACCATTCCCCTAAGATTTCCCTCCTATTTTGGACCCTCCTCTAGTATTTTACCACTTTCATTATCCATTTCCCTAACTAAAACCCATTTTTGGTAGTCTACATAACTATGTTGGCCACATCAACCTTGTATTGTTATTTACAAAAGCTTACTAAAAATTAGGTCAGCCATCATCAACATAGTTCATAATTTAGTTATTTTTTGCTAATTTCAATACTAGGTTGATCAAGTCGACTTGTCAACCTAAATTTTTGGATATATTTAGGGTTATATTCACCTATATAAACACATTTATTTCCATAAATTATCAAGAAGAGAAGAAGTAAGATATATTATGCATCTACTTATCCACCATTCTACTTTAGGAGAAATCTTAGGGTTTCATACTTTATTTAGAGATACAATTCTTGTCTTGTGGAGAAATATTTTCAATGCATTGATAGGTTGTGTATCCTAGAGTTTATTTATACTTTTCATCCTTACATACCACAAAAACCTCTTGTGAAACACCTTGGCCAAGGGAGAGTTTGAGGCTCGATGGGTTTGTCTTCAAATGTATGTATTCCTAACTTTATTCCTCCTTTGTAAGAGTAGATAGATATGCAATTGCACTTCTATTCCATGAATTAGTATGATTTATACATTAACATGAGTACATGTATTTTATGCATGTTTAATTTTAGTTTTTATTACCCCCCCCCCCACTTTGTACCACAAGCTTTGGTGAGCACTAGATTATATTTTACTTTACTTGTTATTAGTTTAGTGAATATGAAAACATAGGACCTAGTTTAGGTTATTGCAAAGTTTTTCTTGACTGAAGGCTTTGAAACCCTCCCCAATGATATTATTGTGGTAATATATCTCTTGGCTAGGTCTAACAAATCCATATTAGTCATGAACTCGATTATCTAATGTATCCCCAATCAAAAGTGTAAGTAGGATCTATCTTCTCTAATGTAGGATTGATTTATAGATCTATTGTATTTTCCATTGCATATATTATGATGAACCTAGCATGAATCTAACCCTTGCAAGTTTTCTTTCATGCTTTCATTTCTATCATTTTATTATTTTTTAGTTTTCCCTTATTTGCAATGATAAGTTAACATGATCGTCTCTTTATCCCTTTTATCAGTCAAGTTACAGTACTAAGTCAACTTAGTCAACCATGTATCCTTATCAGACTATGTTTTTCCCTATCTACAATACTAAGTTGACTTGGTCGACCCTGTATCCTTATCAAACTATGTTTTTCCCTATCTATAGTATTAAGTTAACCTATTTGACCATGTATCCTTATATTCCTTCTATATAGTAATACTAAGTAAACCTAGTCAACCTTGTTCTATCTTTGGCCAATTCTATCTTCATTTTGAATCCTTCTATCTAAATAGTACATAGTCAACCCTGTCGACTCTATAAAACTTGGTTGATACTATTTTGTGTGTGGTTATCTTATCTTATTTCATAATTATGTCATCTTTTAAGCTTCCACTTAGTCAATAATATTGCATAATTAAGGATTTAGATCAGATCCTCACTTATTTTATTACTTCAGATGAAACTATTCACTTTATTCCTTCATCTTTTCCTAATCCAAAACTAATCACTACATAATGTAATATAGTTGAGGTCCTTCATCTTAGTCCTCCTCCCAATAGCAATGTTGGGAATCCTACACCTGATACCTTTCCTCCCACCAACACCAATAATCCCCCTCCTAACAACACTAATACCCAAACTTCAAATACTAATGCGCAAATTGACATAACTCAAATTCTTGCACAAATAGTTCAAAAAATGAACATCATGAAAACAACTAATCATTCCCAAATAACACAAATGCAACAAAATTTATTAAACATGACTAGTCAACCACCTCAAGTCATCATGTCTCAACCAAATTAAAAGTGTGTCCCTCCTCCTCTTAGATATGCCAATGGGAATATCATCCCTCAACCTCTAATGAATAAAAAATTCTTCAACATATTCAAAATAAACCTTTAGCCCCATTCATTGTATCCATAGATATTGGAAACATTTTTCCAACTATCACATATGATGGGATTAAGGACCCTACTATCTTTCTCAAGTCTTTTGTTAATGTCTATAAGGAATGGGTCCAAAATAACACCTTTACTACCATCAAGATCTTATCTAAGACCTTTGCTAGTGATGCACTTGAATGGTACAACCAACTTCCTAGACATTCCATATCACAACTAGAAGATTTAGTCAATGCTTTAGTGAAGTAATTCCAACATGATGACCTTAGTAAAAATTACTTTAGCCATTTCATCAATGCCAAGTGACTTCTTAATGAATCTTCTCAGACTTTCATTAAATGATGGAATTATCTATCTCATAAAGTGGACCATAACATGAATGATGATACTCTTTTAAAAATATTTATTATAGCTCTTAAATCTCCCTTTCAATACAAAGTTTGAATCTTTTCCCATAAAACTTTAGAAGAAGCCTTAGACAAAGCAAAAAGGCAAGAATTTCTTATGAATCAATTTGAAACACCTCAAACAACTATTAAAGTACCTTTCCAATCATTTTCTCATAAAATTGATTCATCCAAGCCTCCCCAACCTAAAAATGGAGTATCCAATTCAACAAGTTTTAACCCAACCCACCCTCCCTTGAGTCTAGAACAACTTGAGAATAAATTTCCACCCTTTAAACCCATGAGCTTTGATCTTTCCAAACCTCCTCCAAAATGGTACAATATTGATAAGTTTTGTTAGTGGCATGTTATTATAGGTCATTCTCATGAGTCTTGACATGATCTTCATTGATTTATTCTTGTTTCCTTTCTTGGTCCACATTTAAATCTTGATAATCTAACAAAAAAATGCTATCAAGACTATCTTCAAGCCTCACAAACTCAATCTAAGGAATTCCAATCACATTAACATCAACTACCTAATGAACAACAAAAATTATCCCATACCTACACCTCATCCACTAATGTTGTTCAAACCATAGTTGATCCTTCATACAAAATAATAAAATGATAACTAACATAAACAACTTTAAACATATCATTTCATCTATTGAATCTCAACCTCTTAGGTCACATGAGCCAAATGAGTACCTAGTTAAAATGCCTACTCTAAAGCATATCATACATGGTCCTCTTTTACCTCCTTTATCTCTTCATATCTCTCCTACACATCCTATGTCACATATAACATCCCTAAAATATAAAAAACCAACACATTTACCCATCTCTAATGCACCTACCAACCCAATGCAAATCATTTTAATGGTTCAATGTTACCTCACTCCACCTCACACGTTAGGGCATCTTACAATGCCCATCCATATGTCCCTTCAGAACTTGGGTCATCTTATGATGCCCATTCCTACATCCACTTACATATTGGGGCATCTTGTGATTCCCATTCCTACATCTACTTACACATTGGGGCATCTTACGATGCTCACTCTTATTCTACAATGCATAATAATAAACAAATTTAGCTTCAAGAAATATTCAGAGCCTTATAGTCTTGTATTTCACATGCTCATATTTGATACAAACATTAGCATAAATCTTACTTGTTATTTTTATCTCATGTTTCTTTATTTTTGTGCACTTTACTTCATTTAGTTTTACTTTACTAGTATCATTGTCACCTTTTGGTTCTTTAGTTTTTTTACACATTACATTTGACATTTGTTTTCATTTTAGTTCTTATATATCTCTTTCATTTTTGTCTTTTTATGGAATTATTTTCCTTGGTATCTTTATGATTATTTTTCCCCATTATTTAACATTCACCTCATTGGTGTTCACCTTATGATTTGTAGTGTAATACCATAGATAGGACCATCTCCTTATAAATTACTATATTAAAACATCTTTAAACCACTTTTTGGGATGACAACTACTTTCATTGATACGTGTGCTATATTTTTTTAAGGTTAGTATGGCTTATCTAGTGACATGATTATCATAACATATACCCATCCCTTTTATAGCACTATTTTACTTCCTTGTGATCAGCTACAAGCATATTCATCATTGTATCACTTATTACATAGATGGATATCTCATAATCCCCATATTTCCCTTATTTGCTTTTATTTAAGTCTCACATTAGTCAATTTTGAGATTTCACACTTACTTGTGGGCAAGTCTAGGAGTCTTTAGACACCTTAGTCTTTAGGTCCTTTTCTTTAGTAACCAAGTGTAAGGTATTTTATGTTTGTCTCCTATTTCACTCAAGTTTGGTTATCTGAATCCATAAGGAGGAGGAGGAATAGAAAAAGTTAAATCAAGTTAAAAGGCAATTCATAAAATACAAACAAAAAGAAATAATTCAAGAGTAAAAACAATCTTAAAATTCAGATCACACCAAAAGATGTAATCTATATTTGACACATCTCCTATCTTATTAAAATACCAAACTCCATAGTTGGCCTCATGATAGAGATGAGGTCCATTGGGGTGTAGTAGGCTATTAGACTAGGGTAGGATGTCTAATTATATTATATACTATCTATTTACACCTACTTTATCATGCAAGTATCCAATCTTTGTAGTGGATCGATGGCTTTGTAAGGGATCCTGAGGAATGGGAAACATATTGTGGGAAGGTATGTCCATTTTACTTTTCATACATATAGCCTTCATGATTTGATCTATGTACTTCACTTGTTAGCCCAAGCTTTATGGTCATTAGTTAAAATGTCCTAAGTCCTTGGTGTTGATAGTTTTTTACCTTTTTCACTTTCTTAGTGGGTCTCATTCTTGCTAAAAATGTTCACATCACCCATGTGGTACCTCAAATTCTTAATTTACATCATATTTTCCTTATATTCCCCTTGTTAGATATTTCTTTTAGTTGATCACATCCTTAATCACCTCTACTTACTTATGCTTCTTAGTTTATAGTTTGTGAGTTACATTGTAAGACCTTGGATAGGTCCAAGCCTTCCTCACAAACACCCTTACACCATTTGCTTACCACACCATCTCATTTTCATACTATTCATTTCATCAGGTGGTTGTGTTTTCTTACATTGTATTTTAGAACAAACACTAAGTTTGAGTTTTCATCTTTTAGAGATTTTGATTTTCATCTATTTATCATTTTCTTGTTTGATTTTTGTGGACTTCACTTATCTTACATATGAGATTTAGATTTATTAAATATTTCTCTTTATGTATGACTTCTTCATGTTTATCTTCAATCTTGACTTACATTTCATTTTTGGCCATTCATGTTTTTCTTTATGTTTGATTTGACATGCTTATATTACATGGGGTTACATTTCACTTGCTTACATATCTTTGTTAGAGTTTTCATGCATTGATATTTCATTTATCATTCATGTTTTACATACTTCCCAACATGATTTAGTATGGTCTACATTCCTTTTTTCAATTTATATTTTACATACTTTCCAATGTGATTTAGTGTGTTCTACAGTCATTTGTCATCATTTTGTCATTTACATACTCCATATTTTGGTTCTAACCTTGCCTTAACAATCATAATTTGTTAATTTTTCTAAGTAATTCATTGTTATTTTAACAATCCTATGTACACACGCATTGCTTATATTATTAATTTTTTATCCCTAGGGTCTCTTAAATTTATGTATTGCACCCTCTATGATTAAGACTAGGATATTTGCATGTAGTCATTTAGCAAAAAGGTAAGTTAAGGTATGTATATTATATTTTAAATTACTCTCATTTCATTTTAGCATTACTTTCCATATGTTATTTTTATATATCTATTTTTCATGTGTTTATATGTTCTTTCTCGAAGCACCATCCCCTATTACACTCATGTGACACGTGATGAGTTTCGAGTGGGACATATGTATACACATAATATTTTCAAACTTTACCACTTATTAACACTTTCTATCTTGACGGAACCCATCGAGTCTTAATATCTCTAATTGCACACCTTACGAGTGTATTGGGAAAGGGGTGGGTATACTATTGGTGATTTACAAGATTGTTATCCTTTTTTTCCACTTGATATCTACACATTTATCTCCTAAAAACCATTACCCTAAGCTTTGCCTTCTATTTTACACACTCCTATAATATTTTACCACATTCATTATCCCTTTCCCTAACCAAAACCCCTTTTTGGTAGATTACATAACTATGTTAGCCACATCAACCTTGTATTGTTATTTACAAAAGTTTACTAAGAACTAGGTCGGCCATGATAGACATAGTTTATAATCTAGTTAGTTTTTGCTAATTTTAATATTAGGTCAACCGGTTTGACCTTGTCAATCTAAATTTTTGGAAATGTTTAGGGTTAGATTTTCCTATATAATATATTCATTTCCATCATTTATTAAAAAGAAAAAAATTAAGATATATTTTGCTTCTACTTATCCACCATTCTACTTGAGGAACAAGCTTAGGGTTTCATGCTTTCTTTAGAGATACAGATCTTGTCTTATGAATAAGTATTTTATATGTATTGATAGGTTGTGTATCCTAGAGATGATTTATCCTTATCATCCTTACATATAACAATAACCTATTATGAAGCACCTTGGTCAAGGGAGAGATTGAGGCTCAATGAGTTTGTCTTTGAAGGTAAGTATTCCTAACTTTATTCCTCTTTTCTGAGTAGAAATATATGCATTTGCATTTATCTTCCATGAATTAGGATTATATATACATTAACATGAGTATATGTCTTATATGCATGTTTACTTTTAGTGTTTATTACCCCCCACACACACACACTTTGAATCACAACCTTTGGCGAGCAATAGATTATATTTTACTTATTAGTTTAGTGAATATGAAAACATAGGACCTAATTAGGGTTATTGCATAGTTTTACTTGACTAGAGAATTTGAAATCCTCCCTAGTGATATTATTATGGTAAGATACCCCTTGGCTAGGTCTAAAGGATCCATATTAGTCATGACCCTAATTATTTAATATATCCCCAATAAAAAGTGTACGTAGGATCTATCTTCTCTGAGTTAGGATTGATTTGTAGATCTATTGTATTTCCCATTGCATATAATACCCATTATAAAATAAACCCAAACTATGGGTGAATGAGGGTTAATGGTTTTTTTATTATTTTTTTATTTAAAATGGAATATGTCATGCAAGGGAATATAAAGGAATAGATAATAGGGGATTAGTATGATAATAAATATTTACATGTTATTTTTTTATGCAAAATCCTTATAGATATTCATTTTGATTTTGTATAAACTATATGAAGTTCATAATGAAAAATATGAATTGAATGTATAATAGTGGTATACATCATACTCTAAGGGGACATCATAAGTATACTTAGAGCATAATGGATACATTGTTAGTTTATGATAGAATAGTATTTTTGATATGTGTCTTTTGATAAGGATAAATTATGTATATTCTAATATATACAATATATAATTGAATGAATGTAGTGAATATATACATATATGGTATATATTTATATTAATGAGATGTATGTTTATAAATATGGTATTTTATATGATTGTTAATTAAGTTATAAAATATTTGAAGTAGCATACCATGTTTATACACATATAGTTCATTAAATGTACAACCAGTTAATATGAAAGATGGATTATTGTTTAATATGAGTCTTGAATTATTATGACTGGTTTATTTTAATTTTTGAAGTCTTTACATGGAAATAAACTTTGATAAATGTGTCTTTTTCATAGATGGTTCTACACATGAGTTACTTTTGAGATGTAACATGCAATTTAAGAGTAAAATATACTTGGTTGGTATGGAATGTACTTGTTTATGTTTATTATTTATAGATATATATTTGAGATTCATTCCATACATTTGATGAATAAAATGTATGTACTTGATTATTTCCATAACATATTTTATGCCTGTTGATAGGAAGTATTTGATTGAATCTATTGGTTATGTTTTTAATTAACCAAATCTCGCATTAATGGTACTAAATAAGTAGTGAGACAGACTTCACTAGCTTATTTAGCATCATCAATGCAAGATGAGGGTAATTTGATCAAGTGGTGTGTATGAATTTGATTGATCCTTGAGATCAATAACTATTTTAAAAATTTGAAAAAATTAATGTTTAGTTAAACATTGTCATTTCATATGTTTGATTTACATATTTGTGAGATATCATGTTAGAACATATTTTATTTATGGTACACATCATGTATTAAATATCTTATAACACACAGGTACTAGCTTATCTCTCTGAATTCCCACACCATCACTATCTACCCATCCGTGAAGGGAAGGTCATTCCCTAATTGAGAGATTATGTGGGGTATTAATGGTCTATTGTTGGTGTGTAAAAGCACTCATATGATGCTCTCCCTCCCCATAATAGTACTTCATTAGAAACTACACTTGAGATTACCATAGGATATTGGAGTTCATTGTGACTCATGCTCTATGAAACCTTGTATCTTGTACTATATTTATTATTGTGAAATTATTTTTGATGAAAATTTAATGTTTATTCATCTATATAATAGCAATGTTTATAGTATTTCATCAGTAGTCAATGAAATTATGTGAATACTTTTTTGGATTATATGTAGTTAAATGAGTAAATCAACTTTGTACTTATTTTGCTTATTTATTATCAAAGTGATCAGTAACTGAATGGATTATTACATGTCTATTTATGGTTAACATAATTAGTGTGTTTAATTAGGATCACTAATTAGATTTCTCATAGTGAAGTCTAATGTTTGAATATGCAAAAAAAAAAAAAAAAGTGTTATTCTAGTAAATCCCTGTGGGGATATTAAAGTAATAATCCAATATAATGTGAATATATAACATCAAAATGTAAGATAATTTGAGAATAATTTTATAATGTTTGATGTATGTTATGTCTAACATTCACAAGGTTTTCAAGATAGATATAACAATGTATGTAACAACAAATCTGATTAATAATTAAGTATCTACCTAGGGAGATAGGGCCTGATGTCCATCATGACACCCAAGTAAAAAGAGGATATGCATTAGGTCCCTCATCACATATAAAGTTGGAGTGTGTAAAAATCAAGGTACAAGTGTCATGGCCATGATTCATATAATAAATCATACATACAACACACATGAGGCATGCAAAGTAGGCCAAAGGGCCACAATATAAGGGACATGGGCACATGTTACTAAATTTGAGAAAGCAAAACATACAAGGACATGTTCAAATGTCCACATACATAAATGAAAAACTAGTTGGCTTAGAACCACATAGAAGGACATGTTCAAATATCCAAATACACAATCATGAAAAACACACACAAGTACATGGACACATGTCCAAAGCATACATATTGTGAAAATAAGTGGCATAGATCCAAATAGAAATGGCATATTCAAATGTCCTCAAATATAATCATAGATATATAATAAATTCTAAACTAGGAAAGCTAGAAATAAAAGTATGCATGAACATGTAATACAAGTTTGTGTAAGACTTAAGATGTACATATATTGAGTCTAAAGTAGTAGTAGTTAGAAAAAAATATGAGTAAGCATAGCATGATCAATATTAAGATATAACAATTCTAAATCTATGATGTAGAGTATACAAATTTGTAACCTGGTAACTAAAATTGTGTATAGGGTTCCCCAAAGTGGGAAAATGTGTCAAATGAAGAACCTGTGTATCAGTGTCTATGCCCCTAGTAGATAGATAATAATAAATTTAGATCGGTATATTAGACTTGAGTCCTATATGCAATCTGCAAGCACTCAACAAGAATAAGTGAAGCATGTATGTATGAAAAAACCATCTAATATTAAGATAGCTAGCATATGTAGTGTCTATAAAATATAAGTAACGTTTAAACATGATAATGCATATAATCTATAATTTTGTGATTTCTAAGTAAATATTTGAATGTTTTTAATTTTTTAAATATTATATTATTTAGGATTTTATGGATATAAGCTATGTATAGGAAACAAGAAAATTAAATTATATATAAGGATCAAGAGGGAAGGAAAATATGTACAAGAAGGGAGGAATAATACAAATCAATGAGTCTCATGGGAGACTCGCTATCAATGTGGCATGTGTCAAATAAAGGAATAATGATCATTTGTGTTGTATGAAAGGGAAACTATGGTCCCAAAATCTATTGTACTAAGTGATTTATATCTAGACCTACTTGTGAAGTGGTGCTAGGGATATTTGAAATTGAATTTGGTGTCCTATGAACTGTAGGGGTCTTAGGGACCCATCTAGTCGAAGATGTTATAGTTGGCATAGGTTCCCTATTTTGAGAACCCTAAAAACTCAATAATATTGATCTCAAAATAAAAGGAGTAGAGGGAGGCCCTCTATAATTTGTAACATATATGTGACATATGGTTCTCTCTAATAATGGTCTCTATGGGAGTGTATGCATACATGGTAACATTGTAGGATTAGACCTCACCTGCACTAATGGCTCCACTGAACTTTGCAATGAAATGATGGGATTGTTCTTGGAACTATAAATGGTAGTTTTGGTCTAATTGGTATTATAGTATGATACACACCAAATATATTTTTTAGGGGGTGTGTATCCTTTGTATTAGTGTGATAGGATGTTGGTGGTGAATGTGCCTAATATGTATAGTGAACACTTGAAGTACCACCTATATCATTGGTTGTATGTTTTAGAAATGGATCTAAAAATATTTTTAATGCCTTAGCTTCTATTTTTTGAACTTTAGGTGACTCTATATATGTGCCCACATTAATAATGTTATCTTATATCAAATCTTGTATCTTATGTTTCAAGTTGATACATCTATCTTTTGTATGGCCTAACACCCTATGATATTTGCAGGAAGCATTGGAATCATAGTTCTTTGGAATATACCCTATTGTATCAACCTATTTTATGGGAGGGATATATGTGGAATTGAATTTCAAGATCTATTATAAAACATGTGTTTGATTCTATAATTTTGGTGAAAACGCTTTGTGGATCAACTGATAAAACAAGGTGAGGAGATGGCTATGAAACTATGTTAGCTGTGGACTTTTGATCGCTGTTGTTTTTAGTGGCCCTTACTTTGTATGGAGGCTTATTATAACACTTATTAGTTGACTTTGATCTAGTTGTATATTTCAATTTACCCATAGAGAGAAGCTTGACTTCCCTTTCTTTCAATGTGGCATAAATCTGTGAAGGTTGGAAACTTATTGAACAAGATAGTTTGTTACATCCTAATTTCTTGCTAAGTAAAATATTTGACTATCCATGGATATTTATAGTTAACACATATGATTTGATTATATTTTTTACTAAACTTTGAGATATATACTACTATGGGGTAGTAGGATATTGTTTACGCTACATGTTTGCTTTGATATAAGGTAGCTATTATGTATGAGGTTACATTACAAACATGTTGATTTGTCATTTCAACTATATATTATGATGTATTTATATCATGACTTTTATGGTCTAACTACCTACTTTGTTGTGAGGTTGTCATAGGAGAACTCATCTCTCAAATTGAAATAGAGGGAGAGCATCATTGAAGAGGGTGACATAGATGGAGATGTCAGAGGATGATAGAGAACCCACTATAACCCTACACACACCACATAAGTAATTCATATTTGATGCATAATTTGAATGGTTAGCATTAGCATCTTCCTTATGTTATTTTCATTTAGGTAATTGTTTTATCTGTGTGTTAGTTTAGATTTATGCTTAGATGATATAATATCATGTGTGTGTTGCATTGTGAATGTTATTATGAATTATGACGTGTCATTGTATTCATGATTGATAGTGTAAATTTTTTTAAATTGTGTTGGCACTACCATATGTAGGCTAACCAACTTGTCTTAGTAACAATAGCTAGTTATCTTTTGGATATCAAAAATATCAGTATGTGACATAATAGTTGGTAATAGGACATAGAAGGTTGAATACATTGATAAATTAATAGACTAATTATTGTCAAGCCATTATATAAATAATTGTGATTTAAAAGGTTTTGGAAGACAAAATTAATTGATGTCACCCTAGATTTAAAAATAAAAATATATATAAAATAAAAGGAAATAAAACAAATAATAGAAAGTTATTATTTAGAATAAAACTAAAAAGAATAAATAAATTATATGATGAGAAAGAAAAACAAAAGAGATAACTCATAATTTTGATAAGGAAATAAAGTCAATATATATATATATATATATATATATATATATATATATATATATATATATATATATATATATATATAAACAAAAAAGAGAGAAAAATCTCAAAAAAAAACTACACCATAGATATCTTGAAAGGAGGAGAAGGCAGGGAGTCTAAAAAAGTGAGGTGTATCACTGGAAGTAGGGAATCAGAGGTAAATTTGCATAGAAAAGGGGAGAAGATAAGTTATAAATTAAAAGGATGGAAGTACCAATTTCCAGATATGCAATGTAGTCTGTGTATTTAAGTGAATGTTTAAATCTATAATTTCATATTTATCAGGCTACATAAAGTGGTGACTCATTTATAAATTGAAGGCCATATATTTATTATACATTTCTCACATGTGGGATCAAGTGAAATTATTATTAAATAACATGTAGAGCCTGTCAAAATGTAGCAATTTATAATATATAGAACTACTTACTTTAGATAACAAGTAGCTAACTCTTGAAAGGAAAAATTAGTGATCTTTTTATATTATACATGTGTCAATTTATGGCCTATCACTATAGTTGAGTATAATTACTTGTATTAAATACTAAAACACCATATAAATGTGGAGTTTTCTATGTCTTCTAACTAGCAATGTGTATTTGAGAGCAAAAATTTATTTTAGCTTCTAGTGACCTCCTTAATCTAGTTCATATTTACAGTGATCATATTATATATAATAATCATAGTATATAAGTTATATTACATAAGTTGTAATATAAGTTTATAGTTAACAATGAAAATTTATAATGACTATTATATGAATTTAAAATAAAACTAAGCCAAACCTATAAGCCTTTTATATACTTCATATAGCTTTACCAAATCGCTGCACTTTATATAATTAATAAATAAGGAACCTACCAAGAATTATAGCCGTACATAATTAATAAATAAGAATTTATATCTTTTAGAGTTTTTATAATAAATTGTCGTATTGGTAAGAATAAATAAGATTTTTTATAATGCATATTTTCTAGATTGCTGAATATAGAGATTTACTTTATAACTCTACTGCAACCAATCGTGGCATATAGTAATAGTTATACCATGAGTCATGGATAATTAGTATTCACAATAATTATACCATTTATTGTTTACCGATTATTAATTAAATTTATACCAATTATTGTTACTCCGAACTATGAAATAAATTATTGTGAGTCATGGCATAACATGGCGTACTACATAAATTAATTCTGCTATAAATTATAGCATGTTATATAGAAAAATAACTGTGGTAATAGTTATAATCAAGTTATATGTATATCATTAGATTTATACCACTAGAATATCTTTCCTTGACTCCTTGAGGATTTGAATAACGTCATAACAAGCTAATTATTTGTTTAATTATATACCATGGTTTGGAATCTCTTTAATTGCATTTCAAATAGCCGATTCTAAAATTTCCATGGAAACTTGCCAAATCTGACTGTGGTCTTAGGTATATTCTTTGTTGTTAGTAAATACCATGAGATCAACACTTCATCTACATGGCAAGGGTTTGTCAGTGCTCTAGATTATTTAGATATATTTCTATTAGATATAGATCATTTCATTAGCCTAATTCTATCATAGTAAATTAATAATAATCAAGATGTAGATGATCTAATTACATTAAGTTAATTAATTGAGTTTATCAGCGTAACACATTATATTAAGATGACTTATAGCTTATCTAGTTGCACATTATTTTATATTTAGGAGTAGTTTATTTAGGTAATATTAGGCTAAGTATATATTCCCTATTATCCTAAAATATTGACATACAAGTCATTTATGATTTGATCATTTTATTCACTTTGGTATGAGCATATTCTTCACAGATCTTTTGACGTAGGTGTTATCACATACGCAAGTCATATCTAATGATTTATATTTATTGAATATGTTATAAACTATAAAAGGTTGGGGATTAATGATTAAATTTAAGAAGTGAGAAATAGAGAAAGAAAGGTTGGGGATTAATGATTATATGTACCCAAATTGGTGCTCATCATATTTAGATGAAGTTTGGAACTCCTCTTTGGCTAGGGAGGACCACCTACAAGTAAAAACACACTACCACAAAATATTTGTTAGTAGGTTGGTGAGTGGGATACCAAGCACCTTGCTTGTTCCATAAAGTGACAAACTTCATAGGGGATGATAGTCCACTGTTTAATATAAAAAGATAAAAATGAAATGACAAAGTAAATTAAAGAGAGAGAAAGAGAGTTACATGTACCTTTTCTATAACCTATATGTAGTAGTCAGTATCACAGAGCAAGAAAAATATAATTTTAGTCTGTTAGAGGGATGTTCAAATTGGTTCAAGGTGATTTGGGTAAAAGGGCTGTCACTGACATTGGTAGGGTAACCGATGTCAGTATTGGTAATGTGATTGACATTGGTAGGATAACCAATGTCGATAGGGGAAATAGAAATTCATAGAAGGCTTTTCTAAGTGTTGGGAAGGATATTTGATAGGTTAATGAGAATGGAAAAGAATCGTATGAGGGGTTAGAGAGATAGTAAGAAGTCTAGGTGAGAAGTTTGGTTTGGTTAAGGTAGAGGTATGGAGACGAAAGAGTTCTGCAACTCCTCCTCGAGGATAGATAGGACTTGTGTAAACTCTAATCAGAAATAATTTAGAATTCACAAAATATAGAGATGCTTAAATGATATAAGTACCTAAAGAAATAATCTTGATAAAGTTTTGTTAAGGTGACTAACTGAACGAATATGAGTGTGTGTCACATGTTCACCATAGTTTGAGATCTTTACACAATGGATAAATTCTAGTTCAATATTTGATTGGTACAGAGAAGCTGTGAGCCTGGTTATAGTGGATCGTCACCAAAAGCTTGTTAAGAGTGCTTTGAATCTCTTGAGTGAGTTTCTGCTTAAGAGAGAGAGTCTTTTCCTAGGGACCAAAATGGGTTTAGAACATTAATTAAGTAACTAACATCGATGATCCCAATGACATCGGTCTTGGGTTGACTGATGTTAGTCAAGGGTTGACCAACATCAGTGGCATAAAAATAGGTTGAAAGGGATATTTTTGGCTTCTTTCTTTTATTTTTTTATGCCAAGTGTGATACGCATTAAGAAATGGTCAATATGCAAGGTTGGGTATAAGGTAATTGGTTATAAATTGGTTTATAGGGTAAGAATTAGTTATTTATGGGAGACCAAGTCTAGTTGTGACTCACAAGGGGAGAATTAGTCTTGGGGTAAGGTGGCCAGGCAAGGTGTCACAAGGAATATTTAATTAATCTTAATTAATTAATTAATTATGTGGGGTAAAGGCATGGGTTAGGAAGACTTGTTACAAAGGGGGTCTAAGGGGGATTTCAACACAACACGTTATAGACTTGTTTAACATAATTCTGGTGTCTACATTTACCCTTTTTTATCTTGGTAAGTTATGCCAGCAAGTTACAAGATAAAAATGAAAGTTGAGTGGTCTAGGCATGGGGTGTGATATCCTCCCCCTCAAAATGGGAATTGATTGGGAAAAACCCAAAATGGGTGACTGATTTGACAAGGAGTAAATGAGATTGGTTGGTTTTGGGTTAGTAGTGTAGAGATGACATCATGGTCATAAAGTACTAAAAATTTATGTTGATAAGTTAAAATTAGGTGTGGTCATGGAGGATTTTGGTTAAAGTTAACAAGGCATAACTTGTTAGTGATAGCTGATAAGGTAGGATTAACCAAAACTATAGCTCCAACAATCAAATGTGTTATAGGTATATGAGGTAGGAAGTGCCCCTCAAAACATAATAGGTCATAGGTGATAGGATCAGTTAGTGATGATCCAAATCAACTGATAGTCATATATGTAAGGTATTGTTAACATGTACTAGATAGCATGAATGATCAAGACACAAAACTTAGATGTAATGAGTAGATGCATAATGAAATGTGTGTTTAGGTAATAGTTGGCATGAGTGGAGATGAAAATGATCCCCATGATCAAGTTTGCAAAGGCAAGGTGTGTGTAAGGTTGATTGAGAATGAATAAGGGACTATAAAAGTGATATGCAAGCATTAAAATGATATTTTATGGTACTGATGTCAGCCATGTTATATTGACATTGGTGGTAAAGTGGTTCATGTCAGTGGCCTAGGGCATAAATGATCAACGTCAGTGGTTGACCAAGCCTGATAAAAAGGGACTAGGTGGCTGACCAATTTCATTTGCATGTTGATTGGTCAAAAATCAATAAAAATCCAAAAAAGTAAAGCAAATGGTGGGACAAGGTGGAGACCCAACTGGAGGTGTGGCAGTATAGGCACTAGTCATCTCAACCTGGTAGAGGTAGAGAGATGAAGTAGGGTCTTGTAAACCTTTGGCCTGTGTTTTTTTTGTTCATTTTGTTAATTTAAGGTGAGTGGGGGGTGTAATAGGTTGCTAGTGAGTAGTGGGTGGGTAGTGGGTAGGGTAGGAGCATGTTCAAGATTGTTTAGGTGGGTTTTAGGGTAGTTTAGGGTTAAATTTAGTAATGGGTAATGGGCAGGGTTCGGCCTTAGGGATGAACCAATCATCAACATTGGAGGTAGTTTACTAATGTTGGTTAAGGTCTTCCTATCAATATCAGTGGCAAAGGTACTGATTTCAGCATGTTGTGCACTGACGTTGGTAGTCTAGGCACCAATGTCAGTCAGTAAGTGACCAACATCGGTGAACTTGTTACGGTAAAAAGGGTAAAAATGGGGGAAAAAAGAGTTAAAAAGCCATGAGACCTTAGGAAATAGGTAAATTATGTATCATAGAGTGGATTTAGCTCAATTGAATAGGGAGAGATTAGCCAAAAGTCTTGGTTTAAGAGAGATAGGTCATAAGGCCTTGGGTAAAAAGGGATAGGTTGGATAGTTAGGTGGGTCGATGGTTGAGCTAGCCCTAGAAAACCCCATGTCTATTGAGTGTTGCCTACATATCCAAAAAGGTCCTTAGGCCAATGTAATTGTCCCATGGGATAGGGAAAATGGTTAAAGTAGTGGTTAAAAGGTCTATTGATTAATTTTGTGTATTTTTTGTTGTAGGTAAGGCATAAGTTAACCCTGAGAGATCACCTTTTGACACTCTTGACTAGGATCAAGAGAGATGTGTCATTAGATGAGTGGGATCACATGGTTATAGTTAGTCTTGGTGGAATTTGATGGTATTGTTAGGTCACTCAAGATGTTAGCTTGATGATCACATTGATTAAGAGGTGGGATCATACCACCAACACCTTTTACCTACCGGATGGTGAGATGATAGTCACATGAGAAGATGTATATAGGATCCTTATATTACCACTGTAGGGTGAGTAGCTTTTTGCATGCATGAGGGAGGATCATGACATCCATATGGTGTTATTGTTCGATAAGCATGTGAGTGAGGTTACATATCACTCAGCATCATTCTCTTATGAGCCTCTATTTTTGGTAGATAAGGAGGAGTATCATCTTAGCATCTAGATGATGATCAACATCATGGTGTATGCACTGCCAGATGTAGATGGTGGTAAATTTTTGATCACCTTGATAGGGGTCTTGGCTCAAATGATAGATTAAAGGATAGTTTTTTCATGGGGGCCTACATACTTGGCTCAGTTGTATAGAGAGTTGTGGGGTTTGCATCTACATAGATGTTATAGTTTATGTGTTGGGGACCTGATGCATTGTTGGGCATATGAACACATCATAGTTACATGGCCACTAAGACTGTTGTACATGATTACAGTGGGATTTAGAGTTAGTTTTAGATGATGGTGAGAGGCCATAGCACAGACATAGGTTGATGGAATTATGTGGGATATCATGTAGTATAGAGGGCTACTAGATGTCTTGAGTCTAGGAGATATTATCTAGTACCCCTACTTGATGTATCCAATTTTTAGAGGTTAGGGGGAGGAGCTTGTTGGGTTTTAGAGCACAATATGGATCAGAGGTAGGAGATCAAGGGAGTTTAAGATGATACATGTGGCATGGGTTAAGAGACAACTCAGTCTTATGTAAGATGTTCCACCTACTTTCCCAAGATACAGGTGTGACAACATTGAGGCACCACTCCCTTTACCATTGGAGATAGATGGACCTAATTTTAAGGAGCTGCTAGTAGGCACATATGTGGTTGATACTAGATGCACTAGGGCATACTAGGCATGGTGGGCAGGACTACACCCAGTTATACCAATGAGGAGGCTAGCTCCATAGATGTAGGGTTTGGCACATGAGAGAGATGCTACTTTATAGGCTAGAGACATGGCCATACAAGAGAGGGATATAGCCATGCAGGCTAGGGATGCCATTATTCAGGATAGAGATGTAACATGATAGGCCAAAGATGCCACTATTTAAGTGAAAGATATGGTTATGTAGGTTAGATATTCTATATCTCTAGAGAGGGATATAGCATTATATACCAAGGACATGGCCATACAAGAGAGAGTTGTTACAGTCCTTTCATAGAATTCCTCATAGGCAGAGGTCCTAGAGTTATATGGTCAGGTGGGCCATCTTCATAGTCACATGGCCAGTATACAGGGATGAGTGACCTCATTTATAGTAGAGAGAGATCAGTTGAGGTTAGTTGCATGGGCATTGGTAGTTTTTCCTCCTCCTCCTCCTCCTCCTCCTCCTCCTCCTCCTCCATAGGTAGTAGTATAGGTATTAGGATAGGTAGGTACCATGGGTCCTCCATAGACTATATCTCTTACAAGATATAATACTGCATTGGATGAGATTGCATACTATGAGAGGGTGATTTGTGAGTTTCCATGGATTCCTAGCTTTATAGAGTTTAGGGAACAAGATCAGTCAGAGACATGGACCTCAGGTTCTAGTGCATGGAGATAGAGATAGGGAGAGGGTAGTGGTGACACCACCTCATCACATCTACCACAATTTTGAGGAGGCTGTGTTGATCCTAATTTTGAGAGATGTTTTTGTATTTATTCATGTTTTTTATATATACTAGCCTACAAGTTGATGATGTGAGATGTATATGAGAGAGAGATGAGAGATGTTGATATTTTTATATGATGTATATTGATTCAGCACATATATTTATGATGAGAAGTTTTATTTGATGGGATGATGTAAACGATACTTTCATGGATATGTTTATGGTTTTGGATGAATGTTTATGATATTGATTTAATAATGATGTTGGTTTACTATCACTTCCATGTATGTGATGGCATATGCATAGTAGATGAGATTTTCATGTTTAGCTTTCCCATATGTGATGTTATATGCATAAAATGAAATGGTTGTGTTATGAGATAAAGGCTTAGCACTTTCCATATGTGAAATGGTATATGCTTGGTTAATTTATATGTGTAGCATGCTCCATATGTGATGGTTTATACTAAAAATAAATTTTTTAGTCATGGTTTATTTCCTATGTATTGGTATTTAAGAAATTGTGGTTCAGGTGCATTCTTAGTATTTACCATATATGTGATTGGTTTCATACTAAAAATGAGTAGTTGGGTCTTGGTTTGTTTCCTATGTATTGGTTTTTAGGAAAATGATGGTTAAGTTATATTATTAGTACCTTCCATATATGTGATTGGGTGTATACTAAAAATGAATGTGTTGGTCATGTTTGTTTGGTTTCTGCATTTTCCATATGTGATGGTATATGCATAAGTGATGGTTTTGGGAATTGTGACATTATTCCTATTTATTTTTAGTTAGGAAAATGGTGGTCATGTTTCATTAGTAGAATTATCCCATATATGTGATGATATATACTAGAAATAAATGATTTTAGGCATTGATTTTAGGATAGGTGTAGGATTAAGATGTTATATTTATGAGTTGAGATGGTCAGTTATTCTATTGGAAAATGTATCTATAGAAGAAAAGTCAATATTTGAAGTGAAAATTAAAAGAGAGAAACAAGGTGATCATTATTGACACAAACCAAAATAACAATGTAAATAGGCTCTAAAGTTTGAACCTTTTTTATGTATTACATTAGTTGACCATTCGTTAGTTAGAAAAGTGTGGTTATCACATTGTGTTAAGTAAGCTCAAAGTCCCTTTAAAATGTGTTTTTGAGGGAAAAAGGGTGTAAAATGGAATAGGATTAGTGAGGTAGCATAACCTTTGGAGTAATAATGGTATGCCCCATTTGTGGGTTACCTGAGAGCGACTATAGACAAGTCCATGACATAAACTTATTGTGTTGCTTTTTTAATTTTTTCTTTGTTTTTGCTTTTATTGTGTAAGTTATGTTGCTCCCAAAATCAGCTACGCTCATTTTTGGAACAACCCCTATGAAACTTTTTCATTTCATGTTTTTTACTCTAAGTTCATCTTTCAAGACGAGTTTTTCTTGATCTCGAGTTTTGTCAACTGACATCCTTGAAAAGTTGACGACCTTCCCTCGTTATGATTTCACAAAAAAATGTGAAAATAGTTATGATTTTGATGTGATCAGAATGTCAAATTTTTGATAAATTTCAAGGAGTTGGTGCATTTTCTTAGTTTGCATACAAGGGCGACATTTTATGCCACTGGTGCATGTGGTTTTCAAGTTTTTATGCATTGGTAGCAATTTTTGCCGCCCTTGCATTTCCATGCAAAGGATGAAATTTTCACCATCCTTGCATCCTTTTTTCAACCTCACATGCAGAGGTAGAAATTTTTGCCACCCTTGCATGATCTCGATTTGCACACATGGCATTTATGGCCATGCACACTGAGTGGTTGGGGTTGTTTTTCAACATTTTTAAACCATTTTGAACCTCATTTGAACCATTCCAGGTTATCTTCTCCTCCTCCCTACATCTAGTCGACCATGTGAATGAGTGGGATCACATTTTGCCTAGATTCAAGTGTGGGATTGTGATTCACCAGGTAGGGTGTTACGTGTTTTCTCTTCTTGTTTAGGTTTTCACTTTGTTTTTCTTCCTCTTTTTCAATCTAGTTTCCTCTTTCCCTTCTAGTCTAGGTTTTATTTTGTTTTTCCCCCATCTCTCTTCTTCCCTGGGGAGTCCATCTAGGTGAAAGCCTAAACCCCCTCGCATGACCCCGTCACCCCAAATAACCAAATGTAATGGCGGCTTAAATCTCTATCCTTACATTTGGCCATCAAACTAGTGTAAGGACGGTGAAATTCACTGCCCTTACAAATTCTTTGCTATTTGTGCAAGGGCGACAAAATTCATCGCCCTTACACAAAACCTACCATCTTGTGCAAAGGTGGAAAAATTCATCGCTGATGTATAACCTGCCTTACCCAACATGTACATGCAGCAATTTTTCCCGCCTATGCACAAGACCTTCCCCCACATGTAAGGGCAGCAATTTTTTCCACCCCTGCATGCTTCCCCTCTAATTTTCCTAACTCTGGGAAATTTCAATTTTCTCATTTTTTTGAGCCCACTTTCCTTTGACTTTTTGACCTGATCGTACCTTAGTCCTCTCTCAAATGCATTCTAATGGTTGTGATCATCCAACATGCAATTTTACTAGATTGCTAATTTTTTCTTGATTACATGATCATGATTCTTATTATAGTTTCTCTCAAGGATCCCTCTTCATCGACGTCCTTTCAACAAAAGTTCTTCTAGATGACTGAAGTTTCTCCAAAGAAGTTGAAGACAATGAAGTATAAGTACCAAGGTATTTTTCTAGTCACCTCAGTTACTTCTAATGTCAACGACATTAGGGATATAGAGATCGGGCATGTGGATATGGCTGAGTTCATATAAAGAACCAAATCAAGCAATCCTAGCCCTAAAATGAAAAGGATAATTGAGAGTAATATCCATCTAGTCTCCTCTTTTCTTGTATTGGCTCATCACACCAAGTTCATTCTCTAGTGTGCTCAATTCTATAACAAGGATACCAGGGCTGTGTTAGACACCGGTGGTAACGTGGTGATTAGATTAGACCCTGAGTTCATCGACAAAGTGTTCATGTGCCCTCCTGCTACTGATGTGTCGAAGCTTGAATTTGTTGAAGCACAAAAGGAATATGACAAAGATCTCAAAAAAGAGAAGAAAGTGATCAATAATAGATGGCTCAAAAATCCCAGAGCAAACTTGTCCAGATGGCTACATAACTTTCCACAGAGTGATTTCATACATGAAGTTGGTGACTTGATCACTCTTCTCAGCAGAGTATGAGGTTTGCCTTTTTCCTCTCAATTTCATGAATGGATGTACCCCTTCATTAAGATAATTATCCAAGACAAATAAGTCATTTTATGGGGAGAACAAATTAGCAACACTCTACATGAGCAATTAATGAAGGTATCCACTACCTCTAAATTCTATATGACATCATATTTAGTGTATATTACAGCATCAATGAGAACCTTCCCAGGTTTAACATCAAAAGGAGATAGGAAAACAACTATGTTATATCAATATTACCCTCAGATAACATTGAAGGGTTCTATCCATCATTTTATGAGGGTAAATGATGCTTTTTTGCAATATTTTTGTGTCTTTTTTATGCCTAATTAGAACAAAAAAGAGTGTCAGATGAAGCCTAGACTATCGTGAATGACTTCAAGTGTATGTTCTTACAGTTCCCTACTTTTTGTTATTTGCGGGTTAGATTTTTTCAAGGTTATCCCTATATTCTCCCAAGATTCCTCTAAGACAAATTGGTCATGATGGAGCTGTGTAGGTAAATTGTTGTCATGCATAATAAGCAGATAGAACTCAAGAAACCCAGTTTCAGGTTTCCAATTGAAATTGGTAGGTTCTTAGTATTGACCACTATAAAAACTAGAGAAATGGAGACTAAAATGCAACTCATAACTATGAATCATTTCAAAAGGAGACCAAATTTTTGCTATAGAGGCATGAAAGACAAGATAAGAGGAAGACCCAGTTTCATGAGCCTATGATCGAAGACATTTGGATCAATTTGAGGATAGCAAAAGACATCAGAAAGATGGACTATAGTAGATTGTCCCTTGAGCAAATAGAATATCTGGGGCTCGCTGATATCCCTCCAAATATAGTGGATGATAGAGATTTGATAAATAATAGATACCAAGATTAACAAGTTTCCAATGCTCCTCTTCCCTCGATCTAATGGTCTCAGAAGGAGTTGACTTCCCTGAGAATGAGATTCGAACCAATATTGGTGAACACCAATGATTGGTTAGAAAATAAGGGAATCACTTTGAAAGAGTTCATTATAGATTCAAAAGCTGAGTTTCAATAAGAAACAAGGAGAAGGGTAGAAAATAGGATGAAGAATAAAAGTGATGTCCTTGCTTCTGATAGGCCACATAAGCCTAGGATCATCTTTCTAGAAGTTGTCAGACCTCTGCAGGATGTAACTCTTGAAAATTTTGATATGAGTGACTACTCTGTCTCCTGAATTGAATTGGGGAAGGTAACTCATGAAAGTGCTAAGAGTGACTTGCAATCAATGATGGACATTATGGTTCAGAAATTTGATGAGGAAAGAGAAATGAAGGACCATTATAAAGCAATGGTGAAACAATTGATTGCGGTGATAAGGAGGATTACTTTCACTCCAAAAATTTTAACTCCTAAGGAAATCTCCATTGACAACCCTATGATTCAGAAGGTATAAAGGACCTATCTCAAGGGGAAAGTGCTTGAAGATTACTTAGGCAAGATGTATACATAAGGGATTTCCTTGCTTACAGAGTTGTTTGAGAAAATGGATAAGATGAGGAAAATGAGAGCAGAACTAGATGATCTTATCAGTATCATTTCTCAAGATATTGAAAGCACAGATAAATATCTTGACAAATGGATGGATATGAAGAAACTAAAAATAAGCACTCTAGTATCAATTGGCATCATTGCTAATAGAGACTCGTATATTGAAACTAAAGAAGCATTGATGTATAGGAGTCAGGTGCTTAAGGAATTAATCAGCGACCTCAAATCTTCTAGAGACCTCAGTGAATAAAGTGATATCAGTCTATTGCATAAGTTGGAGGAGCTACCTTGAAAACTTACCACACAAGATAACCAGTTCATTTCAGTAGAAGAAATGATTCAGGAATTTGAAGGTATGTTTCAAAAGGAATTCGAGGAGAAAGCATTTTTAGTAGCTTCTATGGATAACATTTGGGATAATCAGTTAACTATAGACAATCTAAAAACTAGGTTAACTAGTCATGCAAAATCAGTCACAGCAATGAGAGACACCACAGTCAGGATGAAGGTGATCTTCAAAAATACTATTGCTCCAAACAGTATCAGAATAAAAGTAGCTATCACCATGTATGACACTCATATAAAGAAAGATGGAGATACAAATTGAATCAACTTTTTGTTAGTTTAATTTCCTTTTTTCTAAATGCACTTTTGTAAAGGCTTTGGACATTTGCACATGTACTTTTGTCATGTGTAAATACATGTCAAAATCTAGAAAGTCCAAAGTCAATAGAGACTCTCATCTTTGACTAGGTTATAATATTTAAGTTTTTTCTTAATTCTCAGAAGCTTCTCCCTATATATAGAGTGAGCCTCTTTTGTAATGGATGGATCTTTTTGATAATTGAGAGCAAAAACTCTACCCAAATTGAGATGCTCCCTGAGACTTTGAGCTCAGATTGTAAATCATATTTTCTTGAATGAATGAGAAAGTAGGTTACTTTTAGACTTCACATTGGAATAACTTGTGTTATTTAGGAGATTATTCTTATGTCCTTTTCTTAATAATCTCTCATCTATTTGATTAAACAAACAAAGTATGTAAAATTATCTGAAGATGTTCTGAAGTTAATTATGAAGATTTTGTGCCGCTATAATTACCTTTAAGTCATGTTTTTCATATTTTAATGAGAAAGGTATTAGAAAGGCTTTGAACTACTTCTATCCTTTGTGATATTATGCTTTATTGTAGTTTTTGGTGGAGAATTTGAGCTGCACTTCACCCTACTGTTATGTATGTTCTAAATTAGTAAGGGAAACAATGAAAGACTTTGTGCTTTCGTGGGTTTTTCATGGATCTAGTTACTACTCAAGAAGATTTTTTGTTATTTATTAAACATCATTTTTGAAAGAAGAGAAATTATTTCAGTCATTAACCAAGATTTTTCTTTGGCCTTGTAAACATCATCTCTGAAAAAAGAGAGATGAGTGGTGTAATCTCACCCCTAAGTCTATTTTAAATTCATATTAATATATAAGTAGTTTATAAAGAACCTCCCCTTGATGAGAGGAGAGATTTATCTCACTATGATGTGGTAAACATGCACTTTTTACTGTATAAATCTCCTTGTGATGTGGTCAATATACCCATTTTGCCGTCAGTTAGTTGACGACAAAATAGTCACCCAATAGATTTTTTGTGACTCTACTGGGGACATGAACGTGTACTTTGAAGCCTCAAACTTCAAATTGAAGCATTTCCAGTCCTTGTTTAGTTTTTCACTCTGGAAAATATATCATACACATAAATATAAAGAGCTTAAGGTATTGTTGATCCTATATTTGAGTTATTACGGTGAAATAATTTTGAGATCTCTCCTCTGCCATCTCGTCTCTAGCGTATTAAGAGTTTTCCTCCTACCAATGTCAGATATCCAATACCAAATAAAGCTTCTAGTCTTAGTGCTAGTAGATTTTTGTCTATACTTACCCCACCAAGATTTTTTATCCCTCCCTTTAATCATCATATCATGGTGGCCCAAGGTCCTTGGGTCAACTCTATTGGTCCTCTCAATCTAGCCCCACCTTTACATGAACTACCTCATAGTTCGAGAAAGAATTTCTCCAAATTCTATGGTGACGAGAAGGTTCATCCTGATGAGCATATTGCTACCTTCTCCATATCATGTGGTGTGATAAGTGTGGAATACAAATATATAGTGGTGAGACTATTGTAGAAACTTTGCAAGGTGTTGCCATCGACTAGTTTTATCACCTTTAAGCTCAAACTATAACTGACTGGAATACGCTCAAGGCCAAGTTTGAGACCAGGTTCAAACCTACTAAAGATGTACATGCCTTGTTATCTTAGCTTATGTAAATGAATAAGGAACCTCATGAACCTATGCGAGACTTCATTGCTAAATTTAATAAGCTACGAAACTAAATTCCTATGATTGCTCAGCCAACACCGGAGAACCTCAAGTGCTTTTTCATCAACTCTCAACTTCTTGAAGTAAGTTTTTTGTTGAGGTGGGTCGGTCCTATGGATCTTTTTATAGCCCAAAATTTGGCTACCAAGGTTGAAGATGATCTTATCCTAGTAGGTAAGATCAAAAAAGATTCCAATAAAAATAAATTTTCTTCATCTACTGAAAGTTATTCCACGAGCACCATAGATCCTATGGTGCAAAAGTTGACAAATGAACTATTAGCCTTGAAAAGACAAATGGCCTCAGGTATGTCTACTCCTCCTTATCAGGATAGGCCAAGAAGGACATTTTAGAACTAGTAATATCAAGGCAATGCTACCAAAAATCAAGGGCAACCAAATCGTCTGCCTCCCCCACAGGGAAAACTTGCCATTGAAGCAGCACCAGCTAACTCAGCAGTTAGTTACCTTGAAGCTGAACATGATTTCGTGCTCCAACCTAAGTTAGACTAAGAAGATGATGTTAATCTCTTCACAGAAGGAGAAGAAGAATTAGATGGTGACTCCAACATTAGTTTCCTGAATTACCAAGACGAAGCTAGAAGTAAGGGAGAAGTGTTTGATGGATCATACACTATTTTTACTAGATCCCAAAATCAGACAACTCAACAAGATGATAAAGGAAAATTAGGAGAAGAACCCCAGCTAGTAGTCTCGATCACTAAACAGAGGACTTCATTGCCCTTTCAATCAAAGGACCCAGTGACTAATAAGAAAGTAAGTGCCTCAAACCATCTTGTACCTTCTACTTCTATTTCTTAGACCAGTGCCACACCCAATAAAGATCAAGATGATGGACTTCCTTCTTCTGTTATCAGTTCATGTCAATTATTTGATATAGTTGATCATGCCAAAAAGACTAAGATTTAAATGACTGAAGTTGAGTACTTGAGAGTTAATCTTGAACAGTTTGATAGGCTGGTCGAATATGTAAAAAATAAAACCGTCCCATTAGGACAAGATTTTCCAAAGGTGTCTCATGATTCCTTGAAGAACAAATCCACCCAGAATAATCTCATCGCTACTCCTCTTGCTGCCCCAAGAAAATAGAACCTTTCTATGTTTCCCTTTTGATAAATGGTCATAAGTTGAGCAACTATATAATAGACTATGGGGCCTTTGATAATGTTATGCCTGCCAAAGCAGCATATTCTCTTGGTCTTACCTTAACTAAGACCTTTGGGATATGTTTCTCCATGGAGAACAAGCAAGTACCACTCCTAGGTCAAATCAAAGATGCCCAATTTGTGTTTGTAGCTTTTCCAAAAAAGAGGATCAAAATGATAGTCTTGGTAGCCAATATTCCAGCCTCTTATGGCATTCTGCTCGAGCACAATTTTTGTAAGGATGTAAGTGGAGAATTGAATATGGACCTGTCTAAAGTAAGGATACCTGTTAAAGGCATCATGAAAAAATTACTTCCTGAGAAAGAGTTGAAATATATAATCACCCAAACATCAGATCTTGAAGCTCAAATTTTATTTGAATCATCAGGAATGGGTAATTATTTCCTAACTACTGAAGATGTTTTCATCTCATTAGATGAAAGTCATTTTATTGATAATTAAAAAAAATAGATGCAAAGTCAGAAGAATTGTTAGAGCAAATTTTAGAAAACAAAGGATCTTCCCTGAATAACGAAGAGAAGTTTTTGAAAAGATCAAATTCTAATGATGTCTGGATTTTATAATTTGATGGCAGCTGCTCTTCTACCGGTTCTAGATCCAAAATTGTTTTGATCTCCCCTCGAGGAGAAACTTTTTCTTATTCATATAAGCTATATTTCAACAATACTAACAACATTGTTGAGTATGAGTCTTTACTACTTGGATTGAAAGCTATTCATGCTAAAGGTATTAAAATTCTTCATGCTCAGGGAGATGCTGAACTGGTGATTTGTTAGGTAAGGAACCTATACCAAACCAAAAATGAAATATTACAACATTATCATAATCTAGTATGGGATTGTATTGAAGGTTTTGATGGTTTCAATATTTTTGTTGTGCCAAGAGAATGTAATGATCATGCAGATTCATTGGCGGTCTCTGCAACCATCATGGTTCCTCATAAGGATTTTAAAGAGGACAAGTACACTATTGAGTTGGTCTTTTGACCAAGTGTACCTAATAATGCCAATCATTGGTAGGTGTTTAAGAATGACAATCAAATCATTACTTTTTTGAAAAAGATAGACAGCTTTGAAGAATTTTATTTTGAAGGAAGTGAATCTCCACCATGGGAATCAGTTCCCAAAGTAAATTCCAAAACTGGTGAAGAGTTCTATCAACTCAAAGGGAATAAAATTCCAAAAGGTTTGGTTTCTCTCGAGAGGTTGTTTGACAAACATGACAGGTATGTTAATCAATGATAAAAAGATTCAAGTTCCTCCAAAGAATTTGATCAGGTGAATTTGAGTACAACAGGAAATCCCAAGATTGTTAACATTGGAAATTGTTGCACTTCTGATGAAAATCTCAATTTCGTTACCCTTCTTCACCATTACATTGATGTTTTGGCATATTCTTACAATTATTTAAAATCTCTTAGGCCTGAGGAAATTTGGCATGAAATTCCTCTTAAAGTCAGGTCATTGCCTTACAAGTAGAAATAAAGGCAATACAATCTCAAAATATCAGGTACTATCCTTTCTAAAATCTAGAAAATGTTGAATGTAAGAATTATTTTTCCAATCCATCATTCCACTTGGATTGCTAACATAGTTCCCATGAGAAAGAAGAACAGAGAAATTTTTATCTATGTTGATTTCATAAACCTAAATCAATCTTCTTTAAAATATAACTACCCTCTGCCCATCATGGATTAAGTGTTGTAAATAGTGAATGGTTCAGAAATGTTATCAATGTTAGATGGTTTTTTTGGGTATAATCAAGTAGAAGTCAATGAAGCGGATCAACATAAAATTGCTTTCACTACACCTTGGGGCACTTTTGCATATCACAAAATGCATTTTAGTTTGATCAATGATGGCGCTACCTTTCAAAAAGTAATGGATCTTGCTTTCAGAAATGAAATGGGGAAGTTTATTGTGGTATATCTTGATGACTTGACCATTTTTTCTAAACATCGTCCTGATCATGTGCATCATCTACAACAAGTGTTGGAATGCTTTCGACAAAGTGGTATTTTTCTTAATCCCAAGAAGTCAATTTTTGGGGTTACAGAAGGTAAACTTCTTGGTCACACTATACCCTGAGAAGGCATAAAAATTGACTCAGAAAGAGTCAAATCTATCCAAAACCTTACTCTTCCTGCTAGTAATACTATCGTTCATTCTTTCTTTTGAAAGGTGAATTTTCTACAGAGATTCATTCTAGAATTTGTAGAGAAGACTCGCCACATTGTCAATATGATGAAGGGTAAAGCCACTTTCTATTGGACTATAGAAGGAAAGTCAGCATTTGAAGATATCAATAAAGTGATCACCGACACACCAATCCTAGTTTGTCCAAATTATACCAAAGACTTTGTAATATATAGCTATGCTTCTAAGCATACACTTTCAAATATTTTGATTCAACAAAATAAAGAAGGTGTGGAATATCCCATATCATTCATGAGTTGTCCTCTCAAAGCTCATGAATTAAATTATTCAAATATGGAGAAGCATGCTTTTGTCGTGGTCAAGGTGGTAAAGCATTTCAGATTCTATATTCTAAATTCACATATTGTTATTCTGGTGCCTGATACAACAGTGAAGTCCATTCTAACTCAACAAGAGTTTGGTACTAAAAGGGGGAATTGGATTACTAAAATTCACGAGTTTGATCTTGATATCAAACCTACCAAACTTATGTGGGGAAAGGGGCTCTACCAGTTGATTGCTAATAATATCCCCAAGAAAATAGAAAATGAAGAAACAGAGGTCGAAGACATGCCTACAGTTCTCTTTGTCACTACTATGGAGGAGTGGTATTCTGATATCACTCATTTTCTTACCTATGGTGAGTGTCTCACACATCTATCCTATAAAGAAAAAAGAAATGTTAAGTTAAAGGCTGCTAACTATGTCTTGTGGGACAATGGTTTGTATAAGAGAAGCCTTTATGGGGTATTTCTTCGTTGCATCGATAAGGCACAACAAGGTAAAGTTTTGGATTCTTTCCATAATTTGGCTTATGGAAGACATTTTTTTGCAACAGTGACAGCCCATAAGATTTTACGAGCAAGATACTATTGGCCTATGCTATTTTAGGATATGTACAAATGGGTACGTAGGTGTGAATTATGTCAACAATTCATTGGGAAATCTAAATTGGCCGCGTTACCTCTCAATCTAGTGGTGATTAAAGAACCGTTTCAATAATGGGGTATTGATTTTATTGGCATAGTGAACCCTTCCTCAAGTGATGGACATGACTATGTTCTCACCGTGATCGACTATTTTACTAAATGGGTGGAAGCCATTCCAACTAAGCATGCTACTTCTGAAGTGATATGTAATTTTCTTAAATAAAATATCATCTCCCAATTTGGGGTCCCAGCTAAGATTATAACAGATAATGCTACTTTTTTTTCTTCTCACAAGATTATTGAGTTTTGCTATAATTACGATATTATTCTTTCTCACTCCTCTGACTACTATCCGTAAGGAAATGGTCAAGTAGAATCAAGCAACAAGAATCTGGTCAATATTATTAGGAAACTAGTAGATGATAATTAGAGGACTTGGCATAAAGCATTGTTCAATGCTTTGTGGGCAGATAGGATTACACCTAAGAAAGCAATAGGCATGTCACCATTCCAACTTATGTATGGTTTGAATGCAGAGATACCAATCACCCTGGAACTACCAACACTAAGGTTGGCAAAGGCAATCAAAGATTTAACTTTCAAAAATTCTATTGATAAAAGGATCATGTGCTTAACGAAACTAGATGAGCAATGAACCATGGTAGTTGACTAGATTACTGCACATCAAAATTAGGTGAAGAAACTCTTTGAAAAAGAACAAGGATTCATGATTTTTAAATTGGATATCAAGTCTTGTTGTGGGACAAGAGGAGAGAACCAAAAGGAATGCATGGTAAATTTGATTCTTTGTGGAGAGGTCCATTTATCATTCATCAGGTCTGTGGTGAAAATAGCTTCTTGCTAGAATATCAAGATGGAATGCCATTTTCATTACCTCATAGTGGGTAACATCTGAAGCACTTTAATCCTTGAAGTATTAGATGAATTCACTTGTACATTTGTATAGTTTTGTGTTTATTTATTTATTTTTGGTTTTTCTTGTCTTTTTTCTTTTTTAGCTTGACTCCATGGCCCAATGGCCTAGATGAAGGCACTTAGAGACTGGTTTCTACTCCTGTCGATCATTTCAAGGTTCGATCAATAGAATTTCCCCAACAGGAGCTAGTTGTTGTTCCCAAAATTAGCTACGCTCATTTGGAACAACCCCTACGAAACTTTTTCATTTCATGTTATTCACTCTAAGTCCATCTTTCGAGACGAGTTTTTCTTGATCTCGAGTTTTGTCAACTGACATCCTTGAAAAGTTTGTGACCTTCCCTTGTTATGATTTCACAAAAAAATATGAAAATCATTACGATTCTGATGTGATCATAACATCAATTTTTTTATAAATTTCAAGGAGTTAGTGCATTTTCTTAGTTTGCATGTAAGGGCGGCATTTTTTTACCTCTACTGCATGTGGTTTTCAAGTTTCTTTGCATCGGTAGTGATTTTTTCCACCCTTTCATTTCCATGCAAAGGCAACAATTTTTTTCGCCCTTGTATCCTTTTTTCAACCTCACATGCAGAGGTGAAAAAAATTTCTGCCCTTGCATGATCTTAGTTTGCATGCATGGTATTTATGGCCGCATGCACCAAGTGGTTGGGGTTGTTTTTCAACCTTTTAAAACCATTTTGAACCTAATTTGAACCATTCTAGGTTATCTTCTCCTTCTTCCTGCATCTAGTCGACCATACGAATGAGTGGGATCAGATTTTTTCTGGATTCAAGCGTGGGATTGCGATTCGCTAAGTAGGGTGTTGCGTGCTTTCTCTTCTTATTTAGGTTTTCACTTTTTTTTTCCTCTTTTTCAATCTAGTTTCCTCTTTCCCTTCTACTCTAGGTTTTATTTTATTTTTTCCACTTCTCTCTTCTTCCCTAGGGAGTCCATCTAGGTGAAAGCCTAAATCCCCTCGCATGACCCCGTCGCCCCAAATAACCAAATGTAATGGCAGCTTAAATCACGGTCCTTACATTTGGTTGTCAAACCAGTGTAAGGATGGTGAAATTCACCACCCTTACAAATTCTTTGTTATTTGTGCAAGGGTGGTGAAATTCGCTACCCTTACACGAAACCTACCATCTTGTGCAAAGGCAGCAAAATTCACTACCGATGCACAACCTGCCTTACCCAACATGCACAGGCAGCAATTTTTGCCACCTATACACAAGACCTTCCCCCACATGTAAGGGCAGCAATTTTTTCTGCTACTGTATGCTTCCCCTCTGATTTTTCTAACTCTGATAAATTTTGATTTTCTCATTTTTTTGAGCCCACTTTCCTTTGACTTTCTGACATGCTCACGCCTTAACCCTCTCTCAAGTGCATTCCAATGGTCATGATCATTCAACATGTAATTTTCCTAGATTGCTAATTTTTCCCCTGATTACATGATCATGATTCTTAATGTAGTTTCTCTCAAGGATCCCTCTTCATCGATGTCCTTTCAACAAAAGTTTTTTCAGATGACTGAAGTTTCTCCAAAGAAGTTGAAGATAATGAAGTATAAGTACCAAGGTGTTTTTATAGTCACCTCGATTAATTCTAATATTGATGACATTAGGGATACAAAGATCAGGCACGTGGATATGGCTAAGTTCATAGAAAGAACCAAATCAAGCAATCCTAGCCCTGAAATGAAAAGGATAATTGAGATTAATATCCATCTGGTCTCTTCTTTTCCTATAGAAGCTCATCACACCAAGTTCATTCTCCAATGCACTCAATTCTACAACAAGGATACCAGGGTTGTGTTAGATACCGATGGTAATGTGGTGATCAGACTAGACCCTGAGTTTATCGACAAAGTGTTCATGTGCCCTCCCGCTACTGATGTGTTGAAGCTTGAATGCATTGAAGCATAAAAAGAATATGATAAAGATCCTGAAAAAGCAAAAAAAGTGATCAATAATAGATGGCTCAAAACTCCCAAAGCGAACTTGTCTAGATGGCCACAAAACTTTCCACGAAGTGATTTCATATGAGAAGTTGGTGACTTGATCACTCTTCTCAACAGAGTATGAGGTTTGCCTTCTTCCTCTCAATTTCATGAATGGATGTACCCCTTCGTTAAGATAATTTTCTAAGGCAAATAAGTCATTTTCCATAGAAAATGAATCAGCAACTCTCTACATGAGTAATTAATGAAGGTATCCACTACCTCCAAATTCTATATGATGTCATACTTAGTGTATATTGTGGTGTCAATGAGAACCTTACTAGGTTTAACATTGAAAGGAGATAGGAAAACAACTCTAGTATATCAATATTACCCTCAACTAACATTGAAGGGTTCTATCCATCATTTTAGGAGGGTAAATGATGATTTCTTTATAGTATTTTTGTGTCTTTTTTATCCCCAATTAGAACAAAAAAGAGTGTCAAATGAAGCCTGGACTGTCGTGAATAACTTCAGGTGTATGTTCTTGCAGTTCCCTACTTTTTTTATCTGTAGGTTGGCTTTTTCCAAGGTTATCCCTATATGCTCCCAATATTCCCCTCAGACAAATTGGTCTTGATGGAGGTGTGTAGGCAAATTACTATCATGCATAATAAGCAGATGGAACTCAAGAAACCCAATTTTGAGTTCCCAATTGAAATTGGCAGGTTCTAGGTATTGACCACTACAAAATCTAGAGCAATGGAGAGTGAAATGCAACTCGTAACTATGAAGCATTTCAAAAAGAGACCAAATTTTGACTATAGAGGCATGAAGGACAAGATTAGGAGGAAGACCCAGTTTCATGAGCCTATGATCAAAGATGTTTGGATCAATTTGAGGACATCATAAGACATCAGAGAGATGGACTATAGTAGATTGTCCCTTGAGCAAATAGAATATCTAGGGATCACTAATATCCCTACAAATCTAGTGGATGATAGAGATTTTATAAATAATAGATACCATGTTGAACAAGTTTTTAATTCTCCTCTTCCCCCGATCCAATGGTCTCAAAAGGAGTTGACTTCCTTGAGAATGAGATTCGAACCAATATTGGCAAATACCAATGATTACTTATAAAATAAGGGAATCACTTTGAAAGAGTTCATTACAGGGTCAGAAGCTAAGTTTTAAAAAGAAATAAGGAGAAGGGCAGAAAATAGAATGAAGAATAAAAGTTATGTCCCTGCTTTTGATAGGCCACATAAGCTTAGGATCATATTTATGACAAAGAAGTCACAAGTTATAGAGAAGGAATCAAGGATAACAGACATGGAAGTTAAGAAGTAGAGCGTCAAAAAACTAATAGTAGAATAGATGGAAATTGATGATAGGCCCACAGGTCAACAAGGAAAAGAAACTCTATCTTCACAATCAGGAGTACAGCTAGATGCAAGAATTTATTCTTCTCCACCCAACTCACCTGATGCAACTCCACCTATTTCTCCAATCAGTATTCCCTCTTCTAGGGATGCCTCTCCTTCTAAAATTATTTTTGGTGACCCTCAAAGTGCTTCTAGAGATGTTCTTCATTCATCACAATCCATCCCCAGTTTGTCATCTCCATCTTTTAATATCAGAGATAGTTCTACCCTCGACCATTCAGTAGTAGGTGTGGTTTTAACTTATACTACACCCATTATTTTCACCAGTAGTGCAGGTGCTACCCTAGTGATGCCAACTACAAGGACTGTTACTAATGTAAGTGCTTCTGCTCTCCCACCTTGGTTGTCGGCTTACACGCCCAAAAGGAAAATATAGGCCATCTCTCCAGATGACTTCAATTTCACTAAAATGGTTTTAGCCAAAGTCAAGACTCCCAAAAAGCCAAAAATCCTTTCAAAGATGATTGGAGATAAGGGGCACAAATTTTTAGAAGTTACCAGACCTCTGCAGGATGTAACTCTTGAAAATTTTGATATGAGTGACTACTCTGTCTCCTGAATTGAATTAGGGAAGGTAACTCACAAAACTGTTAAGAGTCACTTGCAATCAGCTATGGACATTAAGGTTCAGAAATTTGACAAGGAAAGAAAAATGAAGGACCATTATAAAGCAATGGTGGAATAATTGACTGTGATGATAAGGAGGATTACTTTCACTTTAGAAACTATAACTCTTGAGGCTATCTTTGTCAATGACCCCATGATTCAGAAGGCAGAAAGGACCTATCTCAAGGGGAAAGTGCTTGAAGATTACTTAGGCAAGATGTATACACAAGAGATTTCCTTGCTTACAGAGTTTTTTGAGAAAATGGATAAGATGAGGAAAATGAGAGCATAACTAGATGATCTTATTAGTATCATTTCATAGGGTATTAAAAGCACAGATAAATATCTTGACAAATGGATGGATATGAAGAAACTAAAAATAAGCACTCTAGTATCAATTGGTGTCATTGATAAGAGATACTCGTATCTTGAAACTAAATAAGCATTGATGTATAAGAGTCGGGTGCTTAAGGAATTAATCAGTGACCTCAAATCTTCTAGAGACCTTAGTCTGTTGCATAAGTTGGAGGAGCTGCCTTGCAAACTTACCACACAAGACAACCAATTCATTTTAGCAGAAGAAATGATTCAAGAATTTGAAGGTATGTTCTAAAATGAATTCAAGGAGAAATCATTTTCAGTAGCTTCTATGGATAACATTTTGGACAATCAGTTAACTCTAGATAATCTAAAAACTAGGTTAACTAGTCATGTGAAATCAGTCACAGTAGTGAGAGATGCAACAGTCAGGGCTAAGGTGATCTTCAAAAATACTGTTGCTCTAGACAATATTTAAATACAAGCAGCTATCACCATGTACGACACTCATATAAAGAAAGATGGAGCTACAAATTGAATCAAATTTCCATTATTTTAATTTCCTTTTTTCTAAATGCACTTTTTTAAAGGCTTTGGACATTTGCACATGTACTTTTGTCATGTGTAAATACATGTAAAAATCCAAAAATTCCAAAGTCAACAAAGACTCTCATCTTTGACTAGGTTATAATATTTAAGTTTTTTCTTAATTCTCAAAGGCTTCTCCCTATATATAGAGTGAGCATCTTTTGTAATGGATGGATATTTTTGATAATCAAGAGTAAAAACTCTGCCCAAATTGAGATGCTTCCTGAGACTTTGAGCTCAGGTTGTAAATCATATTTTCTTGAATGAATGAGAAAGCAAGTTACTTTCAGACTTCGCATTGGAATAACTTGTGTTATTTAGGATATTGTTCTTATGTCCTTTTCCTAATAATCTCTCATCTATTTGATTAAACAAGCAAAGTGTGTAGAAATTATCTGAAGATGTTATGAAGTTAATTATGAATACTTTGTGCCACTATAATTACCTTTAAGTCATGTTTTTCATATTTTAATGAGAAAGGTATTAGAAAGGCTTTGAACTACTTCTATCCTTTGTGATATTATGCTCTGTTGTAGTTTTTAGTGGAGACTTTGAGCTACACTTCACCCTACTGTTACGTACATTCTAAATCAGTAAGGGGAACAACGAAAGACTTTGTGCTTTTGTGGATTTCTCATGGATCTAGTTACTACTTGAGAAGATTTTTTGTTATTTGTTGAACATCATTTCTAAAAGAAGAGAAATGCTTTCAGTCATTAACCAGGATTTCTCTTTGGCCTTGTAAACATCATCTCTAAAAAAAGAGAGATGGATGGTGTAATCTCACCCTTGAGTCTATTTTTAGTTCATATTAATATATAAGTATTTTATAGGTAACCTCCCCTTGATGAGAGGAGAGATTTATCTCACTATGATGTGGTAAACCTACACTTTTTTCCGTATAAATATCCTTGTGTTGTGGTTGATATACCCATTTTGCCGTCAGTTAGTTGATGAAAAAATATTCACCCAATAAGTTGATCAATGTGGGAAGCTCACAATGGGATGAATTTGATCAATAGGGAAGCTTATGAATCATATTTTCCTTTGATAGTGGTTTTTTGACTTAGCTATCCTTCAAGGGTATGGTCTAGTCTTTTTTATTTTGTTATTTTTTTAATATTTGTCCTTCAAGGGAGCAGTCTATTTAAATGTAGTTGTCCTTTAAAGGAGCAGTCTACTTTTTTAAGAGCTAGGCATGATTTGAAGTAGTTGATGTATCCCATATTATTTTCCTTTGCTTTTGCTTTTTTAAGTCTTTTTGTTACTTTAGTCATGGACAAGTCTATAGAGGCTAAAAGGTTTTCCACATTTTGGGACAAACTAAAACATTTCATAGGTTAACTAAGTGTGAAGGAATAAGGGTAAGGTGAAAAGAATATGAATATTGTGGGTTTACTCAAGGGTTGAGCTTAAGTTAAACACAAGGTAAAGTGTCACTTAATTAACAAAATAATGGTCATAAATGCAATGTATTTAGAGGTTCAGGTTCTGGTTGTCCTTTGAGAGAAGACAAGAGATAAGCTCCAGAGCCATATTTATGAGTTATAATGTAGGGTCCTAGCCAATTGGGAGAAAACTTGCCCCATTTTGTCTTATCCAAGTTAGTCACATGTTGATTTTCCTTTAAGATGAGATATCTAATATTGAAATCATGCTCTTTAAGGTTTTTGTCATAGGCACATTTGATATGCTCTTGGTAGATGTGGAGATGGTTAAGGGCTATGAGATGATGTTCATCAAGCAGTTCAAGTTGAGCCAAATGTTCTTAGAAAAAGTCATCATTATTTAGAATTTCTTGTAGTGAAATCCTAAGAGAATGAATTTGGACTTCAAGGGGTAAAATAGCTTCCATCCCATAGACTAGGGAGAAAGGTGTAGCTCCTGTAGAAGTGCAAATGCTAGTACGGTAAACCCATAAAGCATAGGAGATGTGAATGTGCCAATCCTTACCAATAGTAGTAACCACTTTCATAAGAATTTTGGTCAAATTTTTGTTAGAGGCTTCAGCTTGCCCATTAGCTTGTGGGAAATAGGGTGAAGAGAAGCTGAGTTTGATGCCAAAGGCATCACAGAGTTGTTGGACAGTCTTTCTTTTGAAAGACTTACCATTGTTAGTTATGATTTTGTAAGGTACACCAAAATGGCATATGATATGATGGTTGATAAATTCAATGATTTTATCAGCCTTAGTGGATATGAGAGGAATGGCCTTAACCCACTTAGTGAAGTATTCTATTGTTGTTATGATTGATCAGTGGTGAAGAGAAGAATGGGGATTAATCTCACCAATTAAGTCTAAACCCCATTGAGAGAAGGGCCAAAAGTCCTTAGCGACTTTTAAGGCATGACTAGGAACATGAAATAGGTTGGCATGTTGTTGACATTTGAGACAACATCTAACATAGTCAGTACAATCATGAGAGAGTGTTGGCTAATAATAGCCAAGGTGAAGGAGACATTTGGAAATTGTGTGACTATTAAAAAACCACTATAAATCCCATCATGAAGTTCCTTAATATCAAAGGGAATCTCTTGACTAGTGAGACATCAAAGGAGGAGACCATTAAAACCCCATTTGTAGAGATGTCCCCCTAACATAGTGTAACATGTAGCACACTTCATAAATGCACACCGTGCATTGTGGGAGAGGTCAAGAGAAGTAATAGAGTAAGAGAGGTAAACTATGAATTGAGTATACCACAAGTTGTGTGGATCATTAGTGATATTCCCCATAAAGAGGATGTTGGAATAAATGTAAGAAGGCAAAGTTAGGCAATGTATAGTGACATAGATTTTGGAGGAAGAGGAGGAAGAGGGTATGTGGGAGGCTAAATAAGCCATTGTGTCTTCAAACTTATTGGTTGAGCGAGGAATGGTCTACAAAAGGTAATGCTCAAATAATTCTAATAAGGTATCTACATAATGTTTGTATCATTGTAGAGTCTCATTCTTACATAGATAAGAACCATTGACCTGGTTGATGACTAATTATGAGTCACCAAAAATGGTTATGGATTTGATTCCTAAGAAGATAACTATTTAAATCCTTAAAATTAAGGCTTCAAATTCAGCCATGTTGTTGGTGTAGTCAAAGTCTAGTTTAAATGATAAAGGCATCAGCTCATTGTTAAGAGGGATGAGGATAACCCCCAATCCCCCACCATTTTTACATTTAGACCCATCAAAGAACATCATCATTTGATAGGTGATATCATCGACAGAAAGCATGGCAATAGACGCATTGGGAAATTCAAGATTTGAGGGTTAGCTATCAAGGAGAGGAGTGGTAGCTAGTTGGTCAGTGATGGTTTTCCCTTTTATGGACTTCTATTGGATGAATTCTAAATCAAATTCATCTAGAAACATAAGCCACCAAGTGATGCATTGGTTGTGGTAAGGTTTAGAGTGCATATATTTGAGAGGGTCAGTGTGGGTGATGACATAAGTTGTGTGGTTAAGGGGTAATTTCGTAGTTTAGAAGCTAAAAATACCAAAGTAAGGCATAGCTTCTTGATATGAGTGTAGCGAGTTTCATAGTCAATAAGCATTTGGATTATGTAATAAACTGATTGCTCATGGTGGTGATCATCCCTATGTGTTATCATAGCTCCTAAAGAATGGCCAGTCAAAGATATATAAAGATAGAAGGCTTGGTCCTCTTTAGGTGGAATAAGTATGGTGGAGAAAGGAGATACCATTTGAGTGCATCAAAGGCTTCTTCACAATTTTTATCCCAATGGAAAGGAATTTCCTTTTTGAGAAGATGTTGAAAAGGTTGACAATGATCTGATAGTTGAGAGATAAAGTGATGAATTGATTGGAGTTTACCTTGGAGGCTGTGGAGTTGTTTGAGTGTGGTTGGTGGAGGCATTTCAAGGATTACTTGAACCTTAGCAGGGCCAACTTCAATACCTCAAAGAGAGACAATAAATCCTAAGATATTTCCAGAAAGAACACCAAAGATGCACTTATTTGGATTGAGTCAAACGTTATACTGAAGAAGGTGAGTGAAAATGATTTTAAGGACCCTCAAGTGATCCTGATAAAGTTTAGATTTCCTGAGTAGGTCATCAACATAATCTTCCATAATTTTGTGTAACAGGTCATGAAAGATATAAGTCATGGCATGTTGATAGGTAGCATCAGCGATTTTTAGTCTAAAGGGCATAACCTAATAACAAAAATTTCCCCATGGGGTGATAAAGGTTGTTTTGTGTTGATCCTTAGGGGCAACTAGGATTTGATTATATCTTGAGAATCCATCCATAAGTGATAACATCTCATGGCTAGCTGTTAAATAAACAAGCTGATGAATACTTGGCAAAGGAAAGTCATCCTTTAGACAAGCAAGGTTAAGGTCATGGTAGTCAGTACAAATTTAGATTCCCCTTATTACTTTTGTAATAGGTACAATGTTAGAAACCTATTACAAGTAGTTAATAGGTTGGATGAATTTAATAGAGAAGAGGTGTTGGAGCTCATCCTTGACAAGGAGAGTAACATGAGGATGCATTTTGTGAATCTTTTGCTTTGCTAGCTTAGCATCATGATTCATGATAGTGTTATGGGTTATGATTGAGGGGTAAATACCAAGCATGTCTTTGTAGGACCAAGTAGAAGCCTTACTATGGTCATAAAGAAATGTGGTGTAGTTGGTTTGTTCAGAAGAATCTAGAGATTGGCCTATTTTAATAATATGAGGGTCATCATGAGAAGGCAAGTTAATGTTGATGGTTGATTCATTTAACATAACTTGTGTCTCAGAAGGGAGTGATCATTTGATGTAGGAATCATCAGTACCCATATAGGTAAGAATGTCATCATCAGTTGCACAAGAGATTGTGTTAATTATGGGAGAATCCTCATCGAACATGTGAGGATGTATGAGAGGAAAGGACCATGTTTCCCTACCTTAGAGATGGGTAAGGGGGCCCAAGTGAATGACATTTATTGAAAAAATATATATATGATGTATAGAGAACTTCAATTCAGTGGGTGATGGTGGAGAAGAGGAGTTGGAAGGAGATACAAATTCTTTAATGATGGGAATAGAAGAAGTATTAATGGATTGAGTTGGGTCAACATAACCAATGCCATGCCTTTATTTGGAATTATCAATAGTTTGATGCGTAGGGTATTGAATGGACGTCTGAGCACCTTACTCATAACATCCTAGGCCAAAACCTTTCCAAGCACACCTATAGAGATAAGTATGTGCAAAGCTAGGCTTGCTTAAGAAGGATAAGTCACAGTTAAACTTTTGAGGTGAAGAGGATGAATTACCCGTGACAAGAGATTAATCAATTCCCCCATATGTGAAGTTAGTTTTGAGATGGGGTGGACAATATGGGATGATCATACCAATATGAGGATTGTAGTTGGCACTCATGTTAGGTTTTCCATACTCTTGAGGGGTATGGAACATGTCAAGATTTTAAAAATGATATTCACCAAGTGATAATTGTTTGAAGGTTTCCTCCATGGGATCCTTGTCGGGAACTTGTGCAATTGGTATAGGTGTGTATGGGATAGCAAAACTTATGGAGGCTTCAGAAGTGGGTTGTGGAAGTGATGATGTGTTGAGAGGAATAAGAACATCATTTGGGATATAGGTCATGTTACATGTCTTGAATGGAGGTGGGTCGGTGGGAATGACATGAACTTGACCATTGTATTCAAACTTAACATAACAGTGCAATGTGGAAGGTACACATGCCATATCATGTATTCATGGTTGCCTAAGAAGTATGTTGTATTGGAATTCACCCTATAAAACATAAAATAACTCAAGAAGGGTACAAGGACCCACATGGATGTGCAAGACCATGGTGTCAATAGTGGTAGCAGTAGAGTCATTAAAAGAATGTAACACTACATCTGTTTGTGATAAACAATTGTTAGGGAGTGATAATTTCTTGTAAGCATGGGTTGAAATGATGTTAATGCTAGCTCCCCCATCAATAATAACTATCTTGACATGATTTTAATCAATGTAGGTAGTGATAAAGAGGGCAGAATCCTGATCTTCAGGATGTTGAGAGGGGATCTCTGAATCACTAAAGGAGATCATAGAAATGGTGTTGAGAGAATTGACGAAGGTTACAATGGGTTGAGGGTCTTTGGGTTGAACTTTAATAACTTTTAATGCACTAAGGAGAGCTTGTCAATGTTGGGATGAGTTTTGAATTAACTCATACAGATATATCTTCACTGGGGATTGGCGAAGTTGCTCCACCATGGAGTTTTGGATAACTCCCAATGATAACTATTGTGGGACACCCAAGATGGAAATCTTGGGATTTGAAGAGGGGACGTCCTTTGTAAATGGGTGAACCCAAGGAGTAGAGACCTTTTCCTTTCCTTTGTCTTTCTAATTTTGTGATCGTGTAGTCACATTGATCATGTTAATCTAAAATACAAGTGAAGGAGGTGATAGAGAAGGTACAATAACATCTTTGGGTTTAATGTGAAAGGGGGTTTTGTGAGGCATTGTGGATGCTGAGAGTTGAATGTTAGGAGTTTCAACTGATTTAATACCCAAGGGAGCATCAACATCTAAATGGTGATGAATGATTTTTGTGAAAGCTTTGTAACTCTCAAAATCATGTCTTAGAGAATGTTGATATAAACAAACTTGTGAATCATTGAACCATAAGGGTTTTAGTCCAAGAGGATCAAATGGTTTAATGGGGGGAAGAGTTATTTTTGATGCTTGAAATAACTGGCATAGATAGAATACTTGGGAGCCTTGAAATGGGTTACACTCATTGTCATAGGTAGAGTGGACACCCTTTTGAGTTTGGTGGTGATAGGTGTAGTTTTGTGTGACACCCTTTAGGTGGTGTTGAACCTAAATGTTTCACTTCCACCTTTTTAAGTTTGGGTAAGAGGGTGCTAGATGTTGAAGGTTTGTGAGGTGGTAATGGAAATAATGGAGGTAATGTTGCTTTATGTTTTACATGGGTTGGTGACACTCCCATCAAGGTAGAGGGATGTGAACCCAAAATGGATGGAAAGGTTGAAGGTGGAAGAAGGGTAGATCAATGAGGTTTTGGGATTTCACCTTTATTCTTTGGTTCAGGGAGAGAGACACCCCCTTGTTTTTGAGGGGTTAATTATAACTTCATATATGGATAAACTAGATTAGAAATTGGTTGTTTGCCTAATGATATTATCTATTTCAATGTGGTAGATGCATGTGAGGTGGAGGGATCTGAATTAGAAGAGGAGGCTTCTAAAAGCTTAGGTGAAGCAACATGCACCTTATCAAAAACCTTAGGATAAATGGTTGTGAGAGGGTTAGCAGTGAAGGGAGATACTCTCTGTGTTAGATAGTGTGTTTTAAGTCAATCCCAAAATGCCGCTTGATCTAATTTCTTAAAATCAAAGAATTTGATATTTTCCACTAAATGTGAAAATGGTTTGGCTGTCATTGGTGTGGGTTCAACCAGTTTGTCTTTGGATGATTGAGAGAGAGGAGATATATTTGCCTCTGATATTTCCATCCAAAGATGGGAAAGAGTCAAAATAGTGTCATCTTCTTCAACAATAAATGAAGTATGTTCCTCTACAGTAGGCAGAGAATGAGGAGATGAGGGCTCCTCAAGGGGATAAATAAATGGTATGATTTTTCCTTCAACATGTGGATGAGGAACATGCAAGCTAAGATCATCCATGGGTAAGAGGAATGGAATGATGGGTTGGTTTTGGGGTGGTTCAATGGTTTCTTCGTCAAATGTTAAAGTAGAGAAATCCAACTCATCTATTTGTGAAAGAGGAGTGGATGAGTCACTTTATTCTATGGGTTGAAGAGGAAGTAACAAAGGATTTCTCTCACTATTTGTTTGAGGGGTAGGAGAAACATGATCTCCATTTTGTGAAAGTGTAGGTGAAGTAAGTGCAAAGGTAATTAGTGACTCCTCATGGGGTAATGGTAGTGGTAAAGGTGGCTCTTCCTCATGTGGAATCAGAAGAGGAGAAATAGGTTCCTCTGTCGAAAGAGGGCATGGAGTCAAACCAACTTCTACCATTTGTGGGGTAGGAGTATGTAAAATAGGCACCTCATGTTGTGGCAATGGTTGGGTTAAGGGAAATATCACATTGACTATATGAATCTTATGATTCAAAGAAGTTTGAGGAGTAGTGTGGACTATGTTTTGGTTGGGCGTATGATTAGGGAAGGGTTTTTTGAATATGTCTATATTCTAGTTTGGGGGAGCATTTGGATTATCTAAAATAAGATCACCCCTATCCAGCCTATTTTGGACAATATTTTTAAGATTTTTGCAATCATTGATGTTGTAGCCTTTGGCACAATGATAGTTGCAAAACTCATCCTCTTTAAACCATGTTGGAATGGGTTGAGAATGATCAAATTGGATTAGAGGTTTGATGGTAGGAAGATTCATAACTCTTTTGTTGAGTAGCTTTTCTAAAATGGAGGCATATACTCCCCAATAAGAGTATATTGTCATTGTTCATATCGTTGTTGAAAGAGCCTTGTTGGGTTGATTGGGTTTGATTGTGTTGTGGGTTGAGTCATGCTTGTAGAAGAAGTGGATTTCACAACCAAAACATTTGTATACCCCTTAGATTTTTGATTTGGATGGGAATTTTTAGATGAAGAAGGATCATTTACATTAGAATTAGAATTTTTACTATGCAATTTGATCCTATCCTCATCTATGGCCCAGATTTCAAGCTTTCATGCCATTGTGAAAGCTTTATCGAATGTGCAAAAGGTTTGCACCCAGAGTGTGGATGAAATATGTTTTTCACATCATCTAGAGAAGAGATCGATGAGCTCAGGTTGAGGCAGGGAGAGGGAGAGTTAGTTTATGAGACCTCTCCAATGAGCAAAGAAATCGGTAATAGCTTCATCATCAAATTGCCAAATAGAATAAAGGTCTATTATGGAAACCTTTTTGGAGATATTAATGGAGAAGTGATCAAGAAAAAGTTTTTCAAGTTGAGTGAAGGAGAATAGTGAATGGTACATGATGGAACTATACCAATCCAAAACATCTCTTGAAAGTGACATGGGGAATGTGTGAAGTAATAGTGCATCATCATGTCCTATCAAATAATAAGCATGTTTGAATGCTCACAAGTGTTTTTGTGGGGCCTCTTTGCTCTGGAAAAGGGCAAATTTTGGGAGTTCCCATTGGTTTGGGTATGGACAAATTGGTACAGAGGGGTGAATGGTTTCATTAGAGATCTGACCATAAGATAGAATATTTTTTGATCTAGATACAGATGTCTCAAGGTTGATCATTTTAACCATGAACATTTTTATGAGGTCAGGAGGAGGATTTGTTTAAGAAACACATCCTACATTGTAAATAAGAGAATAAGAAGTTGAAGGCATATATGACACTACATATTGTAGTTATGTTGACACAACATAAGGATAGTGAGTCATAGGTTGAGGCATGCTCGGTGAGGGGTGAGTTGTGATTTGGGTGTTAACAGGTGAAAGATTTGATGGGATGGGTACCACCAACTTCTAAAATGGGGTTGAAATAGATTGCACCCATTGTGTTTGTGAAGGTAAGCAAGTTATGATAGGGTAGAGGTTAGATTGAATGTCAAGTGATGTCATAATTAGAACATCATGCACAATTGGGTTATTAGTTGATGTGATGGTTTGGGTAACCATGGAAGGTCCAGCCAAAACTAGATTTGATACCATCAATGATGTTGGCATTCTAAGGAGTGGGTCACCTGAAGAGGTTTGAGTTTGTCTTGCAGCAAGGTAATGTTGAAGGGTGGTTACATTACGATCAAGAAATTGAACAAAATCTTGATCACCTACAACTACAATGGGAATTTGATTGGGGTTGGGTGTTCTTTCCATATCTTGTTCCATTGTGAATTTAAAAACAAAAGGGGAAGGTGGAAGCAATTGATGGCTTGCATAATCAACAAGTGTCTTTGCTTGGCTTTGTGTTAAAACCATGTAAAAGAATACACTGCTTTAAGGTCAAGTTGAAGGTAAATGAGGTTTAGAGAAAGTTTAAAATGTTGTGTGAAGTTGTTGTTCAAGGAAGACTATAAATTTAAATATTTACATAGTCACTGATGTTGTTCACTTATGACTGATGTCAGTTGGGGCAGCTACCGATGTCGATTATATATAGCCTATCTCGATTACTATGGAAATCTAGAAAGTGTGGGAAAAATGAGTTTTTGGGATTCAGAGAGTGATATCTAAGTGTTTGAAATGTCTTAGAGAATCTATATGAGAGTGATAAACACTCAGGAGGTCTGATTTTTAGAGATTATTCAAATTTTGTATTTGTCAAATTTGGTTTGATCTCATGACTCAGAAAAGAAACATCCTCACAGACTCAAAAATATAAAAAATGGAAAATAGCATGCAGCCACTAATATTAACTACTAGATATTAATTTTAGTCATGTTGGCTTATGCCTTAAGCAAAGAATGAGAAGAATAATTGGCTATTGTAGGTACTAAAAAGTAGTCTAAGGATGGTTTTAGGTAAATTTTGGTTTTCAAAAAGTATCTATGTTAGACTAGGTACATAGCCTGTGCCAAGAGCTTTCTATCCCCACTTCATGAGCCTGAGGCTGAGCCAGGTCACTTAGCCAGAATATACCATTTGCCTAGAGTTTATACTATGCCAGATAATAGAGTGGGCTCTTCCCTTGGTAATGACATCTAAGTAGAATAATCAGGTAGGGTAAGGTGATCCACCAAGTCATGAAATCCTAATGGGCCTTGTCTCAGGTATGTTAAAGTGTTTATTTTGTGTTTATGGTTTGGATGTGTAACATTTGTGACCTATGATTCATTCATATTGCTTTAATTAACTAGATGTGTTAATTATGCAATAGACAAAGAATGAAATGTAGTATGTTTTAAACCCAAATTGAAATTGTGTTAATTCAGATGAAAACAAAGAGGAATAAGAAAAGAGGATGATTTTCATTATCCTATTTGTGCATGCAAAAGAAAATAATTCTTTTTAATCTTGAAAAATATATTGAGTTTATTTTGTGAAGTAAAAAGAATGACAGAGTAAGAGAAGAGTTCAATTTACTGCTTATAAAACAAGAAAATTAATAAAATTGCATTTTTATTTATTTTTTCCTTTTTGGCTAAGTAATAAGAGGAGAGAGAAAGTGCAAGAAATAACAAATTCACTACTTTACACTTAAATGAATGCTTAAAAAGCATACAATGAACCCAAGGAAAACTCTAGGGGTCCCACCGGGCGTGCCAAAAATGTTTCAATTATTTTTTATTAAATTTAAGAAGTGAGAAATAGAGAAAGAAAGGTTGGGGATTAATGATTATATGTACCCAAATTGGTGTGCACCATATCTAGACAAAGTTGGGAACTCCTCTTTGGCTAGGGAGGACCACTTGCAAGTAAGAACACACTACCATAAAATATTTGTTAGTAGTTTGGTGAGTGGGCTGCCAAGCAACTTGCTTATTCTAGGAAGTGACAAACTTCTCAAGGGATGATAGTCCACTGTTTAATACAAAAAGTTAAAAATGAAATGACAAAGTAAAGTAAAGAGAGAGAGAGAGAGAGAGAGAGAGAGAGTTGCATGTACCTTTTCTATAAATTTTGTGTAGCAATCAGTATTACAGAGCAATCAAAATAAAATTTTAGTTTATTAGAGGGTTGTTCAGGCTGGTTCAGGGTGATTTGAGTAAAAGGGTAGTCATCGACATCGGTAGGGTGACCGATGTTGATAGTGTAAATGTGACTGATATCAATAGGATAACCAAAGTCGATAGGGGCAACGGATTCAGAAATTCATAAAAGGATTTTTTGAGTGTTGTGAAGGATATGTGATAGGTTAATGGGGATGGAAAAGAGTCATATGCGGGGTTAGAGAGATGGTAAGAAGTCTAGGTGAGAAGTTTGGTTTGGTTAAGGTAGAGGTATGGAGATAAAGGAGTTTTTCCACTCCTCCTTAGGGATAGATAGGACTTGTGTAAAGGCTAATTATAAATAATTTAGAATTCACAAAATATAGAGATGCTTAAATGATATAAGTACCTGAAGAAATACTCTTGATAAAGTTTTGTTAAGGTGACTGATCAAACAAAGACGAGTGTGTACCACTTGTTCACCATAGTTCAAGTTCTTTGCATAATGGATAAATTTTGGTTCAAGATTTGACTGGTACAGAGAAGCTATGAGCCTGATTACAGTGGATAGTCACTAAAAGCTTGTTAAGAGTTATCTGAATCTCTTTAGTGAGTTTCTACTTGAGAGAGAGAGAGAGAGAGAGAGAGTCTTTTCCCATAGACCAAAATGGGTTTAAAACATTGCTTAAGTAACTGATGTCAGTGATCCCACTAACGTCAATCTTGGGTTGACCAACATTGGTTGCATAAGAATATGTCAAAAGGGCTATTTTGGCTCCTTTCTTCCATTTCTCCATGCCAAGTGTGATACCCATTAAGAAATGATCAATATGTGAGGTTGGGTATAAGGTAATTGGTTATAAATTGGTTTATAGGGTAAGAATCAGTTATTTGTGGGAGACTAAGTCTAGTGGTGACTCACAGGGGGAGAATTGGTCTGGGGGTAAGGTGGAAAGGCAAGGTAGCACAAGGAATATTTAATTAATCTTAATTAATTAATTAATTATGTGGGGTAAAGGCATGGGTTAGGAAGACTTGTTACAAAGGGGTTCAAAGTGGGGTTTTGACACAACACATTATACACTTGTGTAATGTAATTTTAGTGTCTACAATAGACATACAATTCATTTATAATTTGATCATTTTATTCACTTTGGTATGAGCATATTCTTGGTAGATCTTTTGACGTAGGTGTTATCACACATGGAAGTCATATCTAATGAGTTATATTTATTGAATATGCTGTAGGATATAAGATATAAGTGGATAATATGTTTCTATGATATTTCACTAATTGATACTTTTTTATTAGATTTGATCTATTAGAATGATATGTACCCTGGGAGTATTATTAAGTATAATATTTTATACATATTTAACTTGTGTATATAGATATATTGAGATGCGTACCTAGGGTATAAAACATGTCTAGTATTTTATCATGTGATTTGTATATCTATGTAATTGATGAGACTATAATGCATCATATAAGAGCAACTTGGATAATTTAAAATTCTTGTATGCAAACCTTAAAATATAAAACTGTGTAGTTTTGATAACTTGTGTACAGAGTTATACATGTATTGATTATATCATGATGAAAATCTGTTTAGTTGGGGATAATTAACTATGAATAGGTTTTACATAGAAAATATCTTAAAATATTATCCATATATATTTATTGTATGAGCTTGAAAGTTATAAGGATTTTTGAAAACATAGGGGGTTATTAATTAGGAATTATAAGTGAACATTGATTTACTATTCACATATCATTAGAGTTTTTCTTTCAGTACATGTATGATGAACAAGTACTCATGTATAGGGACTATACTTATAATTAGGTAGATAGTTAAAAATGAGTTATTTAGTTTATTAAAGACCAAAATTTATAACCTTATGGAACCATCTCCTAAAAATGGAATAAGTTGTTGGAATGAAATATCATAATGGTTTTATGAGGCTTTTTTTAATCTATAGATGATTGATTGGTTGTTAGTTATATGTATTCAGTAGTGAATACTTGCATGTGATACATATTATGAGATTTTTAATATGTATAAATTCTTGGTTATATTTAGCATATAATTGTGCATCGCAATGCATGATTATTAGTTATATTTTTTTGAATGCTAGTATGCAATTTAAACCTAAGTTATACCCAAGTGGTATAATCCCATACTTGGTTGTTATTATGTATGTGGATCATTTGATTTTGAAATCATAAGTTTGATTATGTGTATTTATGTAGTTGTGAAGTATGATAGTATGGGATATCATAGAATACTACAATATAAATATATGATATACCCGAATGGTACATACTTTATTTATCATATCTAAACTCACACTTACATTTGACTAATTTAATGTATACATGTTGGTTATTACTATGAATAACATGTTTTGTGACAATTGGTAGGACTTTGTGCATGTGTTCATACAACCTTTGAGAGCGTATCATATGCTAAAATAGAATATTATGTGTTTCTTGAAAACTGTGACTTAATTTTTTATGTCTAGTTACTTGATTATAAGATTGTGTTTCCATATAGTTATGACTACTTTATATGATTATTTAAGGAAAACTAGTAATTATGTCTTAGAATACAAGACTATGGTAATATGGGTTATTATAAGGTGTAGTATGTTAGAAATTAAATGTGGTAACTAGAATCTATAGTTAAATGTGTATTTACCCAAGTGGTATAAACTATAGTTATTATTTCTAGTATGGGATAGAACATAATGTAAGATTCATTCATACATTTGACAGAATAAATGTATACTTTAGTTACTCTTATGTTTAGTGTGTTATATGATGTGTTTATTGGTAGGATGTAAATTAAATGAATATTGTGGTTGAATTGTATTTGATCAATTTATATGCCTAATATAGAGTAAGGATTGAGATGGACTTCACTGGCTTACTAGTATCATAATGATAGATGAAGGTAGTTTGATCAAGTGGTGTGTATGAATTTGATTGATCTATATATCATGATTATTTATTATTCATAAAACTTTGAGTTAAAGTATGTTTAGTGAGACATTATCATTTCATGAGTATGATTTACATGTTTGTGTGATATCTTGCAATATAATGGTTTTTTATGATAAAATGCATGTTTAGTTTAGAAATCATATAGCACATGGGTACTTGCTTGTCTCTTTAGATTCTCATGCCGTCACTATCTACTCATCCATGAAAGGAGGGCCATTTTTTGATGGGATTATAGTAGGGGATCATTAGTCTATGTTTGGTGTGGAAAATCACTTAGATTATGCTCTTCCTCCCCATCGCAGTACTACTTATTAAGAGGACACTTGAGATTGCCACAAATAATTCAGTTTGGGAACTATGCTTTGGAAGAGACATTTATCTTATATGTACATTATATTGAATTGTATAGTGTCATAAAGAGTTGTAATTACTTATTATTATACTTTGAAAATAGTGGCTATTGATATAATTGCTTTTTTATATTTTCATTTTGATGTGCTCTTATGATATTAAAGATCAATGATATGTGATGTAATATGCTTGGTTGTTATTATCATGCTTTGAGTATTTCATATGGTCTCTATAGATTCTCATGGTGTAATCTATTTATGGTATATGTATTTAATTAAAAAAAAAAGTGTATTTCTAGTTGACCTTAGTGGAGTTGTTGCATGTGGTATCAAAGTTGTGGCTCAAACTCTAGGACCTAATGAGTCCATTAGCATTTTTATATCTTTCTATTCACTAGTGTGAACTTAGTGACATGAAGTATTACACTTGTATTTTGTATTTATGGTGCCTTGGTGCAGAACCATGTTACACCATGATTGGATTATTGAGACTTAGTATATCCTCCTATATGGTTTGGTGACTCTTTTAAGTATGTGACATTCATGAAATGTGTGTGGGGAACATTGAGTTTGTACCCTTAGGACCACTCGTACCCTTTTGAGTTGTTAAAGGGTTGGTTTATTGAGTGTCCTAATGATGATGGTTGTATATGAGGTCTGGGTAGGTGAGTACATAGCATAGTTCATGAGTTGTGAATAAGAGATTTCTGCCATAGTTTGATCACTTAGATCGAACACCTCAAGAGTGATTACATCTTTTTTATTATCAAGCCACCTTTGTCATTGCGTTTTGTGTTGTTAGTGTTTAATAATCATGGTATGATTTTAAATTAAATATATGTGCTTAGTTTTAGTGTCTTATGTTTGATAAACCTAGAAATGGAAAATCTTATAAGACCATTTTTGGTTAGTACTACCTAGTGCAGTGGTAATTTTTATGTAGTAGAGTGTTGTTGTCTTGGTTGAGAATTCCTATGTGTTAGAAGTTTGTTTAAGGATTAGTACCCTTAAGTTATGTGGTCAAGGAAGGAGTGTCATCTCTCTTAGTTAGATTAGAAGTGATTTTTTATCATCTCATTGTCTTTTGACATCATTTTAAGCTACCAAGAGAATTTATATTTTCTTGATGTTGAAACTTGTTTCTCAAATGTTGTTTTGATCATATTCTTTGGAGTTCATGGGAACTTAGACCATGTGGAATAGAAAACCTTGAATTATATATTAAATTCTAAATTAATAATTATAAGTTGATTATAATCATTATGATATAATATACCCTTGATTAGATTGATATTACTCTCTTTTTTCTTTGAGCATGTTGTTTTGAAGAGTTATTTGTGTACCTTTCACCAAAAATGAGTAGGGTATAAGATGTGTGGAACATCTTATCAATCTAACGGTTGAGATAAAATTATAAGTTATTTCATTATATCTAAGAAACTAGGGAGATATTACCTCATTTGTTCCTTTATAGGGTTGTAATGATGGTGTGGTCCTTGGCCTTTATATGTTATAATTATTTAAAGAATATTTCCTCTTAACTATAAGTATAACACGATAGGTAAAGCTGGGAAATATGATACTACTTATGTTTAGCTAGTGGAAACTTAATAGAATTACAAATTAATTATATTAATTTTTTTGTATGTATTTGGGTACATCTAGAACTATTTAGCATTTAGTATTATTTTCTATGATCTGTTAGTATAGAATTATGAATCATTGAACATTGTATACTTTTTAGATATCATTAGGTCATGGAGACCTAAGGGAAGAGTGTTAAATTAGGAACGTGAGTACTAAGTAATAGGAGTGAATCTTACTTAGTCTCACATTAACTCAGTAGTTACCTGAGTTTGGATCTGATAGATGGACTTGTCGAATTTAGAATTGACAGATAGATTTGTTAAATTTGATCGTATGGCCATACAAATATATACAATGGAACATTTATTCCTTAATTTTGTATAAATTATAAATTTAGTATTTCTAGTTCCTATTAAACATCATACTTTTCAAGAGCTATGTGGAGTAGTGGAAACATTGACATGTTATACTTATAAAGAGATATCTAGAGTAGAAATAGTATTAACTTATACACATCATTCTTTCTAGGTTCCCTAATTACTTTTCTCTAGAATAAGAAGAACATTATTTAGGTTAGAGAGATGTGTAGAGGGGATAGAAGATTTTGTGAAACTCTTCTTGGTCATTTGTTTTGGTTTTCATGTGTTCTTTGAAGTTATTGAAACTTTAACCGAGATATGTATAGGCTTGTCTATCAGCTCTAGACCCCGAGGTGGTCATGATAAAACCAATAAACATAAGGGACACTATAAAAACCTTATTTTCATAACAGGGAGATGTCACAGAGCAGGGTCTTAAGGGACCAATACTCCAAGAATAGTGAAACTTAAGGAAACTTCAATGAGTTCTAAAAGTAATTTCACATTTATTTACTTGATTTGATAAATTATATTATGTTATTTCTCTAAAAAATAGTGTTTTTAATTCAAAATTTATATTTGATAAGAGTCATCTGGGATGATGACTAGTTTTAGGGGGAAGGATGTTACATGTCGATTCCTCGCTAAGTAAATTATTTGACTATCTGTGAAAATTTATAGTTGAAACATATGATTTGGTTATATTTTTTACTAAGCTTTGAGATATATATTATTATGGGGTAGTAAGATATTTCTTAGGATATATTTTTACTTTGTTGTAAGGTAGTTATTGTGTATGAGATTACATTACAAACATGTTGATTTGTCATTTCAACTATATCTTATGATGTATGTATATCATGATTGTTATAGTCTAACTACCTATTTTGTTGTGAGGTTTTTGTAGGATAACTCATACCTTAGAATAAGATAGAAGGAGAGCATCATCAAAGAGGGTGATGTAATGGAGACATCAGAGGATGACAGAGAATCAGCTAGAATCCTGCACACACCACATAATTAATTCATAATAGATGCATAATCTAAATGGTTAGTTTTAAGATATTCCTTATGTTATATGCATTTAGGTAATTATTATGTGTGTGTGTGTGTGTATTAGTTCATATTTATGCGTAGATGATATAATCTCATGTGTGTATTACATTGTCAATGTTATTTTGCATTATGAGGTGTCATTTTATTCATGATTGATAGTGTAAAATTTTGTAAATTATGTTGGCACTACCATATGTAGGCTAACCAACTTGCCTTAGTAACAATAGTCAGTTATCTTTTTGATATCATAAATATCATTATGTGATGTAATAGTTGGCAATATGACATAGAAGGTTGAATACATTGATAAATTAATAGACAAATTATTTTTAAGTCATTATATAAATAATTATGCTTTAAAAGGATTTGGAAGACAAAATTCATTGATGTCACCCTAGATTTAAAAATAAAAATATATATAAAATAAAAGGAGATAAAACAAATAATAGATGGTCTTTATTCAGAATAAAACTAAAAAGAAGAAATAAATTAAATAATGAGAAAGAAAAACAAAAGAGAGAAAGCATAATTATGATAAGGAAATAAATTAAAAAAAAGATATTAATAAACAAAAAAATAAAGAGAAAAATCTCAAAAAAAAAACTATGCCATATTTATTGAAAGGAGGCAAGGAGTATGAAAAAGTGAGGCATATCACTGGAAGGAGGGCATCAGAGGCAAATTTACATAGAAAAGGAGGAGAAGAGAATTCATAAATCAAAAGGATGGAAGTATCATTTGTCAGGTAGGCAATGTAGCCCATGTATTTATGTGAATGTTTAAATCTACAATTTCATATTTATCAAGTTACATAAAGTGGTGACTCGTTTATAAATTGAATGTCATATATTTATTATACATTTACCATATGTGGGATTACGTGAAATTATTATTAAATAACATGTAGCGCTGGTCAGAATGTAATGATTTATAATATACAGAACTACTTATTTTAACTAAAAATCAACTAACTCTTGAATGGGAAAATCAGTGATCTATTTATATTATATATGTGTCAATTTATGGCCTAGCACTGTATTTGAGTATGATGACCTGCACTAAATAATACACACCATATAAATGTGGAGTTTGTTATGTCTTCCAACTAGCAATGTGTATTTGAGATCAATGATTTATTTTATCTTCTAGTGACCTTCTTAATCTAGTTTGTATATACCGTGATCATAATATATATAGTAATCATAGTATATAAGTTCTATTACATAACTAGTAATATAAGTTTATAGTTAACAATGAAAATTTATAATGATTATTCTATGAATTTCAAATAAAACTAATCCAAACCTATAAGGATTTTATATACTTCATATAGCTAAACCAATCATTGCACTTTATATAATAATAAATAAGGAGCCTACCTAGAGTTATAATCATACGGAATTAATAAATAAGAGTTTATATCTTTTAGAGTATTTATAATAAATCAGTATATTGGTAAGAATAAATAAGAGTTTTTATGATGCATATGTTCTATATTGTTGAATATAGTGATTTATTTTATAACTCTTCTGCAACCATTTGTGGCATATAGTAATAGTTATATCATGAACCGTGGATAGTCAATATTCATAATAATTATACCATTTATTATTTACTAATTATTAATTATATTTATACCAATTATTGTTACTGTAAACTGTGGCATAAATTATTAAAAATTGTGATATAATGTGGCATACTGCATAAATTAACTCTACTTTAAAATATAGTGTGTTATACAGTAAACCAACCATGGTAATAATTATAATTAGGTTGTATGTATATCATTGGATTTATACAACTGGAATACCTTGCCCTTACTCCTTGAGGATTTGAATAGTGTCATAGCAAGCTAATGATTTGTTTAATTATGTACCATGATTTGGAATCACTTCAATGACATTTCAAATAGCCAATGGTAAAATTTCCATGAAAAGTTGCCAAATCTAATTGTGGTCTTACGCATATTATTTATTATTAGCAAATACCATGATATCAACACTTCATCTACATGGAAAGGTTTTGTCAATGCTCTAGATTATTTAGATATCTTTATATTTTATATATATATATATATATATATATATATATATATATATATATCATTCCATTAGCCTAATTCTATCAAAGTTAATTAATAATAATCAAGATGTAGATGATATACTTACATTAAGCTAATTAGTTGAGTTTATCATCATAGAACATTATACTAAGATGACTTATAACTTATCCACTTGCACATTATTTTATATTTAGGATTAGTTTATTTAGGTAATATTAGGCTGAGTATTTATTCTTTATCATCTTGAAATATGGACATATAAGTCATTTATAAATTGATCTATATGAGCATATTCCTAGCAGATTTTCTTATGTAGGAGTTATCACATACAGAAGTCAAATCTAAAGAGTTATATTTATTGAAAATGCTATAGGCTATAAGATATAAGTGGATAATTTATTTCTGGGAGATTGCATTAATTGATAATTTTTTATTAGATTTGACCCATTAAAATGATACATACCCTGGGAGTGTTAATAAGTACAAAGGTGTGTGTGTGTGTGTGTGTGTGTGTGTGTGTGTGTGTGTGTGTGTGTATTGAGATGTGTACCTAAGGTATATATCTTGTCTAGTATTTAATCATGTGATTCATATATCTATGTAATTGATGAGAATACAGTGCATTATATAAGAGAAACTTGGATATTGTCAAATACTTGTATGCAAACCTTGAAGCATAAAACTATGTGGTCTTGAGAACTTGTGTACGAATTTATACATGTATTGATTATATCGGGATGAAAATCTATCTAGTTTAGGATAATTAATTATGAATGGGTTTTACATAGAAAATCTCTTAAAAGATCATCCACATATGTATATTGTGTGATATTAAAAGTTATAGGGATTTTTGGAAACATAAGAGGTTCTTAATTAGGACTTATAAGTGAACATTGATTTACTATTCACATATCATTAGAGTATTTTCTTTCCATGCTTATATGATGAACAAGTAATTGTATATACGGACTATACCTATAGTTAGGTAGATAATTAAAAATGAGCGAGTGAGTTTATTAAAGACTAGAAAGTATAACCTTATGGAACAGTCTCTCTTAGAAATGAAATAATTTTTTGGAATGAAAGATCATAACGGTTTTATGAGTTCTCTATTTCTATGCAAATGATTGATTTACAGTTAGTTATATATATTCATTAATGAATACTTACATGAAGTACATGTTATGAGAGTGTTAAGTTGTAAAAATGCTTAGTTATATTTAGCATATAATGGTACATCCTGATGCATGCTTATTAGTTATATTTCTTTGAATGATAATATACAGTTTAAACCTAAGGCATATTCATGTGGTATAATCACGTACTTGCTTGATTATTATTATGTATGTGGATCATTTGGTTTTCAAATCATAAGGTTGGTTATGTGTATTTATGTAATTATGAACTATGATAATATGGTATATCATAGATTACTATAATATAAATGTATGATATACCTGAATGGTACATACTATATTTGTCATGTCTAAACTCACAATTATGTTTGATTGATTTAATGTATATATGTTGGTTATTACTATAAATAATGTATCTTATGATATTTGGCAGGATTTTGTGTATGTGTGCATATAACCTTTGAGAGTGTAGTGTATGCTAAGATAATATTATGTATTTCATGAAAATTGTGACTTATTTTTTTATGTCTAGTTGCTTAAATATAAGCTTGTGTCTCTATGTAGTTATGACTACTTTATATGATTGTTTGTAAAAAACTAGTAGTTATGTCTTAGAATACTAGACTATGGTAATATGGGTTATCATAGGATGTTATATGTTGAAAACTAAATGTGATAACTAAAATCTCTAGTTAAATGTGTATTTATCTATGTGGTATAAACTGTAGTTATTATTTCTAGTATGGGATAGAAAATAATGTAAGATTCATTCATATGTTTGATATAATAAATGTATGCTTTGATTAATCCTATGTTTAGTGTGTTATATGATGTGTTTATTGGTAGGATGTAAATTAAATGAATCTTGTATTTAAATTGTGTTTGACCAATCTGTATTGCTTATATGAAGTATAGTTTCTCCAACCATGGTCTGCATAACCTTGATGTCAGTCTTATCAGTCTCATGCTGAGATGGATTTCAAGGCTTACTAGTATCATAATGATAAATGAAGGCAATCAGATCATGTGGTGTGTATGAATTTGATTGATCTTTAGATCATTATTATTTATTATTCATAAAAATTTGGTCCAAAGTATGTTTTGTGAGACATTATTATTTCATGAGTATGATTTACATGTTGTGAAATATATTGCAATAAAATAGTTTTTTATGATACACTGCATGTTTAGTTTAGAAATCATATAGCATATGGGTACTTGTTTGTCTTTCTAGATTCCCACATTGTCACTATCTACTCATTTGTGAAGGGAGGTCCGTTTCCTGATAGGATTAGTGTAGGGGATCATTGGTCTATGTTTGGTATGGAAGATTACTCGTATGATGCTCTCCCTCCCCACAACAATACTATTTATCAAGATGACACTTAAGATTGCCATAGATACTTGAGTTTGGGAACTATGCTTCAAAAGATCCATGTATCTTATATGTACATTGTATTGAATTGTATATTATCATACAGAGTTGTAATTATTTATTATTGTACTTTGATAGTGGTGGTTGTAGATATTATATCAAGCATGGATGAGTTAATATAATTACTTTCCATATTTGCATTTTGATGTGCTCTCATGATATTAGAAATCAGTAATATGTGATGTAATATTCTTGGTTGTTATTATCACATTTTAAGTATTTCATATGGTCTCTATAGATTTTTGTGGTGTAATTTATTTATGATATATGTATTTAATTAAAAAATCACGTATTTGTAGTTGACCCCATAAGGTTTGTTACATAGTTTCATGCAATGTTGGTAGTAAGCTCTATTTGAATATGTTTTGGATCTCTCTATTTGTCATGGTATTATTCATATTCTCCAATATAGTTTTATATCACAAGACATACTCTATAATAGGCTCATTAGATTTTTGCTTCAGTTATGCCACTTGAGCATATGAGATCTTGTCAATGATGTTAATTTAAAAGTGTGCTAAAAACATATTTGTCAATGGACTAAATGTAGTGATAGACTGATTCAAAATATCATAAAACCATTATAAGGCATAGTCCTTTAGACTGCATGGGAATAACTTAGTAAAGAGCCAATCATTGGACATGTAGTCTAAACATGCTACATTGAAAGCTCATAGATGGTTCTATGGGTCACCCTTACCATCATATAAAGTAATTTTAAGTGCCACAAATTTAAATGAAAAAGGATTTGCCACTATGTGATGTTCCAAAGGTGTATGTAAAATAACATGAGAATCTAAAGCATGTGATGGCCTAGTATCTCCCTACTCAATATGTAACACCTTAGCCTTTAGAGAATGAATCTCATGCATAATGGATTATACATATATAGAAGAGGAACTAGGCATAGGAGGTGTAGCTGCTACTAAAGGCTATCAAGTTAAAATAGGTTGTTGTATAAGATGAGTTTCCCCCAAACTAGGTGGAATAATATTGTTATCTGGGGGAGTAGAATATTAACCATTATTTTATTTGTTCTTTATTTCCATTATGGCTTGTATAATATGTGCATGATCATGGGGTTGTTCTCAAATATTGTTTCTTAAATTCTATAAAATATCATCCTTATTTATTATAATATTTTCATTGTTAAGTCAGGGGAGAGTGTCCCAATTCCCATCTTGTGTATCATCTTGATCTTGATTGTATTACTCATCTTTTACTTTATGATTTAGATATGAAAGAGTGTTAGGCATGACTTTGCTAGGTGTAAATGCATATCCATGATGAACACTAGAATATTCTAAATACTTTGTAGATGTAATTTTATTTTCCAATAATGTGACTTTTTCACTTTATAACTGATTTTGACTTTTTAATTATGATATTAGCTTGCTCATACTGATAATTGTATCCCTTAGAGTCTCATAAGTGCAAACCCTAGTTACTTTTGATTGAACATGTAGGCACACACCCTATAGGGGAGAGGTGGAGGTGTGGATAGGTTAAGTATGGGAATTAGTAAAAATAGTATAGGTTGCATCATCTCATGGGCGAGTGATAGTAAAGACCTAGTTAAAGGGAACGTAGCTATCACACTCATGGAGATGAAGAGGAGAAGGATATTCTTTCATGTGCATAGGATATGACATTTATAATTAAAACATGGTTGTCAGGGTATTAAATTTATGGATTAAATCCAATAAACTATGTTATAATTGATCATCTATGTATGTAAGAATTTATTTCTTAAATGAATACCACATAAAAGAATAATAACATGCTAGAGTTAGAATAAAATATGACATACATTTTAATTGATATAAGATATCATGTACATATGTGTTTATGTCATATTTGAATTCTTTCCAAATGAAAGGAAATAAGCATGTAAATGAAGCTAGAAAACTTTGTGTTAAATAGTGATAAACTTCATCTATCATGATTATATGAAATACAAATCAAAAAATGCAGGGATCTAAATTATGAGTGTGGGTATTATAAGGATGGAAACATAAACCCTAGGGTTATATAGGGTTAGGGTTTATGAAATATTTGACTTAAGTCAAGTTCACCAAAGGTTTTAACCTTTTAGGACTTAAATGAATGTGAATACTATATTTTTAAAGAGCTGTGTATATTAAATATGGATAGAAATATGCAATAAATATAACCACTAATCTATTTTAGGATTGACCTAATTTGGCCTTTCTAAAAATAACAATAAATAATATAAATGAGAAATTAACTAGAAAATGACTGAGATAGATGATTTGGAGGATGAAAATTGAGGTAAAGGTTAGTTTGAGTCTCACAAATAGGATCTAAGTGTCAGAATCCTTCTTGGATAGTAGCATCCTAATTAGATAGTATTTCCATATGATGCTAATGTCTTCCTTTGGTGCTAATGTCCTCTATCTAAACAATATTTAGGTATTGTAGATCAAAACATGTTCGAGATTTGGTCCAAATTTTAGGTCTTTTTAACCAATAATTTTTCCTTTATTTCTCTTTTCCTATAAAAACCCTAGGTTTTCATGTTTATAAGGGTTTAAATGAACACCATGATAAAAATGAATTAGTGGGTCTAATGTTTTGGATGTGTGATTCACACCTTTGTGGGAGCATGCTCGCTACATACCAATAATCTAAGGAGGGATCAAGCCCAATGTAGTATTCCTACCTAAGTTCTTGGTGCAAGTGCAAGTGAATGCTAAAATACCTAAGTGTGAATGCATGAGAGAATGCTTCAGAGGCCACTTGAGATCTAAATACCTATGTTAGGGATAGATTATTTAATTTATGGGCTGAAGTATAATATTGGAAGAATTGGGATCTTTCCCTCGATGTGTAGTGGTACTTTTGTGTGCTTATTTGTGATAATCCACCTAGGGTATAAGAGTGTGAGTAATGTTTATGTAGTGTTCTCATAAAAATGACTTGGGAGGGTGACTTAAGAATAGGTCAAGGCTGACCCTAATCATCTTAGGTAGATGTAAATTACCTTTTTGGAGGGTGTAGGGACCTAAACCACTAATGAATTATGCCATTATGGGTCTCATATGGTGTTCTATAGGCATGGGTGTTATTTGTAGTTACCATGTGACTAAAAGTGGATCAAAAAGGCCCCTAAGATGGGACAAGTGTTATACTAAGGTTAAAGTGAACTCAAGTGGAAATCCAAAGCATGAATGGTCATTTTTAGGCAATTACACAAGGTATTTTTTATCATGAAGGCAAATTTATCCATATTCTAATTGATAGCATTGGTTTTTCTACTACACATAAAATGTGAGGAAAAAATTTCCATGTACCATTTACACTTATCCACCCATGATCTAAACAATGTAAAATATCTAACTTAAAGTTGTAAAGTCTCACATATTCCAAAAATACCAAAAAAATTAAAAAAACTTTGAAAATCCAAAAATATGTTCATCATTTACGTATCATATTAGCTCCTTGGAATATATGTTATCAGTTACATGTTGGTAGATGGCTTATCAGTATTTAGTATATACACATGTGTTTCACATATATTTTGAGTGTGATATAGGCATATACAAATACATGATATATCCACCTCTTTGATCATGATGCATCTAGGTTATATTATTCTATGGTCACTTGACATTACCATGTTTGAGCTTATATGTATATTTAATTGATATAATAGATACTTAACTTTTTTATAACACATACATCCAAGTGCTGGTATGATATGTTCATGTTGTCTTATTTTACTTTCATATATGTAGTTCCTTGAGTTTTTTTCCTTGATATTGTCTTGCTTGTTTGAGAATTTGAATATGATCCATTTTTGCAGCCCTAGTTCTTTTGTTTGCCTCCTTAACATTTAAATATGTCATTATTTTTTGTATGTTGACATTTGAATATGTCATTTATTGATTTGTGGACATTTTTTTAATTTGATCAAGTAACAACCTAATTTTACAAGGATTCAATAACCACAAAAGTATTATGCAAAAGAGTAACATGCTATCAAGGTCGAATAGTAAAAGACATCATAAACTAGTTATAGAGTTACATAAGTAGTGGAATAAAATAGTAAAAAATTAGATTAGGAGGGGTTCCCTCCAATGTTTCCTTCTCCTCATCAAATATCTTCTCTAGTATTTCTTGCTTGATCTTGGAGACTTTGGCCCTCATCCTATTTATAGGTCCTTTAGCACCATCACATGGGAGGATCATACACGACCTTTTATAGCATTGTACCTATAGAGGGGTTTTCTTGATAGGGGTCAAGTTGGGGATGTTAGATGGGGGGGGTCTCCATTACCTTTATAGTCTACTTAATAGGGATTGCTTTGTGGACATTTAATTAAGCCATGTTCCTTCAATTATGTGGCATTTGAACATGCCTTTTATTTTCAATCTCTTTGGACCTTTATCTCTTGATTTATTTTTTTATTATTCTTATTTGTGTCCTTGATTACTTTTTAAGCTTGTACTATTACTATCTAGATTTTCCATGATCTACATCATGCATCTTAGGACTTGGAATGATCACATTCTTCATGCTTCAATGATATATCGACCTAGACATGTTCTCTCTATATGCTTCATAGTAAATTCATAGTTTACATGGTTATGTTATTATTTTTTGGTAAGGTAAATACCATTTTATACTTCCATCACCTCAAAGAAGGGCATATCATTGAAGGCATGCCATGGAGGAATGACTTTCCATTTGTCACGATTTCATATTCAGTAGGGGACATGTTTTAGAAGCATGTTCTCCACACTTATTCAGTATGCAACATGCTCATATTATAGTGGGGGCATGTTTTGGAAGCATGCTCTCCACATTGAAACTTAAATTAGTTCTTAGATTTAGATTATATTTGGGGTATGTTTTGGAAACATGTTCTTCACACACCAGTTCTTAGATTTAGACATACCTAGATTATAGTGGAGGCATATTTTGGAAACTTGTACTCCACATTGGCACTTATATAAATGTTTAGATTTATCTATACATAGTGGGGGCATGTCTTGAAAACATGTTATCCACACTCACATATTATAAAATTGGCCAAATTACACAGTTGTATGATTCAGATACATATTTTTGGTAGACTTATATACATTAGTACCATTATTATACATAATTTTATCATGTGACATATCTAAGGTGCATAAGCTATGAAATATGTGCCTAATATATGAAATGTGTGCCTAATATTTCAAAATCAAGTCAATTTCATATTATAAATATAGTTATGTACTATCAACACCCATCAAGTTGGAATTTTATAGACTATATTGAGTCAATCTACTACAGTAGTTAGTTCACTTTTTGGTATGGTTGGGATGATTGAATAACTCAATCTTACCAATTTTGTAAGTTGTACTAGATTGAATCATCTAGCCTCGCCATTTTTATAGTGTGAGTTGACTTGGTTCGCTCATTCTCACTAGGTTTTAAGTATAAGTGAGTTTCACAGTTGAGTTCATCTCAACTTTTAGGTGGCAACTCATCTTATATCTAAGGTTAGGGGCATGTGCCCTCCAATATCTCCCTCTATATCTTTATTTATATGAACTTTCCATATTTATATTTGTTCTAATCTCAATTTCAGTGATTCATAATGATATATCTTTCAAATCAAATTACCAAAAGGCAAGATGGTTACACTGATACATAGGTGTACTCCTAAACCTTGCTCTCTTTCAATTTCAACCATTCAATGCTTTCAATTATAGGTTATATGCACTAATTATATACTATAACATGCTCTTGGTTGTAGGTCAATCACCAAAAAATCACTCAAATTAGACTCAATCAAAGGCAAGTAAATTTATTACCAGATTAAAGGTGAGGAAAATATAGCTATTATTTCTAAATTATATAGCACCTCAGTCTTGTACATTTAATAAATACATATCATGGATGTACCTTCAATTTATAAACCTTTCATACTACCAAAAGGCTTGCATAGGCTATTTATATATGCATATGTAGGCCTTTTATCTTACCCAAAATGTTGTAAAACTTATTTATCTTACATCCCATTCAGATGCCTACATAGATGCAAGTGTCTTATCCCAATGCAAGTTTTCACTACCCTAAATTCATATAATTTAAAAATAAAACATATCCTAAAGGTCAGCCTAAGTGCTTTAATACAATATATTATCCAAAGGGATTGGTATAAATAAAATATCAGCCCTCAATCATATATCTCATCTAGAAAACACCTAATAACTTATAAGGCAGCTTACCAAAAGCATTATATCAAGCACTCAAGTGAGAAAATCTTCACTTTTATCTTATTTCCATATTAATCATATTGATAAAACATCTACAAGTCTAAATTAGAAAAGGAGCATCCCAAGAGCTATATTTTCCAAGTTACAAGTTGGGCCACTATTGTAATTTCTTATCACACATTGCATGATTTACACACAAGCCAACACATATGGGAGAACTACATAAGTCTAAGGCCCTCTTCATAGTATTGGACATGTAGGTAGTATTCATTGGTAGAGAGGTCTTTGGCATAGATTGACACTATGTTTCCACCTAACCTATTTTTTCCACATCCAATATGATGATGAATAACTAGGGTTTTTCTCTTTGACAAGGAACAATAGTCTATCACCTAGAATTGAATGCACCATTATGAAGGCAACACAAAACTTAGAAGAATTTAGGTAGTTTCATCTTATTTCAATAGGTATTTTATACTAGACACCTATATCTAAGTTAGATAATAGCATTGATGGAAGTGTTTGTGACTATAGGGGCATAATTTATATAATCAAGGGACTATTCTAGAATCTAGATCTAGTCCATTTTTTGTCTATTTTATATCCAAATCTATATCAGTATCATAACTATCTAAGTATCTTATTTTCATTATTATTATAATATATATCATAGTTGTACTTTCTATTTTTAGAATCTCAATATAATAAATTTAGTATATGTTCTATCTGAGTTTCATAAATAATTGGCCTACTTTATAGATAATCTACCATCCTTGTGCCCTAAGCTATTTCTACCCCTTTAACCCTAGATCTCCCACATCTATATTTTAGGTTTAAACATTAATAAATTTTTATTCAAATAGATTAAAATACTTTAATGAGATAGATTTAAAGAGTGGGTATCATCGAATTTGAATAAGAGAAGGTGATGAATGAAAAACCATATTCAAGCCAAATAATGGTTTTTATGAGTGGTTGATCATTCCATTCAGGTTAACAAATGCTTAGATTAGTTCACAAGGCTCATGAATAAGGTGTTGAATCCTTTCACAAGTAATTTTGTGGTTGTGAATTTATATGATATTATGATTTTTATTCATTCTAAAGAAAAATAATTGAAGCATTTAGAACTAATCCTGAATAAATTGAAGGAAGAAAAGTTGTTGGTCAACTTGAAGAAATATAGCTTCATACAAGAGGAACTAGTGTATTTAGGATTTGTGATCTCAATTTAAGGTTTAAATATGGACCCTAAAAAGGTGAAAGTGAATATGGTATGGGCTTCACCAAAGAGCATGTTTGAGGCCAGAAGTTTTCATGGATTGGAAATTTTCTACCAATTTTTTGTTATAAAATTTAGTGACACATGTGCTCCCATCAAGGAAACTATGAAGGGGGATAAAAATAATTTTCATTGCATAACTAAACCATATAATAGATTTAATATCTTGAAGAAAAGGATAACCAAACTACTAGTGTTAACATTTCCTATAATTGGAAAAGTATTCCAAGTAGATTGTGAAGTGAGTGTAACAACTATTGGAGAAATGTTGAGTCAAGAAGGTAAGCCTAAAGCATATTTTAGTTTAAAATTGAATGAATCAAAAATTTAAAAATATGGATTATGATCAAGAATTTTATTGCAATAGTATAATCTCTTAACAAGTGGAGGCATTATTTATTGTTGAAAGAATTTGTTTTGTACATTCATCACTAATAAATATAGTTTGTAAACACGCATAGACATTAAATTTAACATCTAATGCTAAAATAATGCACTTGTGACCACCTCTTATGCACACTTAATATATGCTCAATTCCATGGTTTTAAATTACTATTCTTCTACTTCTATATGTATGGTCCTCTATATTAAGGAAACTAAGATACTAAATTTTCATATTCTTTATTCCAAGTAACCTAGACTCGTTACTTGATTGATTCATACATATAGATTGAATATCTCTATTTCTCATATGAAATTGTTCCTTCAAGATAATAGCATAGGCTTGGCATGAATAAAACCACCTATTTCATCCTCCTGCCATTTAATGGCTAGTTTCCTAAATTCAAAAGCATCATAATGGGTCATTTTGCACATTTCCCAATCCCAATTAGAGGAAATACCAAAATTTCCACTATATAGGCACATTTTTTACCCTTTTCTTCATAAGAGGATCCTATAATTACAATCACCAAAATATCTAATTTCACATTGAGATAAAATTACATATTATTTCAAAGTATGAGTCCTTATAGCTAAAAAATCCCTAAGCTAGGTCTAAATACAACAAAAAGCTCACAATACATTTGTTCAAACACATAATCACACTAAGATTGCACCAACATATAACATTTCACCTATATTATACACAAACCACTATATCATGGGAGAACTACATGAATTTCTATGCCTCTTCAGAGTATTCACATCTAGGCAATGCTTAACACATAAGGTGTTGAGATCAATCACAACCCATCCCCTTATTAGTTACCATAAATTTATAGTTTTTGTTTCCTATTTTAATTGAGATAGGTTTATATTGAATAAGAAGACACATAATGAATCTTAAAATGAAAATAAGGCATCTGAATAGACACACATGACCTACACGTGAAGTTACGTATGTCAAGAATTTACATAGAGATGAAAAACCCTAAGAGACAAAACTGCACCTTAGAGACATTCATGTAGGTTGATGAATTCCAAATAATGAAAAATTGTCCCAAGATAATACATAGCCTATTATTAATTTAAATTAGCCTCACAAAGTCTCACATTTAGGTTAAAGTCACTATTGTAGTCTTGTAGACTTGAGTTCAAGATAATTCATTTATTTTTTAGAACTCTCTCCTTTGAACATATTTCTAAAAATAGTGAGTTGAAATTAGTTTATGTGTGATTATTGTATATATTATACATTCTAATTTACTTAGAAATTTTAATTAGATTAACCTCTAATCCAATTTTTGAATAAAATTTTTGGTGAACTTGTTTCTTAGTAAATAGTTCAAAATCTTAACTATTCATGTTGCTATGGTTTCTTTTGATCCTTTTATTATTTCCAATTTTTGTATTAGGGTTTTAAGATTAGTGAATTATTTGTTAACAAAAATCTTTCAATTTTCTATTTCACATTTTACGTAATCTAAGAAATTTGTTTCTACCTTTCTTAGAAAAAGTGCTAGACTAAGTGGTACTCAAGTTGAGCATACCCAAATTTATTTTGATAAGACATAAGATGGATAAGAAAAAATGGTATATCAGGATACTAAGATAATAATGAAAAAATTAAATATGTAGAAGTGCATGATAATAGTTTCAAACATGAACAATATAATCAGGATAACATTGACTCTCAAGATGAGCATCAATATGTAGTTATACTTAAAGATGATGATTAACCAAATCCTAATAACGTATAATTTATTAATAATTTTTGACAAAAAAATTATGAACAATATGAAGATTGTCATAATATTTTGAAAACTCTTTTGGAAATTAAAAGTGTAAGATTAGCTAATATATTTATATTTTTATGGTTATGAGTTTTTTCCATTCTCTGCATCAATAGATACAAATTTTATACCAACATCTACTATTGGGAAAACCCAAGAGTTTTAACAGATCATTATGCCAATCCCTACTCAATCACTTTTTACACCACCTTTGGTTAACACAAAATCTATTCCTAATGTAAAATCCCTTATCTATGTTGTTTTAGCTCTGTAGAATAAGGTGTTACAACTTGAACAAGGTGTTTAGAGACCTAATCAAAAAATTGACTCATATTTTAATGTGCATTCCATTGGATTATCATATTTTATCCTATCCTTTACCAACTAATTTTATGACACGTGAACATAAATTATATGATGGAAAAGGTGACCCAAACAACATTTGAGAGCATTTCACATAGCATGTTTGGACTACACATCTAATGATAGGTTGTTGACCAAGTTCTTTCCCATAATTTTAAAAGAGTATGATCTAATATAGTTTTATGATTTACCATATCTTTTATTTCATGTATTTAATCATTTTACATATTTATTTCTTGCACATTTTTACATTAACATAAGTGAAAAGATTCCATATGCTTAGGTTTCTAAGCTCAAACAAGAATCCAACAAGCCTATTATATATTATATATTATGATATAATACCATGTTACCCAAGATGAAAAATCCTATGGTAAATAAGGAATTTCAAGACATGTTCAAATAGAATTTTCTTCTACCTCTACATTAATCTATTATGTTTAAGAATTTTTTTTCATTTGAAGATTTATATCACATAGTAAAGGAAAGAGAGATTATGTTTAAAGTAGCGAAAGACTCAAATTTAAATAATAGCTCAGGTGATGTAGACAAACATATGAGACCAAATTCCTCATCACACCTATTAAATCATTTAGGCTTCTCAATATCTAGGGTAGGTTCTATTTTTGTGTCAATTGTGACTCTATATAAATATTTACTTCTTAGTATGTTAATCATTTTCTATCTCCAAGTATATAAAATATAAGGAGTGAACATTGTTTTATTATCAACCATAATGTGAAAATGACAATGCCAAAATAATAGATCACACAAATAGGAAAAATAAGAGCCATAAATGTGCATGGTGTTGTTCACATAAAGAATAATACACTAAAAATGTTTTGAAACAAAATTCAAGTGTGCCAAAAAAATAAATACCCCTCCAAAAGATAATTTAGACTTAGTTGATTTACAACATTGACCCCCCAAACTGCTTATAATTATGTAATTTACTAGAAAAAATTATGTTCACAAGTGCAATGAAAAATGAGAAACTAAAAAATATATTTGTTTTAAGATCATGAAGAGAGCTAGACCATGAATCTAAAATCTATGCAGAAAAATAGACACTTTAAAAAAATAAATCTAAAAATGATCTCCTTATAGAAAGTAAATTTTAATTAAATTTTTATGTAGAATGTGAGGCAAGGCATTGACAAGCAAAAAAAAATCCTATATGGAAGTGTGACCACCTATCACACTGAGCCCACTCGTCAGTCTTCATCAATTTCAAAAATGTGCATTGATGCACTATAATTTTTTGATACTACATTAAAATTTCCACTTTTCCCTTAAAAATTTCCCTTTTTATTTAATAAATACACCATGTAAAAATGCATGCCTTACTTTTTATATATACAAAAGTTTTAAACTGATTATTTATATTTAACAAGTTAAAGGGGATCGAACCACTGATCATGGCTTGGAAATTTTTAATAAAACATTATATATCTATGTGCCATTGAAAAATTTCAACATTCATGTTAAAAAAATTTATATATGTTAAAAAACATCATGATTTAAAATTAAAAAATAAAACACCACTTGGGTGCAGCCATGGTAGGGTGAGAGGCACATGTATGCTATTTTAAATTCATGGTAGCGATGTAGGGTGGTGGTAATGTTATACTAAGGGATCAAGTAAGGGTCATGAGGTATGTTGGATGAGAGGCTTGGTGAGGATTCAAGGGGTTTGAGGAGCTAGAGGGTCGTAAGTGGCAAGCATGGTGGTCATTGGATAATGGTTGTTGGGTGGTGAATAGCCTTCAAAGGCTTTAAATCCCATCACTTTTTTAAAAAAAAATTAATTAAAAAATAAAAAAAATAAAGCACAAAATAAACTAAGACCTCACCCCAACTAATTTTTTTCAATTAATAAAAAACTAAGTAAATAAGCACCCCCTCTATAAAAACATGAAAAGGCATCTTGGATATGCAATTTTATAATCATCCCATGATTTTAGGACCTTATAGACACATTATCGGAGGTAAAATCACTCCAAAATTTACATAAATTACACACCCTCTAAAACACTAAAAAACTACTAAAATTTGTGAGAAAACCACAAAATAGTAAACATAGAATGGAAAAAGAATGAGAGTGGTTTTAAATGAGATTGAAAATGGAATAATATTACCTCAAGTGTGATAAACATTGATTCTTCATCTCTTTGAGTCTCAAACATGGTGATTGTTTAGCAATGACGTTATCATCCATATCAAATAAAAGAGAATCTAAACATGACACGAATTAACTCAAAACTTGTACACTCTAGGATCACACCCCTATATTAAGCCACACATGATATTCCATAAAATAATTTTGACATAATAAAAATACTCACTTATTTTAGTCACTCAAATTTGGTAATGAATACTTGATAATGTTATTTTTGTCCCACTTTTACTTTAATTGACTTGAGTACTTAATTTGGACCTATTTTTCCAACTCACTCTATCTTAAGTACTTATATAAACATATTTATTTCTAAGTTTTTTGTTTTACACCTACATAAATATTTATTAATCACTAAAATATACTCTAAGAATATGTATATACATCTCATATCCTTGATGACAAACATTACCATTCAAGACATAATTGACCCATATGGGATAGTAGTGGCAGTTAGTCCTGACACTATGGGTTGATCTTGTCCTTTACCCTAATAATAGTTTTTTTTTTTTTTAAAATTTAACCTGTCCTTAACAATTTGGTTCATATGTTTAGGATATACAATGTGAGTTTTTTCCCATTTGTATTGTTATAAAGGCACATCTAATTCAACTACTCTACCAATTTACAATCGCTTGGAAATTAAAATATTGAGTCATACTTACACTATTGCACACTAATCAAAGCTTCCCTATTCTTTTCAAATTCAATTGTATTCACTTGAATTATCCTTTAGATAAATCAAGAAACTATGATATGTAAGACAATCAAATCATTATCAAGTATTCAAACCATCTCTATATGTATAAATGTAGCAAAAGGAACACAATTGCACTAAGCACTCAAAGTGGGAGAACTACTTGAGCTTGATTTACCTCTTCAGACTATTAAATATATAGGTTGCATTAAATGATTAGAAGATTTATTGGGGTTAGGTTAGCCCATTATACTCCCCTCTTCTCTCTAAATGTTTTAAACTATTATAATCCCTATCAGGGTTTTAACTTTGAAGAAGTCATTTGTAGTTCATCCATACACAACCAAAGCTGAAATTTCTATACACAAGCATACTTCAAGTAGATACGAGTGATTATACCTTAATTTCCATTATTTTTAATAGAGGGAAGTAGTATTAGTCGATATTGACCCATTTTAATCAATCTCTACCCTAATTAGTGATAGTTGTAGTTTTTATTGAACACACACAATCAAATTTGCTTGATTAGTTCCAACCATCTTTTAGTTGCACACAGTCAGATTATAGGTCAAAAATAAATAATTCTTGTGTTTTACATAGTTAGTTTATTTCATTTTTTCATGTTTTATCCATGCTAGTTTTAAGTTATTTTACAATATTTTATATCTTTCTATTCATTTTATCTTAATTAGAGTTAATCACCAAATTAATTTCAAATTTTGATAAATCATATTGGTGAAAATGCACATTTTATTTGAGCATTGATTTAAAAAAATGTCTTATGGTTTAGATAAATTCTTGAGCATATGACACTAAAATAACTTTCTTTCTACCTTATATCTAATATATGACACTAAAATAATTTGCTTTCAAACTCAAATTAATAGTTGACACTAAAAGCACTTTATTTTGACCTCATATTTAATATCTGATATTGAAATCACTTTATTTTGACCTTGGATTATTAGGGAATTTACTAAAACTTAATCCATAAACTCTTAACACCAATCCTAAAACCATAAGTCATAAATTGTAAACATTAACTCATAAAACCCAAATTCTAAACCCAAACCTTAAACACTAAACCTAAATCACTAAACCCTAAATACTTAACCCTAAACCTAAAACCACAAACCCCAAATCCTAAACTCTAAACCATAAACACTAAATCCTAAACCCTAAACCCCAAGCCCTAATCCCTAAAAACTAAATCTTAGACCTTAAATACTAAACACTAAATTCCAAACCCAAAACCCTCAACCATAACTCCCAAGACCAAAACTCTAAACATTAAACCTTAAGTGTGAAAATAGAAACTATTAGTGTAGGATATTATTTTCCTTATATTTCTTATTTACTTGGATTATTCCTACACATGAGGATTCAACTTGCTTAGGTTTCCTTGGTCTTAGGGATTTACTTGACCACCATTATTAGCTAGTGGGGGTTATTCTTTGACTGGTTATTCTAGGTATTAGAGTTACATTCCATTCTTGGAATCTTGAACACTATTTTAGGTTGTAGTTATAGTTCATTTGTGTTATTTAGTGCACCTATTATAAAACAATATTAAGCTAAGTGGATTGGAATATAATAATTTACATTATTCTCATGTTTAATTTCTTACTCACATAAACTCTATACATTTGCTTCAATTTTCTCATTAAACCACTTTCATTCGTTGATCCAGTAATCTTCGCAAGCACTCTAATATGGTACCAAAACCAATCTAGTTTTCACGATTGTCTATTTTTTTATGTTTTTTAATTTTATTATGAGATCTTGAGTTTATTTTCACAAAAATATGACTATTTTATTTCTATATTACTGGTATTTTTCATCCTTGGTAGAGGTGGTGATAGTGGTTCATTGTTCTTAAATGCACAGTCCACTTCAAATTCATATACCTCTATATGCCTTTTCGAAACTATTTGAGAGCTATTTAGATCAAATTTACATGGGAAATCATGGCCAAATTTTGTGTCTATGGATACCACACTCAGATCAAACCTACATCAATGTAGGTCTTTATTATTGAGCTCGGGATAAAAGGTTATTTTTGAGAAAGGTTGGGTCTTGTTGAGTCATCTTGGAGCCGTCATCATTACCTTAGGATGAATCTTGATTCATTCTAGGTTGACACTAAGCTCAGGCTCAAACACATTACTTTGGAGAAATATCAAGGTTAGGATCAAAGTGTAAATTTTTTCAAGATAGATAGCCCATCGTTGTTGCCTTGAATGCAGGATTTGGAGATCATTTTCACCTTCTTATGTTCAATCCATGCTTTACCCTCTCACCTAGTCTGCATTGTCCAATGCTAATTACAATGTCTTTCCACTTGGTTAAAATCTTAATTTGATGTAATTTCAGCTTCATGACTCCCCTAATGAACACACAAATCTGTATTTTCTTCCCTTGGTGGTGCCACAAACCCTCCTTCAAAAATTTTATGTTGGTCATTTCAAATGGTAATTGTTTTACCTAAAATTCCTTCCTTTTGAAATTAGTGGTTTTCATAAACTAATTAGGATAAAATTAGTGGTACTCCCTTTTGCATTATTTTTTTTAATTTAAAAATCCCGCTTTTTCCTTTAAGAATGAACTTTTCATTAAAAAAATTCTTTATCAGTGTAAAGTTTTAAAGAGGGGCATGGTCCTTTTCTTTTTTAATATTATTTGGTGGGGATTTATCCTTTATTATGAATGGGGTAAATAATCATGAAGGATATATTTATATAGTGGAGGTGTCTCTTTGATGATGGACTATATTTTTGATTATTTTTTATTAAAAACAATATATTTTTTTGGGAAACATAAGGAGATATTATAAAAAGAGATTATAATAATTTTATTGTGTCAATTTTTACTCCTCTCATATTCAGTCTATTGAAGATAGAGGGTGAGGCTTGGTCTGGAAAGTGGCTAAACCCCTTCAACGGTAAACTAAACTTCTTTTTCCCTTATCTCCTACCTTGATATCTATTTACTTCTTATACTTCTCATTTGGATACATTTTTAGTGGTAACCAACGTCCATTCTGAAGGGACAATTTTTAGATAAAATTAGTGATTATAAGTAATTATAAGGGCCATGAAAACTCTAAATTATCACCCCTAGAACCTCTAATCATGACCCATTGTTTATTACATTCCTTGTATTCTTTTTGGACAAATTATTGGTAGAGCCTATCCTCAGATTGTTTGCATTTTCATGTGTATTCATTTGGTGCTCGCTTGTTAGGTTTAACCTTTATTTAGGATAATTATTTTTATCCTAATTTCCTTTTTTTTGTTTGAAGAATTTTTATTTATGTGAATTAGGTTGACCCTTTATTTAGGATAATTATTTTTATCCTAATTTCCTTTTTTGTGTTTCAAGAATTTTTATTTATGTGAATTATTAATTCACAAAAATTCAGATTCCATGAGGTGTCACTCACCTCTATGTGCTCCTTTAGTATTTTGGAGTTACTTGCATGAGTAACTCCTTCCCCCACATGGCACACACCTCCCTTAACTTTCTAAGGGACTAGGTCACAAGTGGCATACACATAACAGGCTTGTAAGATAATAATGGGATTCTTTGTAACTCCCATTTTCCTCCTCTATCTCTATAAAAGATCCCTTCATCTCCTCATTTCCTCACTAGAATATTATAGTTCTCTCTCTACTTATCTTGTGTTTTTTATTCAATATTGTACTTATGAATATTTTGGTTGCAATCCTTCTAATAATAACATGTGGATTTTTCTCTGATACGTTTGGTTTTCCACTTTAAAATTCTTGTCTCATTTGTGGCTTGCACCTTAAGAGGTAACTTGTCTTGTGATTTATTTATTTCCACACTTTCATAATATGTCATTGATGATTATTATTGGGATAAATGCTTCATGGTATTAGAGCTAAGATCATCTTATTGACATTTTTTTAAGTGTGCATAATTTTATGGATTTTTTTGCACATGCTCCACCCTTGCTATTCATTTAAATTCATTTTTTTATATTTTTACTTGGAATTAATTGTATCTAACTCAATTTTATAGGTTTTTTAAAGGCTCAGTTTCCTTATTTCACCTGATTAAGAGGCTCTCCAATTCAAGTTTTGTGTTGCATGCACAATAAGCCATGTTTAAGGTAACATAGCCTTGTTTATAACTGTCATCAACTTTGGTTGTCATAAAGTTTGAATTGACTAAAAGGTCTACATAATGAACCATAAATAGAATTTAGAACCCTCTTTCAAGTCATAAAAATGTGTATAAATTGTTTCTAGGTTTTGAGAAATATTACAGTCCTCTGTACACACCTAAATATGACTATAAGTGATTGTGTACATTGAGACTTTGATTATCCTTCAGTTATATCTTGAGAGTTTCACTTGAAACAAACTTGAGGCCTTCCAATGAAATATTTACATGGATAAATAACCTTCCATGTTTTGAGGAGAGAGACAAAGGTGTATTATATGCCTTGAAACCACTAGCTTAGAACAAAACCCTACAACTAATGAAATAATGATTGCAAACTTCAATGATGGTCACTTCCAATACAATAAGGATGATGTTTAATATATCATCATGATCCACACATGAAAACTAGTTGGAAATGACATGCATATGAATAACATATTCTGCTAAAACACATACACTAGTTATAAATATCAGATCATGCAAACAAGTGAGAAAACCTTTAGGTCTTAGGAATGTGAAGGTAGTTTTTAGTCACTATCACACTTAGATATGGTTCATGAATTAAAATCCACCAATTTAAAAACTATTTCCCTAGATTTGAATCTGACAAAGACTACTTTAATCCCTCAAATGAATTCTTCTCAACTCTGCTCCTCCAATCCATACTAGCAAAAAACTAGTTAACTAGTCTTGACTAGCACAACAGAGCAATGGAGAAGGTAAACCATTTTTTGTGATTTTTGGAATTGTAAATTCAATATAAATTTGAAAATTATTTTTTTGGATTTGAAGGGTCCCTTTGAATTCTGTTACATGTGCTAAGACTATTGTATAATTTGAATAACTAGCCAAAACTGTTTCTTTTTCAATTATCTTCTTGGTTTTAATATCCCTATAAATTTTTAGTTATATAATATTTATCTAACTCTCACATGACACATGGTACATTTAATAACACTTTGACACACTTTTATTAAGAATGAAACTGTATAATTCATCAAAGTGGCTCAAAGGTGACATAAATGACATTAGGATAAAATGACACATATGACTAAAGTAAGACAAGATATTTAACCTTATTCAATTACCATGTTAAACACTTTAGGACATATGATACCTCATGACAACATTCAAATTGTAGAGGGGGTTGACTTATTTGACTAGGGGGTCAAATTAGTCAATATTTTGGTGAGTTCTTAGGGGTAGCAAGCCTATTATGCAAAGGGTCAGTTGTCTTCTCCTATCCATTAGTAAATGGAGTCATATATACATCACATTTGACACTAAAAATCCTCTGATCAGACACTAAAACACACCAAATATAATAGGGAACAAACACACAAAGTAAGGCAAAGAAACACACACTTGTGTTCTCATGAACACTTAAAGAAAATACACAAAAAAACTTAAGCATACTAAGCTATATACAAACTAACCTAAAGAAAGTTTCTCCTCTTGGATCAAAGGGGAAATTATCACCATATATTTTTTCATGAGATAGAGGAATGCATGAGGCAAGTTTCCAATTGAGCATGGGCTTTGATCTCTTCATCTTTTTTATGCTTACCAACCTCTTTGGCATGACATTTAATGTAATTAATGTAGCTTCAAATAGATCACTTATAAAGGTGAATTATTCAATAAATTCAAAAACTTCAACCTCTTCATGAGAATCCTCAGCTACAACTTCCAATGGTGTTTCAACAAGATATGTTTTATTGACTCCATGGTACTTTCAATGAGATCAGGTTTCTTTCCAACTATAAGCTCCTCAAGCTCATCAAGGATCTTTTTGTAGTGCATACAATCTTAGCCATTATCTTCCATGATGACATATTACTCTATATTCTTGTGCACTTGATCTTTATCAATGCAAATCCCTTCAATTTGCTTAAGAAACTCAATATGCTATAACCAATCAGCTTTACTCTATTTATCTTTGAGAACCACCACCTTTTCAAAGCCATTCTCTTAATTATGTTCATGACTATCATATTCATCATAGACTACCTCAATATGTTCCTCAATACATTGTTGTTCAAAAATAACTTTGCACTTTTCCTCCACAAACTCATCTTTTTCTCCTTCAAGGACTAAACTCTCAAGGCTTTCATGTTCATTGAACATCTATTGATAGGTCTACCACATACCTTAATCAATTTCTTGATAAATAGATACAACTTCATCTATATCTTCTCTTTCTTAGCTCAATAAGGATGCATTATACTTTTTCTCACCAAGTGGAGTCCCTATGATGAACTCCTCTTCACAATCACTTGTGTTACCTTTTTAATTAGCTACAAACTAAATTTGGTCTCCCTTACTGGCCTCCCATGATATGGGTTCTCCTTCAAGAGGGGATGAGGTGGAAGGGTGGTAGATTGGTTCATGGTTTGGAGGGAGAGTAGTAAGAGTGATGGATCTCTCATGAATGGGCATGAGGATAGAATTAAACTCTTGTAATAACTCTTGGATGGAGAGAAGGTTATGTTGGGCCATGGACATGTCACTTTCCTTAACAATTACCTCATGATTCTCATTATCTTCTTGAAACTCCTCCATATTTGCAAATTCAACTTCCACTTCCCCAACCAAAGCCTCTTTTTAATGTTGAAACTCCTCTTGGATGGATTTCCAAGATGGTGTAGCTGTAGGTTTTAAAAGGGAAGGCAATGTGGTTTGACCATATATCAAATTCTCATTCTTATCATCACATACTTGATTCCAAGTTGTAACCTTGAGGATACTAGGATATTTTGGAGATTGAATGGGATCTTCATGAGGGCAAGGAACATGATAAGAGTGACATGTAACATAGGAAGACACTTTAGGATGAGAGAGATAGACTTGTTCTTCAAGCAAACTTTTACTTTCTCCATAGCTCTCATGAAACCTTTCAATATATGTAAGTTACCTATCAACTTATTGGTTTTCCAACCTTGCAATCTTATCAATTCGTCATTTAATGTAACATCTAATCTCATAAAATTATTCACTAATAACATAGTTAGCTTCTTATTAAACCAACTTCCACTTGTTCATTAAGAATTAGATATTCTTTCTCATTCTCTCTATGAAATGTATAAGGATCACATCTAGCTCTTGATCTAATTTCTTCATCAATCTTGTTGATTCTAACAATTCAGGCATGAGTGATATCAATTACTTGGATTAAGGTGTATTTGGAGGAGGATGATAAGATTTTGGTATTGACTTTGAATAGGTTGTATAGGATTTTGGTAGGATGGATAGGGTTGTTAAGATAGAATATTTTCAAGAATATGCCTCTTAGGAGCTTTATTTTCTTCCTTAAGAACTTGTATCTTGAGAGATTGGATCTCATATTCAATGGCCTTAAACATATCTCCTTGAAAACCTTATTCATAATCTTCTTCACAAGACTCTTCAATAAATTCATGACTATATGGAGGAAGAATGGGTTGGCCATATGGTGGATACTAAATTTTATAGGGAGGTAAATAGTAAGAGATCTCAACATGACCATCTATATCAGATTAGCTAGTTAAATTAACTATAAAAATTGATCAAAATATTTTCAAATATATACTTGGACTGCTCACAACTAGATTATTTCATTTTGGAGTTTCCATTGGTGTTTTCTTGCGTGCTTCCAAAAGTTTATAGTAATAAAAACATACCAACAATTCTTCTAATATTTTGGACCTTGGTCCCATTGGGCATGCTAGAATTGTTGTAGAAAAATATTTCACCCTAGGAGAGGTTATTCAATCTTCTCCCATATTTGGTAAATATGGGATTACCTCAAGGCATTTGGGTTACCTATAGTAGAGGTAAGCATCTAGGTTGAAGGGTTAGCTCCCTATATTAATCTCTTAAACTCACACACCACACTAGGACAATCACTTGGGGGGTGAAAAGGGAAGAAGTAAATAGAATGTAAACATATACTAGTGAGGTGATACAAAAAAATATTAGTACACACACACACACTTGCATATATACTAAGAGATAAAGCTACTAAAATTGACCTCAACTTTATGACCTTTTAGCATAAGTGCTTCTCATAGAAATATATTTCTATGCATAACTGGAGGTGGGTCAACAAAGGTCAAATATTTGATACTAATAGTATCTCACACACTTAAATCACACATCAATAAATAATACACTTTATGAGACCTAATAGAAGATATGCCACTCACACAATGCATACAAAGGCAGAATGAAAGCAAGGAGAAACATTATTCATCACTTGTGATTCAAATACACCACTTAAGATACTTCAAAAATATGTGTAGTTAATAAATAAACTTCATAACTTTATTTTTTAAAAATAAGGTGCCAAACCAATAGGGCTTCACCATACTAGGTGTGTCCTAGATACAATTGCCAAAAAGGCATGCATTTATAGAGTAGAGGAGAAGAGAGAGAATAAGAGAAGTTCAATAGTCACCAAGACAAGTGTAAAACTATGAAAAATGATTTAAAAACAAGTGAATGAGGTGTAAAATAGGTCAATAAGTCCTCTTATATAAGTTTCCATCACAATTATGACATCTTCCTTCAATTTGGCATAAAGACTCTTCATGTCTCTCTTGAAACTGTATTTGTGATGAGAGGTTCACTTGAATATTTGAAACTGATATAGTAGTATTTGACACATATTATCTATCATGAGAATATTTAATCTTTATGGTAACACTCTTCATATGCTTCCCTAACTGATGGTCTCTTTCTTGACACTTGTGTTCACTCTCTAGTAGTCACTCATTAGCCTTCCTTAGCTTATCTTCATACTTGTCATATGAGTGACCTAAAGTTGCTCATAATAATGTGTTTCATAAGTTTTAAGACCATTTTTGGAAGAAGCTTTTTCCTCTGGTATATTAGATATACCTCCAAATCTTCATTATCACACTTCTCACTCACACAGACAATAATGTCCTTTCTTGATGTGCTAGCTTAGACTATTTATAATGACTGGTCCAATAGAGAGGTTTTCATGATTTAGTGGAGTGATAAATGGATATTATAGGTTGAAACAAGTATCTAAGTTCCTCCTATAATTATTTTCATCTATCAATCCCCTTTTGCACTTGTATAATCACTAAAATCCTACAAGAAATAGAGAGAAAAATGCATATCCATATAAATGATAGTATGGCAAAACTTGATGGTGAGGATCCAGAGTGATTTATAATTATGTATAAATCACTTTCCTAATAATTTGACCACATTTTAATTTAAATTCCTTCATTTCATCACCATCAGGTCTAAATGAGGGTTTTAAGTGCCTTAGACTATTAAAGATTGTTCATAAAATCTTGATGTTGAAACTCTAAATAAATCTCACTAAGTTTGAGATAGATACCCCCTTCAACTATTCCCAACTCCTTGAAGTCTCATGTATACCCTCCATATATATTTCAATGAATAAAAGTGACCTTCAAGCTCTCTCTATGCATTTTTAATGGGCTTGAGATGATTTTAGGTCAAATTGACTACTTTGTACTACTTCCATACAAATTAATGGCTCTTATCCATCATAGACTTTCCCTTAAAGGTCCTAAAAAGGTTTGTAAATATCTCATGGTCATATAGATGAATTTTATAGTCCTTAGGGTATAGGCTTAGTTATAGGCCTAAATACCTAGAGAGTATTTGAACATGTGACCACTTGTATTAGTTTTCATTGATTATAGGTATTTATTTACCTCTTTTCACATCCCATGCAACTATAGATATCATCCTAGGCCCATTCCAAACTCTACCATTCATATATTTACCCTTCATATTTTGGATATGTAGATTTTTGACTATGGAGTGCCCTCTCTCTAAGATATAATAGAGGTAAATTCCCTTACACACCTCTATATTGATAAAATAGAGGGAAAATCTAAAAGAGATGATTGTAAGTGACTTTATACATTGATACTTTTATTAGCCTTTGCTCATATCTTGAGAAACTCACTTCAAATAACTTTGAGGCCTTCCAATGCAAACTTGCCATGGATAAATGACCTTCCATTTTTTGAGGAGAGAGACACAAGTGTATTATCTACCTTGAAACCACTCGCATAAAACAAAACCCTACAACTAGTGAAATAATGGTTGCAGACTTCAATGATGGTCACTCCTAATATAATGAGGATGATGTTGATTGTCTTATCATGATTCACATGAATACAAATAACATGTTCTGCTAAAACACATATTCCAATTAGAAATATTACATCATGTAAATAAGTGAGAAAACATGTAGGTATTAGGAATGTGAAGTTAATTTTGAGTCACTATCACATTTAGAGATGGTTTATGAAGTAAAATCCACCAATTTTCAAACCATTTCCCTAGATTTGAATCTCAAAAATACTAATTTAATCCCTCAAATTAATTCTTCTCAACTCTACACCTCCAATCCATACCAGCAAAAAACCAATTGAATAGTCTTGACTTACACAAGAGAACGATGGATAAGGTAAACTAGTTTTTGTCATTTTTGGAGTTGTCAAGGAAATTTGAATATGGAAATGATTTTTAGGGAGTTAAAGGGTCACTCTAAAATCTGATACATGTGCTAGGTATTTTATTGTTTTTCATAATAATGGAGTTTTATTCCTAATTAAATAAATAGGTCTGAGTAGGATAAATCAGTAAATAATGTATAATAATTAAGCCACTGATTTGTGTAAATAGATTATATTTTTACAATTTATAAAAATAGTAATAATAGAGAGAAAATCAAACTTAGCTAGAAATTGATTGAAATAAATTTTGTAGGGTCTATAAATTTTTGTGCAAGCTTGGGAGACTGTACTAAACATGATCCTAGAGTTCATTTCTAGATTGGATAGGAGCACTAAAAGTGGGATACCCTATTGTTTAGTGCTACAGTCATTTTTTGGCACTATTGTCTAGGTGATTTGAGTTTTATAGGTTCTATTTGGTAGGTTTGTGTTACCCTATTAGTGAAATATCAAAGCCTAAAAGTCTATGAAGCTCATTGTGCATCTATTTTAATCTTCAAGGCCCTAGGAGTTCTTTGTGCTTGAACTTGAATTGCAACTTGGGAAAGAGAGATAAGGGGTTAGTGTGTAAAGGATACACTAGATGCACTTCACACCCTATGTTTGGTCATATTACCTATATACCAATACTCTAAGGAGGGATCAAGCTTATGTAGTTCTCCCATTGAAGTGCTTGGTGAAATTGTGTATGAAAATACAACTAGATGCAAAATTGGATGTATTTTAGATGGCTAGGGGTTGGTGTAAGGGTTTTAATAAGCTTGGAATAATATTGTAAGGTGATATGTAGAGAATAGGGAAAAGTGCTTGAATGTACTTGATTTATTCTTGATTCTCTCCTGTAAATGAGTGTTAACCCTTCTAAATGGACTTTGAATGGCCTTTTATAGGAAAATGAATGATCATGAGTTAAATGAATTCATGTTAGGCCAACATGAATTAAGATAAGGATTCAGTAAAATATTACCATTAGGACCAAAATTACACTTGGACAATAGCATTACAAATAGGATAGCCTGGGTTTCAACACTCTTGTCCAAGTTGGGCATTGTTATCCAAAGAAAATGAGACCTAAGGGGATGGATTTGGGCCTAAAAGAGATACCTAGGTCTATAAGGTTTAATTCCGAAAGGATGTGGATGACTAGGAATCAATGAAATAAAAACCTAAAAAGGGTTATGCAAGTAAGTAAGAGGACCTATGGATTAGGTGTCTTTAGCCATACTCAAGTAGCTAAATTTCACATTTTATATGACTACATTTCACCCCCACCTTTATTCTAGTGATTAGAAAGTGAAATACTTAGATAAAGGAAAAAAATAAAAAGTGTTCCTGAACTTACCTACAAAGGTGAAGCCCATGAATCTTGTGTGATATTGAGTAATGTTGGATAGTGCATAGAGAGCACATTGTACAAGTGTGAATATGTAAAATGAAACAAAGAGTAGATCAATTCTTATTATATGTGATATAAAACAAGAACATACAAAAGCTGAGTAAAAGGAAAAGGAAGAGAAATGAATGAATACACCTCAATAGGTGCGTGAACCAATACAAAGCCTATTATGATCCTGAGTAAGGCTGAGTAATGTTAGATTGTGTTAGATGATGTTATACCAAAAGTTGTATTACAAACAAAGTTGAGTGCTCAATTCCTCAAAAAGTGGCTCAAGAATATAAAGGCTATCCCTTTGGCTCCATCATCACCTACTAAGTGAATCTAGATGATCATGCATGTGATAATCATTATCTAGACTGTGTCTAATCCCTCTAAATAGGTGGATTAAGAATACGAAGGTTGTCCCTTTGAATCCATCATTACCTTATGAAATGAAGCTATGAAGTGATACCAGTATAGAATAGATGTTATATGACATGGCTTATGGAGCCCATGGATGTTCTTAAAATTTGACAATGTAGTGTGGATAGCTGAATAGATGTTGGAAACTAGGCCACTCTTAGCCATTTTGAAAGATGGAGATTATGCCTGTATGAAAGCCACTCTAAAATTGAAGCACTAGGCTTATGTGAAATCCAAATCAAGAACTCAAATACTTAAAAAGTTAAACTTGTATTAAAGTTCAACTTTTAAAAATATGACAACCACTTGCAAATGAAGTAAGGCACATAACTATTGAGAATATTGGGTAATAAACTGAATTCAAAAATAAAATAAGACCAATGTGCCATGCATATTTCCCCAAATCACTAGTGTTTAGAATATGAATTTTGATCTAGAAGTTATGTCAACTACCTAATCTAAAATTGGAAGTGAGAGCCATCATGTCGTGCATGATACCTCCCTATATTTAGATTTCCTTAAAAACTTGTAATGAAACTACTGATTCTGATTGATCTAGATGTGCAAAAACTATATCTGAGCTAAAAATTTTGCCTATTACTAGAAAACCTGAGCGTTTTTCTACCTAGACAAGATCACCAAAATGAGGACCCCCTTGTGTTTAGCATTTTTGTCTATTTCCAATGTTGTTGTCCTATGTTGAAACTACTTGTTGATCTAGAATTGTCACTATTTTTTTATTTTGTTCTGACTGGTTTGACCTCTAGATTTTGAATTGGGTTATCTGAATATTATTTTTTTGACTGCTAGGAATTTTGATCTCTGTGACAAAACCCCTATTTTTTCCCCCTCTTTTGAGGGTATGAATCATTGAACCTGAAATAACTACCGTCAAAAGAAAAGAGTCATGTAAGTGTGTTATGCTACATAGATACATGATATAGCAATGATATTTGACAAGATATCTCTAGATATAGCAATGTTTGTATTGAGATATTGTTAGATCAACAAGGGTATGCCTAGATAGATATAACAATGTAAAATCATGTGCAATGTTCTAAACTAGACTGAAAATGTTAGATGTTCGTTGTTAGTTGGAGGAATGGAGCATGATGTCCATCATGGCATCCAAGAAAGCAAGGTAAATGCATGATATAGATCATGACATTACAAACAAGGACAAGTAATCAAGAAAAAATAATACAAAGCAAGAAGCAAGAAGCATATAAGGTTGGCTAAGGGGCTACATAAATAAGGGACATGGGCACATGTCACTCAAACTGGAAAGCAAGCATACAAGGCATGTTCAACTGCCACATACACATATAATTTGAAATAAGCAAAGATTGGCATGAGGGCCAAAGTCACATACAAGAGTACAAGCAAGGGACATTAGAAAATGTCTAAAGGTACACACACATGAATAGACGCAAAGGACATTGTCAAATATCCTAAGGCACATATAAGAAACAAAATTGGAAATAAAAATGCAATTACATCTAGCTACACAAAGTAATAAAGGAAAGTAATTAAAAATTGGAAAGGTACAATCACATCTAACTAATCAAAGCAAGATTAAAAGTATGCAAGACACATTTAGTACAAGACTAGGTATATGCTAGGAAATACATAAGTCTAAGATACTAATGAGTGTCAATGTGGTAATCTATGTAATCTAGTAAGTAATGTATATCAACATGATAACTAGAGTGTGTGGTGTAAGAATGACATAACCTAGATGGTGTAGTCATGTATAAGATGACCCTAGTGGAAAGATGTATGTCAATGTGTGTCTCAAATGTAGAAGTAGGATGCCCCCTTAATGGGTAGAGTGAAGCATTCAAGTAGTTAGATGTCACTATACACACTCAAAGTAGATCAAGTGAAGCATGGTAATGTAGATAAATAAATATACAATAGCATGAAATAGAAAATGTAAGTCTTAGGATGATAGTAGCAATATATAACATGGATGATGCATACAATTGAAATGTTTTTGGTGTTTTGACATTTTTGAATGTTTTTAGATTTTGAATTGTTATATTATTTTTGTATTTTTGGAATTTGAGCTATGTACAATCAAGCATAAAAAAACTATGTACAAGTAATTGAAAAGAAGCTATATATAAGTAATTATGAAAAATTATGTATAAGCAAGGCTAAGAAGAGATGATACTAATTGATGAGTCTCATGGAAGACTCCCTATCATGTTGTCCTATATTAAGAAGAAGAATCGTGCATGCTCATGAATCATGATGGAAATGTTGAGACTGTGGCTCTAAAAGCTATACATGTTGTAAATGTTCTGAAATATCTATAATAAAAACCAATTGTGGGGTCCCTCTATAACTCTAAGAAGTGGATACAACTGTAGGGTTCTTAGGGACCCATCTGGAAGTATGAGAAGCTCTCTGAACAAGTGCTCTATTTGTAGATGCATGAGATCTCAATGAGACTATTCTAGGTGTGAACACTATAGGTAGAAGTTGTCTAGAATCTTGAAGCTATGGAGGTGTATGAACTCTCTATGCTGGTAATGAAGGTCTTGACTGTGGTTGAATCTAGATTAGAGGAAGAACTGTAATAGGTGGAGGAACTGAAACTTGATGGGAAGGGGTGATAACCTAAGTGATAAAGCTATAACCATGGGTATAATCAACCTACCTATATTCATAAATTTGGGTGATAGCGTGGACCTCATGATTTACTATAGGCATAGAGCTGGTAGTAAGTAAAGGATAAGAGATAGATGTACCAAGTTCAAAGGAAGGAGGGATGTATATAACCACTAGTGTTTGCTTGTGTCTAGATAGTGATAGGGAGATACTTAAAAGTAGCCAAAGAATTAGATACATCTAAGTAGAAACCATGTATATCAATATGATTATAAATAAAATTGTACATGATAGATAGCAAATAAGGGATAGAGAGCATGGAATTGTGCATTAATGCATTAAAAACTTTGACTTGAATCATGACATTTATAATGTGTTTAGCATGATAAACTTGAAAAAAAATTCCACATGAGAGATAGAAAGCAAAGGGTTGAGATCATGAATTTTTGTGTAAAGGCATATAAACTTTTGACATGTAACATAATATTTCAAATGCATTTATAAAAATGGAGTTGGTAATTATTTCATATGAATAAAAAGAATTTTAAAATTTTATGCATGTTTGGCAATGAATATTGTAATATCATCCCATATAATGAAACACAAGCATGAAATGCAAAGGATGAAGCTTTGTACTAACCTATGATAGACTCAATCATTCATGTATATGATAGGGCCCATTATGGTTTCGTTGTTATTTGCAAGAAATCTAAGAAAATTTTGTACATAATTGAGAATTATTTTTGAAATTTGATTATGGATGTAAGGTGATACCTCAAGAATCAAATAGTTGCTACTATATGCAACTATGGATTTTTCAAAAATATTTTTACAAAATACTATGAATTTTTGAAATTGAAATTAAATTTCTGAGTTAAGTATTCAATAAAAAGTTCAAAAAATTATGGGAAAGTGTTTGATTTAATGGGACCTAGTAGATGTAACTAGGGTTTGAGAAAAAAAAATAATTACTATGGATTTTTGAAATTTTGAAGTGATTTTTTTATTTTATTATGCAACTAAAAATTCAAAAAATGATTAGAAAATTACTGGGAGCTATTTGATGCAACTAGGGTTTTCAAATAAATTTATTTTAAAATTTACTACAAATTTTTAAAATTTGAGAGTAATTTTTTTTTAATATTCAAGAAAAAATTCAAAAATTAATGGGAAAATTCAATTAGAAATTTACCCTAAGGTTTTTATGCAAAATTTAAAGTAAGTCAAGTTCACCAAATGATTTATTATTTTTGGGATATTAGACGTTTAATTCCTAAATAATAAATGGGTCTGAGTAGATAAAATCAGTAAATAATGTACAATAATTATGCTAATAATTTGTGAAATTTGACTGCAATTAGGGCTTTCTAAAAATAGTAGTGAGAGAGAGAAAATTAAACTTATCTAATTATGTGTTGTTTTGATTGAGACGGGATTTGGAAATCTATGCACAAGCTTAGGATACTATCATAAATAGGATCCTAGAGTTCATTTCTAAATTAGATAGGAGTATCAAAAGTGGGACACCCTATTGTTTGGCACTATAGTCCTTTTCTAGTGCTATTGTCTAGGTGATCTAAGTTTTCTAGGTTCTGATCGACAAGTCTGTGTTACCTTGTCAATGAAATATCGAAGCCTAGAAGTCTATGAAGCTTGTTATACATCTATTTTAATCCCCAAATCCCTAGGATCTATTTGTGCTTGAACTTGAATGGTAATCTGGGAAAGAGAGAGAAGAAGTTAGTGTGTAAAGGATACATTGGACACACTTCACACCCTGTGTGTGGGCATATTACCTACATACCAATACTCTGAGGAGGGATCAAGTTAATGTAGTTATCCCATTGAATTTTTTGGTAGAATTATGTATAAAAATGTAACTAGATGCAAAAGTAGGTGTCTTTCAGATGGTTAAGGGCTAGTGTAAGGGTTTGAATAAGCTTGGAATAATATTGGAAGGTTGTATGTAAAGAATAGGGAAAAGTGCTTGAATATAATTGCTTATATTCTTGCTTCTCTCTTATAAATGAGTGTCAAAAATTCTAAATGGACTTTGAATGGCCTTTTATATGGAAATTAATGATCATGGGTTAAATGAATTCACATTAGGTTGACATGAATTAGGATAAGAATTCAGGAAAATATGACCATTAGGACCAAAAGTACACTTGGACAATAGTTTCAAAAATAGGGCACCTTGGGTTTCATCACTCCTTTCCAATTTGGGTGATGTTATCTAGAGGGAATGAGACCTAGGGGGATGGATCTAGGCTGAAAAGAGTTTCTTGGGTCTATAAAGGTTAAGTCTAGAAGGCTATAGATGACTAAGAATTAGTGAAAAAAAGCCTAGAAAGGGTTGTGCAAGCAAGTAGGAAGACCTATGGATTAGGTGTCTTTAGACATACTCAAGAAACCAGATTTTGCATTTTATATGACTACACTAAGACTATTGTATAGTGCATAAAATTTCCCAAAACTCTTCTTTTTTCAACTATCTTCTTGTTTTCAATGTGGAACCCTACAAATTTTTAGTTATAGAATAGTTATATAACTCTGACATGACACATGGGATGTTTCATAACACTTTAACACACTTATCTTAAGAATGAAATCGTACAATTCATCAAAGTGGCTCAAAGGTGACATAAATGGCATTAGGATAAAATGACACATATGACCAAAGTAAGACAAGCTATTTAACCTTAATCAATGGCCATGGTGAACACTTTAGGACCTAGGAGACCTCATGACAAGTTTAAAATTTTAGGGGGTTGAGTTATTTGACCAGGGGGTCAAATTAGTCAACACTAATAAAATTAAGATTAAAATGGATGTCAACATTGTTGAAACTGATGTACTTGATTGTGATTCTAATTTGGATTCTCTTGATATAGTTTCCACTTATTTTCCTTTTGAAACGATGATGATCATAATGATTTGGTAAATAATTATGTTATTCATAAAGTTCCTTATCCTTATTATAGTCTTGATCTACCAAAATATATGCCTAAGTGGGCCAAGACTATTATAGAAGATTCTGGAATTGATGTAGATCTTAATGATACTCATAGAACTAGGCAATAATTTTGTAATTATGCTTCGATGTCTAAACTTATGCATAATAATGATCTTCAAACTCTAAAACAAGCTCAAGGTCACCCTCATTGGGAAAAATAAATGCATTATGAATATAACTCTCTGATTCCTAATAACACTTGGGACTTAGTCCCTATCCCTAAATGGCATCATTTGGTAAGTTATAATTGGTTGTTTAAAACTTAGTTCAATTTTGATAATCAAATTGAAAAATATAAAGCTAGATTAGTTGCTAGAGGTTTTTCACAAATTGAAGAAATTGAATATAATGAAAAATTTTCTCTTGTTACTAATATGCTCACAATTAAATTTGTTTTAGCTTTAGCTGCTCACATGCATTGGCCTGTTTATCAAATGAATGTTAAGAGTGCTTTCTTAAATGGTGACTTGCATGAAGAATTTTACATGTCTCAACCCCCTAGTTTTATTAAGAAAGGCAATGACCATCTTATTTTAAGTTAAACAAAGTTATTTATGGTTTGAAACAATCTCCTAGCGAATGGTACTCTAAAATCTATCAATTTTTTATGGCTCAAGACTTTACTCATAGTTCTAATGATCCTAATATTTTTGTTAAAAACACTTCAAATGATATAGTTATCATTGTTTTGTATGTTGATGACTTAATCATAACCTATAGTGATAGTGCAAGGTTTCTTACACTAAAAATTCTTTGAAGAATACCTTTGAAATGACTAATTTAGGTCTCTTACATTAATTTTTAGGCATTCAAGTTTGGCAAGAAAAGGATAGAATTTTTATTTCTCAATATAAATATGCATATGACTTGTTATCTAGGTTTAATATGTTATATTACAAACCTATTTATAATCCTTATGAACTTGGTGTTAAATTACTTAATGACATGGAAACTAAAACTGTTGATCTAACTTTATATAGATAATTAGTTGGCAGTTTGAATTATATTACTCATACTCATCTTGATATTGCCTTTTCTATTAGATTGGTTTCTCATTTTATGTCTAAACCTCAAGATACTCATTTTAAATTTTTTAAAATAATTATTCATTATATTAAAATTACTCTAAATTTTGGCATCAAGTATACCTTGAATAGAATTTTTTTTGGTAGGTTATTCAGATTTTGATTGGGTTGGTTATCCTAATGATCATAGATCCACAACTGGTTATTATTTTTCTTTGGGTCCCAACACCATTTCATGGAATAGTAAAACTAGATTATTGTATCACTATCTTATATATAAGCTAAGTATAAATCTTGTAATCATGTTGTAAAGAAATTTATTTGGATTAGAAGACTTCTTGTAGATTTGGGCCACCCACAACATTCAGCTACCCTAATTTTTGGTGATAATCAAAGTGACATTGCCTTAGAAAAAAATCTAGTTTTCCATGAAATGTCCAAGCACATTAATATTTAACATCACTTTCAGCATGAACTTCTTGAAAACAATAAAATTCTTCTCTCTTTCTGTCCTGCTAAATAACAAATGGATGATATCTTCACTAAGCCATTATGTAAAGAAAAGTTTGTATTCTTTTGTAATTTTTTAGGATTGAAGGAAGTTCTCATCAAGGGGTGGAGTTAGTGATTTTTTCTCCCTTAGTTTTTGTTTGTAAACCCTTAAATAAATTTTAAGGGGAAGTGTTAGGTTTATCCTTTATTTAAGATAGTTATTTTTATCCTCAATTCTTTTTTGTGTGTGAGGAATTTTTATTTATGTGAACTATTAATTCACATAAATTCAAATTCTATGAGGTGTCACTCACCTCTTTGTGTTCCTTTAATATTTTAGAGTTACTCCCATGAATAACTCCTTACCCCACATGGCACACACCTCCCTTCACTTTCTAAAGGACCAGGACACAAGTGGAACACACATAGGAGGCTTGTAAGGTAATAATAAGATTCCTTGTAACTCCCAGTCTCCTCCTCTAGATCTATAAAATATCCCTTTCTCTCCTTATTTCCTCACTAGAATCTTATATCTCTCTCTTTTCTTCTCTTGTGCTCTTAATTCAATCTTTTACTTATGGATATTTTGGTTACAATCCTTCTAATAAGATCACGTGGGTTTTTATTTGATGTGTTCAATTTCTCACTTTAAAATTCTTGTCTCATTTATTTTTTTCACCTTGAGAGGTGATTTATTTATTTTTGCACTTTCATACTATGTCATTGATGATTATTCTTAGGATAAATCCTTCATTTTAACATTGATTACTCATTCACATTTGGACACAATGTTAGCTACATCTGACATCTATTTGTTGAGATGTGTATTGGTACTTGTGCACTATTTTATCTTACCTATTTCAACATATTATTGACTAATTTTGACATCCTCACATTGAACATGCATTATACTTATAAACTTTGGTGGGTCATTATTGATTATTTTGAATGGGTTGGTGTGGTCCCTACATAATCTTTTAAGTACATACTCAGTTTCTATGACTTTGTGCCATTTTTGTGACCACTATAATGATTGCTCTTAAATTTGTCGATGCATTGTCAGTTGAGCCTAACATCCATTCACTGAGCATACATTCTCACTTATGAAATGTTTTATTATTGTACTTGTTTGGTATCTTCTCTTAGTCATGTCAACTCCATTTGAGAGATTCTAGATGAGAGTTGATTATACACCAGTGGTTCTTCTTATAAATACTAACTATGCTTCTTAGCATGCATATATGAAACACTTGATTACAAAAAAAATTCATTTTCCATTCCTATATGGACATATTCCTACCGATTTTGACTTGGGTCAGTATAATAAGTGGGATAACACTTGTGACAATGTTCTTGGTACTTTATCATTACATGTTTCCATGGATCTTCATTGCCATGTGGAGCATATAGAGTATCCCTGCACTATTTGTAACATCCTATAATATCTTTTTAGATATCTTATTGATATTTATATCACTCCTTCTCCTCTTCTTCCTATCATATCATCAGAGATTATTGTACTCCCTCTTCCTATTCCTATTTCTTATGATGACACATTCATGGTGGACTATGTTCTTCCTTAAATCAAGCCACCACTATAGGATGAGATTCTCCCTAACCTTAATTATCCCATTATAGATTCTAATTTTTTTATTACTTAGTATGTTGATCTGAGGTATTCTACTTTGGAGGATTCTATTATTTTTAGTGTGAGTACACCCATTAAGAGATTTGATGACTCATATGTCCCTGTGGATATTCATATTGTAGATCTGTGTGCTTCATCTACAATATCTTCTTCAATTTTAACTATTTTTGATCTAATCTCTCCTCTTCACATGGAAATTATTCTAGTCAATGTTCCATGTCATTCTTCTGATAGGTTCACCTCAGTGGCATTAAATTTAGTTCTTGTGCACAATCTTTCTAGACCTATACCACACCTTATTTCTAGACCTTTTTTAGATATCTTCATATTATTTCCCTCATCTTCCTTTATGCAATGGGTATACTTTCAGTACACACCTTATGTTTTTTTCTTTGGCAAAAGGAAGAAACATTATTTTATGCAAATGGAGATTCTTCAATCTTTGGGTAAAGGATCTTATTATCAATATTGGTCATCTTGTGAGCTATACTTAGAGTTTAGATGACTTTAAAATCATCTTCAGTGGATCTTATTATCCCTCACTTCTCTCTATGTGATTTATTGCTCTTACTTTTGGATGCATTTTTGGTTGTGCTTGATGTCCTTAGAGCATGCACTATTTATTTTATTTTTTATCTATTTTGGGCGAAAGGTTTTTCCTATGGGTGTTCTCCTTTTCTCCACTTTATGAGAGTTGATTTATACATGGGTACCTTAGTAGGCCTTATTTTAAGGACCCATTTCTTTTACCCATCAAAGCTACACTTAAGGGGGATGTTAGTGTAGGATATTATTTTCCTTATATTTTCTTATTTACTTGGATTACTCTTACACATGAGGATTTAAATTGATTATGTTTCCTTGGTCTTAGGGAGTTACTTGAACACCATTATTAGCTAATGGGAGTTATCATTTGATCAAATATTATGGGTATGAGAGTTATTATTTGACTAAAATTTCATTCTTGGAATCTTGAACACTATTATAAGTGGAAATTACACTTCCTTTGTGTTATTTAGTATACCTATTATAAAGAAATGTTAAGCTAAATGGATTGGAATACAATCATCTACATTATTCTCATTTTTTATTTCTTATGCATAGTAACTCTATACATTTGCTTCACTTTTATCATTGATCTAGTGCATTCATTAATCCAATGATATTGACAAACACTCTAATAGAAACTTGAAAACCTAACCCCAAATACCAAACCCCAAACCTTAAAATATGACCCTAAAACTTTAAAACTAAAAAATTAAACCCTAAGCACCAAACTCCTGACTTTAACCAAAAAATAAGCACCAAACCACTAACTTTAACCAAAAAACTAAGAACCCTAAGCCCTAAACCTTGAGCCACAAATCATAAATCACAAACCTTAAAGCATAAAATATAAATTATAAGCCCTAAATTTTAATCCCTAATCCATAACACTAAAACTTAAACCCTAAACCCTAATCCATAAACCCTAAACTATGAACCTTGAACCATCAATCATAAACCCTAAACACTAAACCCTAAATTTTGAACCTTAAACCATCAACCATAAACCCTAAACCCTAAATTTATAAATCCTAAACCTCTAACTCTAAACCATAAATGGTAAAACCTAAACCATAAACCCCAAATCCCAAAACCTAAACCATAAACCCTAAACCTTGAACCCCAAATGCTAAACCCCTAACATGAAACACCTAACCTATAAACTCTAAAATGCAAACCCTAAACCCTAAAACCCCAATCCTTAAAATGTAAATGTTAAACCCTAAAACCTAACATATAATCACTAAACCCAAAACACAAAATTAAGAACCCTAAATCCTAAAAACCACCCCTTAATTCAAAATTCTAATCCCTAAGCCCTAAATTGTAAACCCAAAACCATAATCCCTAAACTGTAAACCCTTATCCCTAAATCTAAATTTTAAACCCTAAATATTAACCCCAACACATTTTAGGGTTGTAAGGTTTTATATTTTTATGTTTTTTGGGATTAGGGAACTTAGGGTTTAGATTTTTTAGGGTTTAGGGTTTAAGGGTTTGAGTATTGGGTCTTGTGTCTTATGTCTTGGTATAAGGTTTAGGGTCTAGTTTCTAGGGTTTAGGGTCTAGTTTCTAGTGTTTAGGGTTTAAGTGTTTGGTATTTAGGATTTTAGGGTTTTTTGGTTTGATATTTTTGGGTTTAGGGTTTTAGGTTTATGGTTTTAGGTTTTGTTTTTTGAGTTTGGGTTTATGCAATTTATAGATTTATTAGTTTAGGGTCTAGGGTTTAGGTTTTAGGTTTTAGGGTTAGGGTTAGGGTTTAAGGTTTAATATTAAGGTTATTATAAGTTTTAAAACACATCAGGTCTCATATGCATAAGGTAACCCATAAATACCACATATTATTAGGATAATGGATAGTGTTTTTTTAACACATTAACTTATTAGGGTTCGCAAGTAATAAATATATATTATGAACCATTTCACATATGACTCTATTATCATAGTGAAATTATAATATCCCCGTATAGTGTATTATCTCCAAGTATCATTATTTATAATTCCTAAAAACCATTATGATGTATAGTGGGTACCATTCTTAGATGTTGGACTCTATTATCTATATTATACCTAGTTCTAGATGTTGGTGATCACAGATCTATCTATCTGGTGATCCACTCTACTATGGATCTAGACTTTAATGAATTTTAATCCATATCCTTTAATGACTCATAAATATGGGGAATCAAGCATCCCACTAATATTTTCCATTAATGGATACATATGGGATTGGCTCAACTCTAGAGAAACAACAGACATTATGAAGACCACACCACATAGGAATGATGTAAGAATTGGCAATTTTACTCAACCCATATCCACTTTCCTATCATAATTCCTACATAAGAACAAATATTTTAATGAAAGGATAAAACATGCCAAAATAAATTCAATGGCACAAATTCTAATAATTTATACTCTTAACCCACATCATTCTTTGAGAATAACTCAAAAATATGAGAAGATCCAAAATTTTATAGCCATTTCACTCAACATTTATAACCCAAATAGAAAACAAATAACTATGAATATAAGAAGGATTTCACCTCCTCCTCATCAAAATATGAATACCAATGAGGAATTGACATAAGCAGTACACTCATCAACATCTACAAAATAAAGGTGATAAGGGGGGTGATATCTAATAGTTTTGAAGGTCAAATCTAGGAACCGTTAGGAAATGCCAAAACATGTCATCAAGTATATTAATAGGTGGGTGAGTTGGGAACAAGGTATTAATACCCCTTAGAGTGGCTTGAGGCCAAAGCTTAGACTAACTTGAAAGAATTAAACATCAACCTACCACTCTTTGTAGAGTAATAAAAGATCCAAGCCAATATACCATGCTACACAAATCCAAGGCAAAAAACAATTCAAGCCAACATTCAATCTTGCATTAAAGAGGAAAAATATTTTCCTTCATACATTTACTATTTGTTTTTTAACTCGAGTATTCAGATCATTCCAAAATTGCTTTCAGATCAAGGGGTAAATACAAATGTTGATTTGTTATAACTTATTTTCCCAAATAGTAATTCAAAGAACATCCTCCCCCCATAGTATTTATAAGTTAAAATACATGTCATAATTCTCATAAGGATCCCAATATAATCATGCTCATTTTTAATAATATATAATTAATAATGCAACTAATAATCCCAATGTAACTTAGGATTATAATGTAACATGGGCTCTCAATATAACTCAATATATCACTAAAACTTGGGCACGCAATACAACTTAGGCTAGAAAACAAACTCAATCTCCCAATGTAACTTAGGATAGAAATGCAACTCGGGATCTTAATGCAACTTAGGATCAAAATGTAACTTAGGTTGGAAATACAACTTAGGCTTATAATGTAATTTGGGCTCACAATACAACATAGGATCATAATGTAACTCGGGCACAAAATGTAACTTGGGCTCATAATATATCCCATTTTCACTTACCAACATCGTATCAATCTAGCATTGATGAAAAATATATTTTACATCTTATAACTCATTTTATAAGCCACATGTACATCCCCACATCCAAAAATCATACCAACATCATTTTTTTGCATTAAGGAGGAAACATACTTTCCTTTTTTATAACTCATTTTCCAGATTTGAGTATACAAATCAATCATAAAGAGTCAATTTTTGATCTATCATCATTTTTCATCATCCTTCATCATTCAAAATAAATTTCCAACATGCAAGTTCAAAGAGGATATTGTCTCATTTCTACCATGTAAATCATTCAATAGTCTCCCTAGAGTAATACATAAAGGCCCTACCTAATCTATCAGACATGAATGAGAATAATCACCCTAGTAAATTCCAATTGAAACACCATTCAATATTCATCTAAAATATATATTATTCATTATGAAAAAGTCTTTACTAACTACTAGATTGGAACACACTCTGCCATATGAGGGAGTGACTATGGATGATGAGGGAGTGATTAGGTATAATGAGTGCCAATGAGGTAATGGTTAGGGATAATTAAGGATAAGGATAAATGAGGAGGGATTGATTATGGATTATGAAAGATGATAATGGTTGATAAGGGAGTGATTAGGGATGATGAGGGATAATGAAATATGATGAAAGATTCACTAGGGATGATGAGAAATGATGATGGTTGATGAGGGAGTTATTAGGAATCATGAGGGATGATGAAAGTGTGACTAAGGATGATAAGAGATGATGAGGGATGATAAGGGATTATGATAAAGTGATTAAGTATGATTAGGGATGGTGAGGGTTGATGAGGGAGTGTTTTCAAATGATTAGGGATAATGAAGGATGATCAAGGATGATGAGGGAGTGACTAGGGATGATGAGGGTTGATGAGGGTTGATGAGGGAGTGAGTAGAGATAATGAAGGATGATGATAGATAATTAGGGAGTGACTAGGGATAATGAGGATTAATAAGATCCATTGAGGGAGTGATTAAGGATGATAAGGAAACATGAGGATCATTGAGGGAGTGGTTAAGGATGATTATGGTCGATGAAGGAGTGTCCTATGTGAATTTAAAATGATAGAATATGAATTTATTATATGTGACTTTGGAATAATGCATAAGATTCTAATTGAAGAATGCATGTATTGACCCATCTATCTGACATTTGTTTTCAAATTAATGGTATGTTTTTAGGATGACTTTTTAATGGTGTTTCGATTCATTTTATGCCAAATGGAGTGTATTAGGGTGACTAGTTACATGCATATCTAGTATAAGTTATTGTATTATGACTACAGGTAGATGTCATCTATGAGTGACTACATACATACATATTGTAATAGGTATGTGAAATATGTCATGTATGAGTGATGGTATCATTACTATAGGTATGTTACAATTTTCATGCTATAATGTAGCCATTTATGCATATTGATAGACCCATTGATTGAAAATCCCATAAATTATTTAAAAATATGCCTTCAATCTTAGTTATTTAATCAAGTAGGGCATACTCAAATAGGTAAAGTAGGTAGGGCATACTCAAATAGGTAAAGTATGTAGGGCATACTCAATTAGGTAAAATAAGGGGCATAATCAATGGTATAGATCTATTACATACGTAACATGATTTGAAACTTTATTTCTCATTCTATCTTCTAATCTTGAAATTTTGAAAACTAAGTATTGACCAAAATGGATTTTGAAAAACTAAATTATAAATGGTAACTCCTATGGAAATCCATTTATACATATTGATAGACCCATTGATTGAAAATCCCACAAATTATTTAGAAATTTTCCTTTAATCTTGGGTATTCAATTAGGTAAGGCATACTCAAGTAGGTAAAGTAGGTAGGACATACTCAATTAAGTAAAATAGGGGGCATAATCAATGGTATATATATATATATTAACTATGTAACATGATTTTAACTTTGTTTCTCATTTTATCTTCCAATCCTAAAATTCTAAAAACTAAGTATTGATTAGAATGGATTTTGAAAAACTAACTTCTAAATGGTAACTCCTATAGCTCTGGAATCAATTTTATAAGATGCAAAGTGGCTCTAATTTTTTATATTTAGTAAAATAAATATAAATTATAAGTATATAAAATGTAATATATACTTAATATAAATTAAATGTAAACTTATATTTATTACAAAAAATTTACTAAATATATACTCTCACTAACATAACCTCTTGCAACTCAAACCTAACTTACTCTCACTAACAGAATGGTGTATGCTCACTAGAAGCTAAATATAAACTCTCACTAACCTTTCCTTATAAAAATTGTCTTTCAAAGGGCATATGCCCTTTGAAAGACATGTTTTCCCTATAAACATGACTTTAAAAGGGCATGTGCTTTTTAAAAAGGGCATACGCCCTTTGTAAATGGTGTACATACTTTGAAAAGGGCATATGCCCTTTTAACATTTCAATATTTAAATTTTGCACTTTCCCTCAAAAATTACTTTATGTATAGGCTTGGGAAGGTCCAAACCTAGCCTAAAATCAACCATGGAGCAGCCCACATGATTTTAAGGAAATTTAGGAGTCTTTTTTGTCTTTGTCAACACGTCTAATTAGGCAAATTTTATTATTTAAAAAATATATATATGGGTTTGTAGAGGGGAAAGCATATTTTTTGAATGTGTAATTTTTTTTAATGTTAAATTATTGTTTTTAATTATTACTTAATCTATACACAACATGCCTCACTTTGGACTTTATAGATATCATTACAAATACCTTTATAACTTTTTGACCATTAATCAAAAGATTATAAAACATATATCTCAACAATCTACACATCATCAATTATTCTTTAAAAAATAAAAATGATTTTCATGAAATTAAGGTCAAAAAATTGTGTTTGTATACTTTCAGTTCCAATTTTCTAGTTGTATTGATTTGTAAAATTATTTAAATATATGTGTGTGTATGTATTAATAAAAAATATTATCAACAATATTTGAAATTTCATCTATCCTTATATGAAATTTCATTCACCAATTCATTCATTTACTCAAAAAAAGTGTGTTCATACACTTGAAATCTCCTTATCTTTTCATTAAAAGTGTCAATCTATTATCATAAATGCATCTATTTTGCACACTTTTATCATCTGGGTAATGACAAAAATATATATTATTATAAACTACATTTAAAATTACACAATTCATAATCTTGTGTCATTGTCAAAATCATTGTCCAAGTGTCTATAAGTTTCTCTCAAAGTTCAACAATTGTTATTTTCATAAAAAAAAGTGTCACTTTAAGTCCCCCCCCTTTTGTCCCCCATTATTCTACATCTACCCCTAAGAAGGAGAAAAATAAATAGTTATAAGCACTAAAACACTAAAAATTGAAGAGACCCCAAAGTCAAAGAATGACATTGTTGGTATGCTACTAGTTGGTAGAGAAGAAAATGTTGCAGTCCTAGAATACAAAAATAAGATCTTTGTGAAGATTTTTTCTATGGTAAAATTGAATTTCTCTACAAGAAAGAAAATGAATCCATACTTATTAAACCTTTTGATCATAAAATATAATAATTTGATAAAATCCAAAATAATAATATTTGGTTCAAAAGATATAATTCATTGATGAACTTAGTGCAAGCTTGAATTACGTTAAACCCAAGGAGCATAAACAAAAATATGAACATCATGGGTTGTACAATGTGGAAGAGATGTATAATGATTCAAACCACAAGCATGGTGAAATTTTTGAAGTGCTAAAGTTGGGTAAAAAAGGATACATTGAATAGTATCATGTAGAATTCAAATAGAAAAACAAAATACCCATCTTTCCCCTATGCAAAGTTGAGAGTAAAGCCCCTTAGTTTGCCTATCAAAAAGAATATTTTTATTATCTTGAATTAAAAGAATCAATGGGTATGTTTTAGGTGGATGAATAAAAATGTGATAAAGAAGAGGTTTTTATTCAAATTTCAAACCTTCAATCCAATCTAGAACATGTGTCACAAACAATGGAGAAGATTAATTGATAAGCTCAACACAACCTTGAACCATACATTGAAAAAATAAGAACTGTAAAGAGGTTGGTGTTATCACTCAAACCTTGCACCCATTGAATTAGAAAAATTGATTCAGTGAGATAATAGGAATATCCCCAATGTTTTGGTACCTTATGTTCCTTGGTATGAACCTCCAGAGTAGGCCAAATTCCTTCTATTCTAAGTGCACATGGTTTAAGACTAGCACAAAAACCTAAAGAGAAGAATGGTAAATCTATCGCTAGTTTAAACCTAAGATTTTAAGGGAAAAAGGGAGGGATAAGGTAAGAGAGTGATAAAATAAATAAATGGTGATGCACTAAGAATAGATTGAGTGCCCATGTTGCCTTGATGAACACACTACAAATTTCTAAGAACAAGACAATATCACACAAACTCTGCCAAAGATACTCTAAATGCATAAGTATTTTGTATGGAGGCATGATAACATAGTATAGTCATGAGAGGGATTAAGGCTATCCATAGATAATGCCTATGAAAACTTGAGTATGCATAGAATATGACCTGTAAGTGAGTTCCAAGTTTTTCACAGAGGTGCTTGGAATAGATAGCAATGAAAGGGGTGAGCATTACCCACAGACAAAGATCAACAAATACAAATAGCACATATAATACAAGAAGAATGACTAGAGTTGAACTCAATTTTCATTAAAGTGAAAGGTTCATCCAATATAGGTGCTCCTGAAGGGTAAATTTTCATAGCATTTTTTTGCTTAAAAAGTCCTTACAATGATAAAATTGGCTGCTTATATAGGCAATTGGAGAGCTCGTGGTCATTACTCACCCTCACCCACTATTGGGGTAGTTACAATATTCAATAATGATTGGGAAATTTGTTGAGATATTTTTTAGAATTTAATTCATGTCCATGCTCTACATTTTTGGAAGTGATGCCCAATATCAATAGCCATCTTTGCATTGAAGTCTATAGACTTGTCAAATAAATACACTGCTCTAGATGCAATATTGACCAATTTAATTATACATTTATCCAATTTTAAATCAATATAATTGTAAAGAGGGAGAATTTATATTTATAATTTAAAAAACATCATTGAAATTTTATCTTTGAATCAAAATATATGGTTAAAAAACTAACACACAGTTGTATAGCTGCATCAACACCTTCAGAACATGGAAAAATGGAAAATTATAGAATAACATATGAGCAAAAACCCATAATATATTATATTTATAGAAATATATTGAAAATAAACTCAAAATGGTATTTTTATTTTTTTTAAATGATAAATATAACCCCTATGACTTGCCCTCTGAGTGTTTTTTGGTAAAAAATTGGTTGAGTGATAAATCTTCCCAAAAGGGTTACTTCGCACCATCATAACTTTTTACTGCAGCACGCAGTTGCAAAACCAAGTGCATTACTTTATAATGATAATAGGGTATAATCATTAAAAAAAAATCATAGAATTTATAGTTCATTTTATCCTACAAAAATGGAAATAAAAAGTGTTCATTGGGTAGATTTAGCAACTGGAAACACAGAAAATTGGCTGAGTAAAAATCAATTCAGAAGCCAATTTTCATAGTTATGTATTTCACACATGGGAATGAATTTTTTGTAAAAAATTTACCTTCATTTTCTCCCCAATATAATCATGATAAATTTTAATTTAGGTGGACTTCATTTTCTCCTGAACAATGGTTTTTAAAAAGTGTTGTGCAAACTGATTTGGCACCTAGAAACATAGAAAATATGCACACTAGGCAATTTTTATGACTTCACTATTTTAAAATTAAGAATTATTTTCTATTACCACCTTCACCATTTTATTCTCCTAAAATTTTAATACACTCATACAAATTTTTGGGATAAATGAGCATGATTTAGTCATTTAAAACTTGTCCCAAAAAATACTATGTAGGCTGATTTTACGCATAGAGTTCTACTTCTTTCACAAGGGATCAAGGTGACTTGAAGATTCAAAATTATGGAGACCTATATGGTGTGTCTGATTAATAAGTGGATATCTGGTAGCTTTAATCAATCCATTGGGCATGGATTTTTAGAATCATCCAAAACTCCTCACATTTTAAAAATGCAAGATAGTTGTAACCTACCTGGCCTTATGCCTGAGCCAATATTTTAAAATTGAAATCACACCTCAACAAATGAGGAAGTAAAATAATATAAAATGTTCCATATACACTTAGAGGAATGCATAAACTTCTAAAACTATTTACAATGTGCATACAAACACTTGGAGGAAAGAAAAACATCTAACCTACCCTAAACTAACCAATGAAAAGCCCATTTAAATAAAGCCATTGACTAGTTGTATAAAATAAATACCCTTTCTTATTAATCTAATATGCTTAAATACTTGAGGGAAACTAACCAAATATGGAGAAGTAATTTATAGTCAAAAAATTGGTGATACACTTCTCCAAAAATAAGAATATAAATAAACTCACCTACACAATCTGATTGGCTAAACATAAAACTATCTTGGAGTGAATAGGAAAGTTGATGAAGGAATGGATGGTCAAAAAATTGGTGATACAATTCTCCAAAAATAATAACATAAATAAACTCACCTACCCAATTCTATTGGCTAAACATAAAACTATCTTGGAGTGAATAGGAAAGCTGATGAAGGAATGGATAGTCAACAAATTGGTGATACACTTCTCCAAAAATAAGAACATAAATAAACTCACCTACCCAATTAGATTGGATAAACATAAAACTATCTTGGATTTAATAGGAAATTTGATCTTTCTCTTCTTGATGTTCAATTTTTTACTTTAAATTAAGTATAACATGTGATGGTTCCTCCTTGTAGGCTTCTAACTGAGCCATATACTTGATAGGGAACCCTCTTGTTAAGACAAAGTTTGATTAATTATAATTGACCTCACTTATGAATTTTTATTCTCCATCATTATGTTTATTGGGATGCACTTGTCAAATTGATTGACTTTGGAACACATCCACTTCCTCCTATTGTTCTTGTTGCTCCTGGTTCTCCCCTTTAATAGAATATGGTTTTATGTTAATGCTTGAACAAAATTACTCTAACTCATCCCAAAATAAGTAGTCTTCCATCTACTCTTCACTCTTCTACATAAGAGGCCTTATTATAGCTTCATGACTGACCTTATCTTCTTTTATACTAAATTGAAACTCATTTATCCAAGAGAGTGCCTCGTCATCTCACCCTTGCACACTACCTTGCTACTCTAGTTGATCATGTTCACCCTCTTCTTGTAGTATCTCTAAAATTTTTAATGTAGTGGCACAAATAAGGCTGCCAATGATGATTTCCTCATCATACTCACTTGAAATATCCTCCTCCTCATCCAAATGGTCTTCACTTGCCTTCTATACCACTGATCCTCCTTTGAAAAGGGAGTTGATGGGAGGGCAAGAGGTTTCAACTAGTGTAGAGGGAGGGGATTTCACAAGGTTGGGCATTGTGAAGTTGGGATGAATGGTCCAAGAAGGCTGCCATGACTATGCTTGGGTTTTTTGAGGAGGGATGAGGGTAGTCTCTTTCAAGGAAGGTGGGCCTCTAAAACTCAAAACCTTGAAATCAAGGGATTTACTTAAAAGCACAAAGGATTTATCTTGCTTGAAGCTAGGAAAGGGAGGAGTGAAGGTGGTTGGTTAAAATTCAATTTCTTGCATATGCATAAGCAACTTATGTATCTATTATTCCTTAGCTATGATCTTCCTATCCAAGCACTCTTTTTCATATCTATGTTATCCCATCACCTCCTGTTGATAAATGTAAGATTGATAAATAAGCTCTTCTTGTTTCCTACCTTACTCTTTCTCTCTTTCAATATCCATCATCCATCTCTAGAAATCAATTTATATATCACTAATGCTCTTTTGGGGCTGATTATAAGTATGAATAAGTTGTTAAGAAGGCTAAACATGGGTGAAAGGGAGGTAAAAACTATGAGAATGAAGATATTCTACTATGATAAGGCTATTTAGGATAAAACCAGCAACATTTTCAATCTGATATGGATGGTAGGAAGGCATAGAAAATGCATTTTGATAAGGATGAGAGGAAAAGGCATATTTTCCATGATAGATTGACATATTAGAGAATTTAAATGAGGAATAATTAAGTCTACCTTTTCAATAATAAGTTCATACTAGTAGAGTCACCAGGTGATTAGATTAATTCAAAAGAATGGAAAAGACCAATAATATTATCTAAATCTTGATCTTTGATAATATTTAAATGCTTGGATTGCTTAAACTAGTATATTTGATCTTTGGAGTCACTATGGTGTTGAATAATATTCTATAAATGGCAAGATGCACTGAATAACACACCAAAATCCTTCAATGGATGATGTAAATATCATCAAACCTAATCCCACTGGGCATGCCAAAAACTATTGTCACTCAAACCTTACACCCACTGAATTAGAAGAATTAGTTTAGTGAGATAATGGGAACATTCCCAAGATTTTGGGACCATTACATTATTTGATATGAACCTATATAGTAGGCCAAATTCCTTTTATTCTAAGTGCACCTGGTTTAAGACCAGTACGCAAACCTAAAGAGCAGAAAGGTAAATTTATTACTAATCTAAACCTAAGATTTTGAGGGAAAAGGGAGGGAGAAGGTAAGAGAGTGCTAAAATAAATAAAGGGTAATGCACTAAGAATAGATCGAGTGCCCTTCTTGCCTTGATGAACACACTAAAAATTTTTGAGAACAAGACAATATCACACAAACTCCACCAAAGGTTATCCATAAGTATTTCATATGGAGGTGTAGGAACACAGTGAAGCATTGAGAGGGACAAAGGTTATCCATATACAATGCCTATACAGACCCAAGTGCACATAGTATATGACTTGAAAATAAGTTCTAAGTTATTCACATAGGTGATGGGAATGTATATTAATGTGAGGGGTGAACATTACCCATAGACAAAGATCAACAAACATAAATAGCACACAGAATACAAGAAGAATGAAGAGAGGTAAACTCAATTTTAATTAAAGTGCAAGGTTTATCCAATAGAGGTGCTCTTAAAGGGTAAATTTTCATAGCATTTATGTGCTCAAAAATTCCTTATAATGATAAATTTTCCTGCTTATATAGGCAATTGGAGAGCTCATGGTCATTACTCACTCTCACCCACTATTGGGGAAGTTAAAATATTCAATAATGATTGGGGAAGTAGCTGAGATATTTTTGAGAAGTGAAGGCATATTAGGAAGTTACACCCGATGTCATTAGTCATCTTTACATTGAAGTAGCTCTAAATTTATGAAGTGATACCTAATGTCAGTAGTCATCTTTGCATTGAAGTCCATAGACTTGTCAAATCAATACACCACTCTAGCTGTAATATTGACCAATTTAATTATAGACTTCTCTAATTTTAAATCAATATAATTGTAAGGAGGGAAAATTTATATTTATAATTAAATAAATATCATTGAAAATGGAGATTTAAATCAAAATATATGGATAAAAAACTAACACATAGTCACACAATCGCATCAGCACCTGCAGAACATGGAAAATCACAGCATAAGATATGAACAAAAACCCATAATATATTATATTTATATAAGTATCTTTAAAATATTCTCAAAAGGGTATTTTTATATTTTTTAAATGATTAAAATAAATCCTATGACCTGCTCTTTGACTTTTTTTTGGTAAAAGGTTGGCTAAGTGATAATCCTTCCCAGAAGGGTTACTTCACACCATCATAATTCTTGCTAGAGACTTACACTGCTATGAAACTAAGTGAATTACCTTCTCATAACATCATGGTACAATCATGACAATTTTCATGGAATTTAGACTTTATTTGATCCTATGCAAATGAGAATCAAAAGTGCTCACTAGGTAAATTTAGTAATTGGAAACACAAAAAAATTGGCTAAGTAAAAATTAGCTCAAAAAACAATTTTTATAGATTTACATTTCACACATGGGAGTGAATTTTCTATGAAAATTTTAACTTCATATTCTCCCCAAATTTTTATACCATCATGATAAATTTTAAGGCAATTGGACTTCATTTGATCCTACGCAATGGTGTTTGAAAATTGCTACATAGACTGATTTGGCACCTGGAAACATAGAAAATCTACACATTGGGTAGTTTTCATGACTATGTTATTTTCAAATAAATAATTATTTTCTATTACCACATTCACCATTTTATTCTCCTAACATTTGACTACCCTCATATAAGTTTTAGGAGAAATGAGCATGATTTAGTCATCCAAAACTTGCCCTGAAAAGCACTACACAAGCTAATTTTATGCATAGAGATCTACTTCTTTCATAAGGGATCAAGATGACTTGAAGAGTCAATAGTTGGTTTCAAATTTTAATATTATGCTATAAAACTTATTGTGAAATAATTTATGTGTGAGGTAAATAATAGATCCACCTTGAAAATTTTAGAATTCTTCACAATTTATTTGCAATTTATGAATTGAGTTCTTATCTATGTATTCCTTCAAAATTATCCTTTATATATAATAATTTTGAATACAAATTTACACCTCTATCTAAAAATAATTTAAATTTCAAAACCCTATTCCACATAGGCTCTTATTTCTCTAAACCTATGGATGGGTTTACATAAGTGTCCACCTTGCCCTTGTTCCCTATACATAAAGTTTTGTTTCCCATTTTTTCTTGTTTCTTTCCTTTTTATCTTTGATCTAAAACTCAGGAGATTTGGTTGAAAGATAATTCAAGAAATAAGAACAACACAATTGTAATAATGTTATCTCTGAGAAGAGATGTTTTATTGCTCAAAATTACAGATACAAGATATGCTTATCTCTGGGAAGAGATGTCTACTTTCCTTTGTGGGTTACATCTTCATTTATACACATTTTGAAGGTAGTAGGATGATGTGGAAGGTCACCAATCTCTAGGAATATTAAGTGGTTTAACTTCCATGATTCACAACAATACAGAATTTGAGGAATTACTATTTTTAGACTACACTACTAAAATTTAAATTTGGGGAACTTCAATTTGGTTTTCAAGGGTTAAAACCCATTAAGTGGATCTCAGTTCCATCTCACAGTTTTCCCCTCATTATTAGCTTTCCAATGATTTAAACAGGGAGTCAAACAGAGTTATGGTGCAAAAGTTATAGCTCCTAGAAGTTATACCACCAATTGGGGTAGAACCATCGCCTAAAATGTTGCTCAAATCATTCCTCCCTCCTTGAGAAGCAATGGTCCCCATTGCACCAATATTTTTCATCAAGTGTGGTAGTTGTGTTTTGATTTGATTCCTGATACATACTTGGAATGGACTGTGCTTTGTGGAGTTGTACTTTATGGAGCTATGCAGGGCCTGATTGTTCACCATTTCTATCTAACCATTAGTCTATGGATGGAAGGCCATGAAATTATTTAGATTGGTATCTATTTGCTTTTGTTTTGTGTTGTTTGTGTAGTCAGGGCTAAAACATCGACCCTTTTAGATTTCAATGGCTTGACCACCATGAGAATGAATTTCTTGGCACTAATCAAGGAGATATATGTAGAAGGTGGTACCTCTAGTACCCTGTAGCATCATGTTACAATATTGAGGGTGATCATTTGAGTTTTTTATTCATATATGCCATGTTGATCATACATGAATGGTTGACCAAAGAGTACATCAAAAACATCCAAATTGACCACATCACATAAGACCTCATCTTGGAAAGGTTTTATTGCATATGAGAGAAGACATTGGTGGGTGACACGGAGGTTTCTCCTTGGACTCAACCATCCAATACTATATGGCTTTGGGTGAGGCTTCATGGACAAATTTAGGCTTTTGACAACATTAGCAGAGATTAAATTCTTTTGACTCTCACTATCAAGAATAAAATGTAGAGGCTTACCTTTCACCCATAACTTAGAGTGAAATAACCTTTCCTTGTCATCTGACCTCTCCTCATGGGTCTATGATGAAGCAATGATGGCATCAGGCTTAGCATCTACAATCTCATCTTCATCCTCTTTAACTGAAGAGTGTGTATGAGGTAGAGCAGTAGATGTTGAGGATTGTGACTCAAAAATCAAAGACTTGATGGCTTGACATTCTTATTTGGAGTGCATTCCATATTTGTGCTAATCACACCATTTCTCAGTCTTCTCTTCCTTTTTCTTCTAATTTTGGCCTCATGTTTGACCTTCTTTGTCACTTTTCCATTTTGAAGGCTAACTCTTCGTATTCATTCTTCCATACTTCTACTCAATCTTGACCTTGAACTTGTATGCCTCATCAAGGGTTTTCAAATTGAAGAGTTCTATCTCCCCCCATATATACCATTATAGTCCACCACTATATTTGAGAACCTTATGTTTCTCACTTTCTTGGATGCCCAATCTCATAGATAGAGAATAAAAAATGTCAGTATAATCTTGAACATATTGTTCCTTACCTTGGCAAAGTTGTTGCCACTCTATATATAGATCATCATATGCTTTAATGGGGTAGTATTCTTCCTTTATGGCTTTTATGAGATCATCCTAGGTAGGTTCTGACTCAAGGCCAATATCATCAGTACTAAATCTCTTTTTGTATACTTTTCACTAATTTTTGACAGGTAATGATGCTTTCAAAAGAGCAAAAGAGATCTTCTCTTTATCGGTGAATTTATTTACAAAAAAATAGGAAGTGATCCAACCAATTTTCCACTACATCAGCATTTATTTTTCCTTCAAATGTATGGATATCAAAATTCACTTAAACTTTGAAGGGTGTTGGGGCATTGAAAGGATGTGGGGGTGTAGATGAGGAGCCAGAATTTCCCATCGAGATTTGTTGGATAATTTGGGTGAATTGTTGTAGCATCTATGCTTACTACTATTAGAGGGACTCATACACCATTTCCTTGAAAGGATCATATATCTCGATGTTATCTACCATTTGAAGTCATTTGGAGTGAATAGGTGGATAGTTTGGAAGCTCTATTTTTTTCCACCCAAGCTTCTTGTAGCCTAACCTCATCCTCAGGATGATACACTCTCAAGACAAACCACTCTAATACCACTAATACAAAACTCGAAAGCTTTGGTTGAAATATAATTCAATAAATAAGAACAACACAATTGTAATAATCTTATCTCTGAGAAGAGATGTTTTATTGCTCAAAATTGTAAATACAACATATGCCTATCTCTGGGAAGAGATGTATGCTTTCATTTTCAGGTTACATCTTCATTTATACACATTTTGAATGTAGTGAGAGGATGTGGAAGGTCACCAATCTCGAGGGAGATTAAGTGGTTCGACTTCCATGATTCATAACAATATAAAATTCAAGGAATTACTATGTTTAGAAACTTACTATTTTTAGACTGCACTACTAAAATTAAAATTTGGGGCACTTCTATTTGGTTTTCAGGAGTCAAAACCCACTAGTGGAGCTTGGTACCATCTCGTGGTGTTCATCTCATTCTTAGCTTTCCAACAGTTTAAATGAGGAGTCAAATGGAGCTATGGTGCAAAATTTATGGCTCTTGAAAGTTCTACCACTAATTGGGGTAGAACCATCACCTGAACTGTCACCTGAAATGTTGCTCGGATCAATCTTCATTTTAGTGTGTGTTTTTCTCAATAAATTCAAAAACATTGTTGTTCTCTTTCCTCTTTCTCGTATTTTTCTCTTATGCCAACAAAATTTTTGTGGTTGTATTATTTGCCAAAGAACTATCATTCATAGAAAAGTGGAATATTCAAAAGGTGTACCTATAAATGGTAATGGCCAAGAAAAGTGTTAAGTAATCAACCAATAATTCAATATTTTACACATACATTTAATGTATGAATGAGTTTGATATTATTCAAATAATATAAAATCATTATATCCTTCTTTCTATAAATGTTATGGAGTTTTGCAATCAAAATATACTTATGGAGGATAGGATATTGTGTAAGCATGAGTCACTTTGGATCATTTTGATTGCCTCTTATTCATGGTTAGATAAGGTCATTCCTAGTTGTTATTACATTTCTCAATCCTTTAGACTGAATTTCAACTATACTTTTAGCTCTCCAGGCACATGCCTTTGGCCCAAGCAAACCAAATTTTCTTGGATTTCATTGGATATTTGAGGAAACTAACTTTAAGATTAAACTTTTGGTATTTTGTTTTGTGAGATTTGAATTTGGATTTGTAATTAATTTTGGATTGCATTTTAGGTATAGGAAAAATGTAAACAACTTCAGTTTGCTTGGTGTGAACCTGATGTGTATGCTTAAAATACAATCATAGAAGCTTATAAGCAGCCAATATGTTTTGGAAAACTCTTCATTATGGATTTTAAATCATCTCTATTGTTTGATAAAATTTTGATAAACATGGTCACAAGATGGATTTCATAACATATCACATGACTTACATTTTAAGTTATTTTACAGAGCATTTTCCTGAGTATTAAATCTTGATGGTTGGTCATATACTTGGAGGAATTATTGCATCTCTTCTATTTTCATATTTTAATTCATATCTTGTTGTTGAACATAAACATTTAAAGATAGTTTTTGATTCACAATGGCTCTCATTGACACCCTCAAAAGCAGTGTTCCTACACAATAGCCTAGTATCCTTTTTGTTTGTGTTGTTTAATAATACCATAGATAACACTTGATCATTATTATGCTTTATGATATCAAAGATTTCCTAATCATAATCATGTTTGTAATTTGTTCAATATTCCTCTTCATGTCCTCATCCCTTTAGAGTAAATTCATAACATTGGTCATTATGTAGCTCAAATTAAAGATGAACAAAGTGGGATTTGGGAGAAGTTTGAGGATGAACAAATCTCAAGGTTATAGTTTCACCCTTTGGGGAAGGTTATTCATCTACACACTATAAAGGTGTTTCTCTTTTGAAATAAATTGATGTCAAATCATCTAATTCAAAAAATGCATATATGCTTATGTATAGTTAGAGAAGGTTAGTAGAGGATGTAGAAAGATGTGAGTCTTACCTTTAGATTAATTTCAACTAGCACATGACATTGTCAATCCCCTTGCAATGTTTTGGTAAGCTATTTAGATAATTTAATCATGAATTCTTGTGGATAATCTTATTTAAAATATTTGTTTGATAATCTATTAGAACATGTGGAAGTGCAAGTTCATGGCTTTGCCAACATCCTCCCAACCCTTATGACACGAAATTTTGAAAACAATCCAAGAGATCATATTGTATCAAGGAATTTTTCATATAGTGCATTAAATATATTTAAAAATATTTCCATGTGTAAAAGCTTCAAATTTTACAAGAAGCAATGATCTCATTATTTCCTCTTAGTTGTAGAATATATCAGGAGTGGGTAAAGGATGAAACTTCCTTGAATACTAGTTATGAAGTTGTTCCAAGGATTGAACCATTATACAAACATGGAGTATGTAACTATATTTTTGTTCCATTATGGTTTGATTACCTAAATTTCATACAAGAGTGTGATAATTCTATGTCATAGACTACAGTGCACACAAGAAGGAATTTCAAAGATAAGGGCTCTTTTTAAACAAACTCTCATTGCTATAGGTTTGCATTTGTCATAAAGTGGAAAATTATGGACAACATATTGAGAATCCAAGAAAGCTTTACTCATCACAATGGAAGAAATTTCCTATGAGGTCAAATTTAAATAGTTTTATCACATATGTAATATATTTTAGTGATATCTATCAGTATCATTGGCTAATATGGATGTGACATTCAAAAATTGTGAAAGCTAATAAATATAGTGGGTCCGTTTATGCACTAAGAATCAAAACTAAAGGAATAATTTTGAGTCAAAAAATGAAACAAGAGGCCTTGATTTATATTTAATCCTCATGATGGGTAAAATATTTTAAAGGTGAAACTTTCCACATATATTTTTGTGTGTCAAAAATCTAGATATAAAATGCTTCTTTGATTCTAGTTTATTCTTATAAAGTGCATGTATGTGTTGATGTCATTGAAGAAGGTGCTCTAATCATGAGTGATGATGGAATCAAATTATCAAACTTGTTTTTTTAAACACAAAAGTAAATGTGTTTAATGTCTTCAAGTCAAGTCCATGTTTTTCTTTCAAAATCCACTCAAGCATCAATGTGTCTATACTTGGTTCTCACATATAGCCTATGTGCTTGATCCATCTCCTTGATTTCAAATACACATAATTCTTCTCTCATTTTCCTTCACTTTTATTGTGCTCTATCAATCAAGTGTCACATATTTCATGCTCTTGTTGCTAAACTCGTGATCCAAAAAGTACATTGAGTCAAATAGTCTCATCAAATTGAGAAGTCTTAGAATACCATTTAAAACCTCTTAAAACACCTATGAACCCTAATCAAGAAGTCTAACATACATGTTTTTAAATTTTTACCTTTTAATCAAAATTTTATACAAGTGCTATTAAGTGAGGTACATTATTTTAGTTGTATCTTTCACATCCAGATTATGTTTCAACTCCCATTCGAAGCATTGGTGTTTAACCCTAAAAATCTAGATTAGGAAATCTAGGTTAAAGGGGATAGAGATAGCCTAGGGTAAAAGGGTGATGAATTGTCTCTATAGTAGGCCAATTAAATACTAAACTCAGATATAACATATGATGAATTTATTAAATTGAGATAGGCTATAAATAGTAAGTACAACTATGTTAGATATGGAAATGACAAAGAAATAATATACCTATCTAGTTCTAATGTTGATATAGTTATGGATTTGGAACATGCAGGAAGCAATCTGGAAGAGGATTCTAGAATAGTTTCCAAATTATAGATTGAATGCCTTTAGAGTTATAGACACTAGCATCAACCTAAGATAGTTATATTGATACTACTATCTGAACTGGGTGTAGGTGTATTTTATGGAATACCTACTGAAAAAGGATGTGACCACTTGAATTCATATGGGTTTTTTCTCACCTTCACTCATGTGTATTCAGATCTAGGTCATGGATTGTTGTTCCTCATGAAATTGAAAAACCTTATATCTTCATCTTCATAGTGACCTTGGTAAAAATGAGTTAGTGGGCACATGGTGTCGATTTGGCCCCAAATACCCCTATGTCAATGAGCTTTGTCTACATAGACAATGCTCTAAAGAGGGTCTCAGACTGATGTAGTTATCCTCTACATGTTGGATTGTGTGTTAATCATGCAATATGTGGAAAACAAGTACAATAGTGACCTAACTTATAACTCTACCAATATAGCTCTCGGGTTGCTCCTTTAGTAATTCAAACATATGCATGTGTTATCCCTATGGTTGATATGAAAATAGGAGACAATAGGGAAGCTTTTCTTTATTGAGTGCTTGACTGAATGATTTGATAAGTTATCTTAGGTCCTTTCTAGATGTCTGCTAGGTGAGGAATGAATGAGGAGTGAATATGAATCTATACTACTCCTATCAATAAATATCACATTAAATTACTTAGGCCAATCATTAGGATACATTTCATTTGCAAATTAGATGACTTTAGGGAACTAGACACTTATGTTACAGTAAGACACCTATGTCAATGCAAGTTTCTATTTAAGATGCTAGTGTTCAGGGAATAAGAAACTAGGTATAGTCTCAAAACTTGTAGGGCATAAGATAAGCATGTTTTAAGCATTCTGAGAAAGATAGAAGGTATGGTTCATCAACATAAGACTAGTCAGACTAAGAGATATGCCAAAAGTCACAAGATAGAATAGATACGAGATTTTTGAAAGTAGGAAAGGACCAGAACTAATAGTAATAGCCATGGTCTATGTTTTCCAAGTGTAAAATATTAAGGTGCTATATAATCCATAAAATATCATCTACATTCCCCCCTTTAATCTAGTAATGAAATTATTGGTTTAAAAGAGAATAAATGTATACATGGGTGTGTATAACACACCTTGCCTTTTTGTGAGTCTAATTTGAGTGATTTTTAGAGTCTGGTCTATAACTAAGAACATGTTATAGTATATAATTAGTGCATTTAATCTAAAATTGAAAGTATTATAAAGATTAAAATTAAAATAATAAGGTTTAGGATTACACATGTGTATTGATATAACTACCTTGTTTATTATCAAGTTGATTTGAAAAGATATATCATTTTAAGGATCTAAAATTGAGATTAAGACAAATATATAAATATATAAAGTGCATATATCTAAGGAGATATAGAAAAAGAGATATTAAAAGGCATATTCCCCAAAATTTGGATAAAATGTGAGTCATCACTTGGTAGTTGAGATTAGCTTAACCATGCAACCCAATCATACTTATAACCTAGTGAGTATGAGTGAACAAATTCAACTCATACTATCAAATTAGTGAGGTTGGATGATTCAATAAAGTCCAATCTATAAAATTTGTAAGATTGAGTGATTTAATCACCTTAACCATACCAAAAGTGAACCAACTACTATAGTAAATTGGATCAATATAGTCTATAAAATTTCAACATGGTAGGTGATGACAGTCCCTGAGAGTGTTTTTAAATCTACAATTGATTTTGATTTATCAATATTAATCACATGTTGCATAGCATATGCACCTTAGATATGTCTCATGTTTAAATTATGTATAAATGGTACCAATGTATAGAATTATACCACAACTATGAATTTGAATTATATAATCATGTGCTTTGGCCAATTTAGAATTTTACATAAGTGTGGGTAGCATGTTACCATAACATGTTCCCACTATATATATAGAAATATAAAGATTTAAATTAGTGCCAATGTGGAGGACATGTTTCCAAAACATGCTCCCACTGAATTTGAGTGTGATGAATACTGAATAAGTGTAGAAAACATGTTTCTAAAGCATACCCCCACTAAATCTAAAAACTGATATAAGTGCCAATACAGAAAACATGTTTCCAAAACATACCCCCATTGAATTTGAGTATGTCAAATATTGAATGAATTTGTAGAATATACTTACAAAGCATTCCCCCACCAAGTCTGAAACTATGAATGTGTGGGAGCCATGCCTCTGTGACATGCCCACACTAAATTTGAAACTATGAATGTGTGGAAGTCATGCCTATATGACATGCCCCAACTAAATTTTAAATTTTGAATGTGTGGAATTCATGCCTATATGACATTGCCCCACTGATATGCCCCCCTTTGAGGTGAGGGAAGAATAAAAACCAGTAGTTACCTCACCTCAAAAGGATAAGACAATTGTATAATTTGTGAATGGAACCATGTAGTATATAGAAGAACATGTCTAGGTAAATGTAACATTGAATCACGTAGAACAATGTGAGCATATGAAGGCCTAAGATGTATGATAAATATCATGGCAACATCTAGATAGTAACATTACAAGATAAATAATCAAATAAGAACACACACAAGATCACTCAAAATCAAGTCAAAAGATAATTGTATAAGGAGACCACAAATAAGGGGCATGTTCAAATATCACACAATCAAATGGACATGACTTAATCAAATGTCCACAAAGGCAAGAATGTCATATTCAAATTTCCATACAACAAACAATGACATGTTCAAATGTCAAAGAAATCACATATAGGCATGTGGGGTACAAACAAAATAGCATATTCAAATGTTTGAATAAGAAAGATAATAGCAAGGCAAGGCACTCAAGGAAGTGCATAAAGGAAATCATAAGTAACCAGCATAAACATATCATAATAGTCCATGGATAAAATGTGTTAGCAAAAAATGCTAAATGCATAGCATATCAAGTACCTGGTGAAAAATATAATCATGGATAAAGGCATGTGTAAGTACATAAGAACTCAAACATGATAATGAAGAGACCATATAATGATATAACTCATGTGTATCAAGATCAAAGAAGCAAATGCCCCCAATGTGCACATGACATGAGTAGAGGGAAGGACCAACATCTAAAATAATACTAGATCATGCATCTGTGTATACATGTATCACATTCAAGTAGAAGTGTGACACACATGTTTATTTAGAAGTAATTAGTATTCCATCCATCAACATGGAACTAACACATAGCTTTCAAAAATCCAATAGAGTATGTAGGTGCCGAAAATATTTTTAGAGTAAGTTTTTTTATTTTTTTAGTATTTTTAGCATATTATGAAGATGAAAGATCATTTTATGATCCCATCTAAAGAATGGTCATAGGTGTCTCCCCACTTGTAACCTTGTGTAATAAATTTATGGTACTGACAAGGAGCATGCATAGGTGAAATATTTGTCACTATAGTGTTTATGATTCTCTATGTATGTATAATAGGATTTTGAGGTCATGAAGTAGTAATATAAGGAATAGGGATTCGTGAAACCCATCTCTATGTGTTATGTGGTTTATTTAAAATAAAAATAGTACAAACATGTTTAGGTTTTTGAGATACTTAAATATGGTACATAATAGAATATGAGGATTTTGAGGAATCCACTATATGTCTCTGATGTAATGGTCTCTCAAGTACTAGCCTCCTAGTAAAGGGTTTTTTTTCTTACCCTTTTACAGTGTTTTAAACTTAGGAGGTTTGATAATTAATTGTTTGTTTATAATTTTTTCTTATTAAAGAAGGTGCTCTTATGGGATTCTAGGAGCTATAATTAACCAATTGGCATGAATGTATTTAACACACCTATGCACTATAGAAGGCACTACTCAAAGTGTATGGATCCAAGGTCTTCCTAATAACATATCAAAGAATCTCATAGAAGGTATAACTAAAAAAGTATTAACCACATGTGTAGGACTGACCTGTAAAGGTAGGTCAATCTCACCAAAAAACTTATGAGAGGTCGCATCAAATACTATGATTGATCTAGTAGAAGGATGTAAATCATGATGAGTATAACCTAGATGTGCAAGTAATGTCATGGTGTAAACATTTTCACTTGAACCATTATCAATCATAACACTATGTATAGGGTAGTGATTAAGGAATGTTCGAATGAATAAAAAATGAATATCAAATTCATCATCCTTAATCTCAGTTTCATTGAAAGTAATAGAAGGTATTTGAATAATAGTAGGTATGTTTCATGTATAAGTACCAATAATCCCATCTAACATGTTCCCATTATGTGATGGAGGAGGATGTGCATTATATGCCATTTGCACTTTTGGTTCCTTCTTAGAATGGTCTTGTATAGGATTGTTAAATATTTTTTGTTTCTGGTGATTACCAGATTATGAACCAAATTCCTGAAGAATCATGAAATATAATTTTTTGATCAGAAATGAGGTCTTAGATCTTATGCTTCAAGGTAAAACATATATTCATAAAATGTCTTGGTCCCTGGTGATAATCACAATAAGCATTCACATCATATCTTTTGAGTAGAGGTCTATTCATATCAACCTCCATAGGATGAGGGAGAGATATAAGTTAACACTCTACTAGTCATGGTATTAATGAATTTAGAAACTTGGGTAAGCATGTAAATTATCTCCTTAGTGCATTAGATGAGACAAGTCGATTAGGCTACTATGAAACTATGTTAACTATGGTGGTTTCTTCCTTTTTAGGCTTAGGAGATTTTTCCTTATAACTTGGTTTGATTTTAAACTTGGTATTAGATGTAGATGAATTTGGTGTGTTTTCTACATATTTAAACTTATTCAATGAAATAAGATTAATTTCATGGTCCCGTACAACATGACATAAGTCATCAAATGATTTGAACTTCTTGAAAATAATGAACTCATGTCAAGTAGCAAGCAAACTTTGCTTGAATATGTCTTACAACTCCTTATCTTCCATAGGATTAAACATTTTATCCAATATCATATTGTACCCCTCAAGACATATTAATTGATAGATTCATTTTTTCCTTTTTTAATTTTGGAAATTTGATCATAGGAAAACTTTTCAAAAATATTAATGGAAAAGTGTGCCAAAAACTGATCTGCAAGAGGTTTGAATGCTTTCAGAGATTAGAGAGGTAAATCATAGAACCACCTCAAAGCATAGTCCTTGAGGCTTCTTAGGAATAATTTGGTCAAAATTTTATCATTGTATTCATAGTTAAGGCATGCCACATAAAATGATCGAATATGTTGTTTATCATCACCTATTCCATTATAAAATTTGAACTTAGGTACAACAAATCTAGTTGACAAAGGGTACAAAGATATCTCAAGTGAAAGAGGGTTATTGAACACATCTTAGGAATCAAAAGAATGAGGATACTTTAAAAAAAATTGTTCAATGTTTATAACCTTATCCTCCAAATTATTTATAACTTGAAGGAGTGTTTGAACTGTGGACCCATTAGAATTTAGATTAGCAATATGAGTAGTCACCAAAGGAGATGTAATCATGGTTTGAATAAACATACAAACCAATATTTGATTTGAAACATATTTTATCCCCATGGTAGATGTAAAAATAGTAATTTCAAGAAACAAAGGTTTAAATACATATCCCATGCCCCCATTATAAGTATTAGGTTGTAATGTGTTCAAGGGGAGGGTTGTTGGTATATGGGGATGACCCATAGTTCTAATAGCATGATTAATATATGGACCTACTTGGTCATCTATGTTTTTTGAATTATTAGTTTTTAAAATGGTTTATAGGATTTACTTATTATATTTAGGGTTTTGATAAATACGCTCACAAAACAATGCAATTATTTGCACTTGCTCATGATCTATTTGCTCATGATCATTGGTTTGATTGGACTCATGGTTTTCATTATCAAAATCTTCTTCTATTATCACCTTATCAACATATTTTTAATTCTCAACATTAATATCATCATGATCTATAGGATTAGGTTCCTCATTGGTTTGAGACATCTTAGGTGGTAGGAGGGGAAGCTCAATTTGTTTAATAGGCACACCTCCCATTCTAGGGCTATGCCTAGGTTGCATGTAGAATAATATAAGTATGAAATGAAAAATTACAACAATTTAAAACCTTAACTGGTTGAAAACCTTAGGAATCATAAATGTTTGCATTCATATGAATTAGGTTCACCAAATATTTAACCTTTAAAATATAGATTAGGGAATCTAGGGTTAAACGAGATAGAGATAGCCTAAGGTACAAGGGTGATAAACTATATTTATAGTAGGCCAATTAAATTCTAAACTCAAATATAATGTATACTAAATTTATTTAACTGATATAGAATAATTTTTTTAAGTATAATTATGCTAGATATGGAAATGACAAAGAAACAATGTACTTAGTTGGTTCTAATGCTAATACAGTTTTAGATCAGGAACAAGTAGGAAGTAGATTGGAAGAGCATTTTGGAATAGTCACCAAATTATATATTGATTGTCTCTGGAGATACAAACACTAGTGTCAATCTAGGATGGTTATGTTGGTGCTACTATCTGAATTGTACATAGGTGTCATGTAAAAAATACTTGCTAGAAAAGGATGCAACTACCTAGATGCTTATAATTTTTTCATCATGTTCACTATAGTGCATTCAGATCTAGATCATGGATTGTCACTCCTCATAAAATTACAAAATCCTAGTTCTTCATCTTCACAGTGACCTTGAAAAATATAAACATGTTTTAATAATTCTGGACAAGATAGATGATTTGGGTCATCAACATAAGACTGTTCTGACCAAGAAATAGGCAAAGGGGCATAAGATAGAGCAGATGCGAGACTTATGAAAGCAAGAATGGTCAAGAACTGAGAGGAAAAACTAGGGTTTAAGTTTTCCAAGTGTACAAGACTAAGGTGCTATATAATCCATAAAATATCATCTACAATTGGAAATCTTACTCAACAAACTTCCATTTCATAATCAATGTTTGTCCTGTAGAGTTTAAGACTAATATGAATATATTTTCAATGTGTTTTCTAAAGCACACAAACAAACAAGAAGATATACATAATTTTCAGATAAGCGAAGTGGCTACTAGATGGCTAGATCAGGATACACAAAAAAATTCAAAACAAGTGATTTGGACCGACATTACATGTTTATTTATCATAAGATTGATATTAGCAAACTAACTATCAATGGGTCAGATTAGGGCATGGAAGTGTGTGCTACACTATTTTTAAGGATCCACCAAATATAGAAGGTACCAGTTAACAAATAATCCAGAGTTATTTTACATTCCTCCAAGGAATGCGGTCCCAAAATTAGAGCCAACTATTGTCATGAATTTTTAAATTTCAAAATAACATCCCCAATCATGCTCCCAATAGGCAATTAGAGGTAAATCAAATATAGGGATAATTAAAAAAAATTATAATGATGATGATACTCCACAATCCAATAGACAAAGCTTGGTGAACCCATTCAGAGTTTCATTTGCATGTAAATCCACATAGATAAATTATGGATAACGATGCTAAAATAATTCAATGACATTAATTTCAAGTGTTATGATGAATTCAACATTAGCCTGGCTTAGTGTCAAAATAGAATAAAATTCAAAATCAAAATCAAAAACTTAAGACCTAATATTTGTGAGTTTGAGCTAGATTCAAAAGGCAAAATTCATAAAAATTAAATCCCAATGGATCCCATTCCATGCACTATGTTTCATCCAAAGGTGCCATGTGTCACATAATGAATTATTATCCTAGAGAGATCATTTTTCACATATGATGTTATTGTATAAGAAAGTCCCCCACTTGAAAATTATCCAAAAAAATAATGTTTATCTAAATGTACATGTGTGTCCTAAGAAGATCAAGGTGGCAAGTCCATGGATTTTATCAAATTATTATGAATTTATATTAATTTTATTATAATTAATTGATTCTTAAATAAAGTTATAAAGTAAAAACCAAGGTAAATTAAATGTACCAAAGTGGTGGGTCCAAAAAGACATCAAGAGACTTTGTAAAAAGGTTTTAATTAGTTTTTTGTGGAATTAATTATTATATTAATGTGTAAAAGTCATTAAGATATGAAATAATGTAATGAATGTATGATAAAAAAAAATTAAATTAAATGTGGGCAAACTCAAGCTAAGTGAAGTTGAGTCAAGGTTCGGGTTAAGTCAAAAAGTGGTTATGTAACCACCTTGTAAAGGCAAAAAGTATAAAAAGACTGAGAAAAGATTTGTAATGGGTTGATTCTACTTTTTCTCATCCTGGTGAGAGAACATGTGTCAACTGTGTGTGTTGTATGTAATTTTCAAAGGTTGTTAATAGACCACAAGCAACGGTGTGAAAGAGACTTAGTGTATTGTTGGATTTTTAGCATTATTTGATTATGTAATATGCATTTCCATTCATAAATAGATAAAATTTTAAAATCCTTCATTCAATATGTGTAAAATTTGGAATTTGTAGGCTTTATATTATAAATTCTAGTGAATGGACTTTGAGCCATGTACACGCATTAAGGTTAAAAAAAAAATTGTGCTACCAGATAAATTATTATTTTTCTTACGTTTTTGCTACCATTTCCATTTCTACATGATAAGAAGCATTTCCCATTCATTTTCACATTGTTTGTTTTTTACATTGACTCCATTGTGGGTTTCTCATCTTTTTTCACCTTTCTTTCATTCCTTTCTACTTTCCATCATTCTTTTTCATTCTTGTTTTTGTACTTTCTGGTTAAAAATATCAAAACCCCATCATACAAGGGAATTGCCCATCTATAACGTAGAGGAAAATCACTAGTCAATTGGTTATTTCTCCAATGTTATAATTTTTATGTCACATCCAATTGGTTAAGTTAATGAAATAATCCAAAAAAAACACAATGGCATAAAATATTGCCACCAATAGCATAATTTGTTTCTATCAGAAATGTATTTTACTAGTATGTATGAGTGTTATGCAAGACATACAATTTTACAAGCATTTAGATGTTGGACTTTCCTCTGCCTAATGACCATGTTATATTGGCGACATCTTATCCAAAGGTTGTTGTATTTACATGTGTTACCATTCTATAACACCTATATTATTGAGTTATATACTAGTTAAAAATATCTTTCTAACATCTATATCTTATATTTTTGTACATGGATATGTTATTTGCTAGGATATGATCACATTACATATATGCGGTCTAGACTATATTTCTAGTTCTATGTTCTATTGATGCTATTACTTATACATAGTAGATTAGCTTTTACTTGTCTATTATGTGTGGCCATTGGCCCATGTGTGCAACAAATTGTTTGAGAATATCTATGAGATCATTGTTTAGTGTGTGACATTTAAACATGTTCATTATGTGTGGCTCTTGGCCTTGTGTGTACAATGTTTGCTTATGCAACATTTGAACATGTACATTGCTTATGGTCTTGGGCCTTATATTTTGTGCAACATTCGAATATGTCTCTTGTTTGTAACACTATTAATGTCTATTGCTTGCGGCCCTTAATCGTGTGTGTAATCTTTGCTTATGCGACATTTGAATATGTCCCTTGTATATGATCCTTGGCTTTATTATATGACATTGTGCTTACTATGTTTGTGTACATGTTGATATTGTTGAGTTTGATGAATGTCATGATTCATATCATGTACTAACTATTGTGTATGCTTATATTACAACTATTACTATGAGATTCATAGATATATTTATCAAGATTTATCACTTTAGGCCTTACCTCATATGTTACATACATGCTTTGAATGGCATATCTTGCTATGATGACATACATTTTCACATATGTTATGATATTCAATGATTATATCTTGATATGCATCATATAATTAAATTTTCTTTTGAGATGAGTGATTTTCAGGGCATGTCCCTCACCTCAAAAGAGAGGTATTTTAGTGGGATTTTCATACATGAGATGAACCTTTATGAGCAAAATATCAATTTTAGGGTATAAAATATAATTTTAAATAATTTAGAATGGTTCAAAATTTAATTTTTGATACAAATTATGGAGGCACATGACATGCATATGCACACACATTATAAGAACATACAAATCCATACATTTTGGATGTATGAAACAGATTCACACACAATATTCAAATAAAATTTATATTTATATGTAGTTACAGATTTTGAATTTATCATATGGGGGCATGATACAGATTCATGCTATGTTTTTAATACTATTTTTTATTTGTGGTCATGATATGAGCATGGATGTTCTTCATTCTCTTTTGATCATGCATACATGAACTAAAGAATAAAGTGACAATTGAATCTATAAAGACATCTGCAATGGTTGATTCATTTAAAGTGCATAGTGCGTAACTTGGAGATTCAACACGCTCCATGACCATAACCTGCAATCCAATATGGATTCCAACTCATTTTCGTCTTGGAGTTACAAAGACCAACATTGCAAATTGTGGTTTCTATGTTATTCAATGGATTCTAGTTTATATACACAGTCACTTCAAATTGGGGCTTAATCAATCTCAATTCACCATCAGTTCAACAAAAGAACCAATCTCAATTCACCATCGGCTTAAGCAATGCTTCAAGGAAGTATTCTCTTCAAACAAAGTTACAAAAGCAACATTGGATTCATAGATATGGGTGTATTCCTCTTTTGCTCTCTTTTCAAAATTTCAAATTTCAAAGCTCAAGCTTTTTCATGATCCAAATGAACAAAATGACTACTTCATGAGTTTTTGCAGAGTTTTCTAAGTTAAAATTTCATACACAAATGAAGTATTCACTTAAAGGGAAAGTGTGTTGTACACACTCAAGTATATCTTTCATTTTACTCTAGTAATTTTATGTGTAGACTAAAGGGGCAAAATATAGTCACTTAAATTTAGTCATAAATACTTGATAATGTCAGTTTTGACCCACTTAAATTGATTTGAGCACTTAGTCTAGCCCTATTTTGCCACCTCACTATATCCTAAAAAATTATATGGACCTATCCCTTTCTAAATTATTGTCTTACGCTTACAGAAATGTTATTAATCATTAAACCCTATTTAAGTATCTGTACAAACATCTCATATCCTTAATTTCAAGTTTTACAACCAATATGGGACAATATTGGCAATCAATCTTGACGCTATCGATCAACCCTATCCTTTACCTAACAATGACTTTCTTTCAAATTTAACCCCTCCCTTACAAGGTGGTTCGTATTTTAAAGATAAGTAGTGTGAGGCTTTTCCCTTTTAGATTGATATAAAGGTACATTTAAGTCATATATTGTACTAGGCAATCACTTGGTAATTTCAATATTGAGACATACTTACATTATTGCACACTATGCAAAGCTCCCCATTCTTCTCAAATTTGATTATATTCACTTGAAGGAGTATATACTATCCAAGTCGAGCAAAGCATTATCAAATATTCAAGCCATATCTATATGCATACATGTAGCAAAATGAGCACAATTATACTAAGCACTGTAAGTGGAATAACTAAATGGACTTGATTTCCATCTTCGAAGTATTTGATATGTATTCAATGATTAATCATCATGGGAGTGATTGGGATCAACGCAACCCATTACACTCCCCCTTTATTTTTGCAGATTTTTAGCTATTGTAAGTGCTATTTGGGTTTCAACTCTGAAAAAGTCATTTGCAAGAAGCATGCAAAGACAATTACATGCCTTAATTTTATTGATTTTTAGCAAAGAATAAAAACAACTAGTAGATGACAATAGTTGCAGTGGATCATATCCCATTCTAGTGGATCTTGACTCTAATAACTGATAGTTACAGTTTCAATTGTATGAACACAATTAGATTTGATTGATCTGTTCTAACTGTCTTTCAATTGTGGACAGTTAGATTATAGATGAAAATAATTATAAAGTCTTCTTGTATTGTCCATAGTTAATTTCATTCATTCATTTGTGTTTTATCCATTTAGATGTTTCACTTTCATTTTGCTAGTTACAAGTTTATTTACAACATTTGTTATCTTTGTATTCATTTCATCTTAATTAGAGTTAATCACCAATTTAATTCCAAATTTTGATAAAACATTTATATTTTAATCTTGGAATAGATTTTACATAAAACTTTTCATTGCTATTTATCGGTGAGGAAAGACATTCTTTTATATAGTCTAAAGAGTCTTATAAATACAAGTGATTTCATAAATACAAGTGCTTGCATAAATACAAATGGTTGAATAAAATCTATGTTGATATGCAACTTAAATTTTAATGCTGGAATTATGTGAAAGTACAATTTAAACTCTAGTGTAAATTATACTTTTAAAAAAATTATTTTGTGAATAAAACAATAAAAAATCTTAAGATGTGCTTAAGTCATAATGGTGCAATTAAAAAATTACACAAACACTAAAGGCAATATAACTGCATAAAATATCAAACCATAAAACTATACAAAACCATACAACCAAACCTAAAACTATACATTAAAAAAAACTTAACAAAGCCAAAACATCATAGATATGTTGTCAATAAACAATTACGTGAGAGTTTTTGATGTGAACTAATTTTACTTTGTCAACTAATAAATTCTCTGATAATTTTAAAAAAAACATGTGGGTGTTCTGCAGATTACTCACTGAAGGATTGGAACGTTTTTGTCAACTTTTCACCTTGGTTATTTTTTTGGTCTTACTTATTAGTTCTTTTTGTTTGATTTTTTCTTGTGCTCGAGCTTGATTGTTTCTTGTTGAGTTAGTGTCGTTGGAGACTGGACCCCTTGTTGTGTCCCAGATCCGATTTGGAGCTCCGGTCTCTACAAAAACTCTTCTCGTTGGGTTGTGAGCACTCTTCAAAACCTTCAAATTTACCCATATAATATATATATGGGCACTCTTCAAAACCTTCAAATTGACCCATATATATATATATATATATATATATATATATATATATGCTTCATGTGAGTTAATTTGACTTTGATCAATTTATCTAATCAACAAGAAAACAAATCATCATAAAATGCAAAACTATAGAGTGAAAATTTAAATTATGACAATTTTATATTGAATTCTTCAAATCTCAAGCAATTTTTATCCCAATCAAGTAATAAAAGATATAATTAAACTTTGAAATAGAGCTCACTTGATCTTGATAACATGTAGAGTTAAATTCGACTCTTAATTTATTTGATGATGTGAAGTGAGGGTCTAAGAACTAGGCCGACCTCGATTCCTTCAAATTACCCAAAAAAAGAAACAAAAAAAGCAAAAATAAAATAAGATTGAAAGATACATCAGCCCCAGGAAGGTACATTGAACTCCATTTCAATCACACAATTAATAATTACCAAGAAAATAAAAATAAAAAAAGAGATTGAAAGATACATTAGCACCTGGAAGGAACATTGAACTCCATTTCAATCACCACAATTAATATCATTTCATTTCAATCTGGCGGCCAAATGGGGCTTGTGAATAGAAATTCGGTTATCATCTGAATTTGCATGGCTCATCATAAGACCACATTGCTTTTAAAATGATGAAATTACCTACCCTCTTTATAATCAGAATCTATCTGGTAAGATTGCCCTGTTGAAGTGTTTGCAGAATCCACATATTTCATACCAAAACCTAATAAACCATCAGTTTCTCCTCCATCTGTAACATGGCTATAATCTTTACGACTCGTATCAAAAGAAGTCCAACGGATCTCAAAATCTGGAAGAGGAGCCTGCCCTTCCAGGATCTGCAGTGCCGTTCTAATGCTAAACCTTTCTTCGGGGCGAGGATGCGAACAAAACAACCCCAATTTCAGCACTCTTTCCATTTCTTCCTCATCGTACGCACCATCAAGATTTGGATCGGCCGCGTGCACCAGTTTCCCCTTTTGATGCAAATCCCTCACCCAATCCAACAAAGCGACCTGTTCAAAATCCTTGGACAATTCTACAGGCCTTCTGCCAGACGCAACTTCTAGCAAAACAATGCCAAAACTGAATACATCAGAACTTGGAGTAACTTTTCCTGTATTTGAGACTTCAGGAGCTATATAACCTACTGTTCCAACAATCCTAGTTGTCTGTGGATTTTGCGTGTGGTCGTACAAACGAGCAAGCCCGAAATCTCCAAGCTTTGCGTTAAGCTCCGAATCCAGCAATATATTGCTTGATTTAATATCTCTGTGAACAACTCTGCGATCCCATTGCTCGTGAAGATATAATAATCCTGCAGCGACGCCCTTCAGAATCGCGTATCTTTGACCCCAAGACAGTACTACTACCTTTGTGTCTCGGTTCGCGAATATCATTTTATCCAGACTTCCGTTTGGCATGTAGTCGTAAACAAGGAATAGTAGTTTATTTTTCCTGCACCAGCCGCGCAGTTGAACAAGATTTCTGTGCTGGAGACGACCCACGCTTGAGATTTCTGCAATAAATTCCTTCATTCCTTCAGTAGTGTCTTTTGTGATACATTTTACTGCAATTTCAAGGCCGCTTTGGGCAAGAACGCCCTTGTAAACACGTCCAAAACCCCCGCGGCCCAGGAACTGCTCATTTCCGAAGCCCTGTGTGGCAGCTTCTAGGTCCTTGTAAGGAATTCTGTGTGGCCAATATTCTAGCTCCCATGCTTCAATCAATTCTTTATCTTTTATTTCTTTTGCCTTACGCAATACAAAGAAAACTGCTACCAGGAACAGAACTGCAGATGCTACAGTAACAGAGGCTGTGAAGCCTCTGGATTTCGTTATCGGTTTTTTCCTGATAAATGAAGGGAGACCAGAGAGATCGAGTGGCGGTGCCTTACCTGTTACAAATTAAGGCCCCGATCAAATGATAAACACAGAAGAAGATAGAACCATATATAATTTTGAAAAGCTTAAATTCAAAGTCAAAAAATTGTGAATTCTCCACTAATACCGTGTCTATTCCATAATTTTATAAATTTATAAGCTGAAGGAGCTCAAAACCATAGTCCAAAAGATGTAAATTATGAACTAAGACCATTTCAATTCCATAATTTTATGTGGTAAACTTGATGTGTGATTTTTTTCGCTCAGGTGAACTTCAACAGGGGAGGGTGGAAACCTTCCAATAGTCAGCAGCCTGTGCAATCAGGATAATTTTTCTAATAAAACTTTTGCGGAGAAAACAAACAATAGACACTGTAGTGTAAAACAGGCTAAATCAGAAGTGGTGGTGGTATATGCTATATTCTAAATGGAAGGGGAAATATTTAGAAATCCATAATCATACTGAAAAGTGGAAACTGAAATTGAAGTTTTTTCCGAAAATCTTCGAGCAAGAAAGGGAGCTGCTATTTTGCAAATTTTGAGGACGTTTATTGCAAGGGCGGTCGTCCACTGGTAGCACAGGTTTCACAACACAGAAGGATCTGGCACGGACATAAAAATTGTTTTGCATTTTGAGGAGCTTAATTTAATTACTCTTCAAACCAGCAACACTTCAATCAATGTATCTGCATCTTTCTTGGAGAGTTGTGTTGTTAAGGTTAAGGTTCTAGCTGAGATGTTATAGGGTTCTCTCTATAAAGGGCCCTGGTTTGTAATCTTTACTCTCACATTTTATCGTTTTAGGGTCAGATGTTTAAATCTGAAACACAGATCTTTCTAGGAATTCTTACAAATTTAGTATTCAACTAAAGCCCAACCAAGCACACCAGAACAGTTAATCTATGATTAGATCAAAGCATTTAAAGAATTAGGATTAAAGAAAGTACATATACGCAGCTTCTAACCCTGGGAAGTTGAGAGCCTTCATCAAAGTAAAACCTCGCCGCTTCAATTAAAGAAAAACTGAAACTAAAAACATGTAAACCTACATGGGCGCCCACCATATTTATTTGTGGGTGGGTCTAAGAGTTTTCCATCCAATGTTTTTTATATTTAGAACATTACCGTCAGTACTGAAGCTCCAGCCGAGAATGTAATGGTCTTCAATTGCATAAAATCCTGTCGCCGCAGAAAACCCCACATACACCTCTTCCTCTACAACTTGAGAAAGATCAAAATTCGTAACAGATATCAAAGGCCGGATAGGTTTCTCCATCCCGGCTACCGACACGGTCACATTAAGCTGGTCTTGAACATGATCGTAATCAATCCAGGCTTGCATATTCTTTCCACTTTTCAGAGTCAAATTCTGAAGATGGTCTTTGTCAATCCAATAGCCTGCAGGCTGAGCGTCCAAGGACTTAAGGCTGTTGAGATCCACTCCAACATGGTTGCCGTCGATATCTCCAACTTCAGGGTTATAAGTTGAGTCAAACTCGACTGCAAACAAATTGTTGGATTGGAGTCCATTGGTTGCAGTATTGAAGAGTCCAAGGTACTGGGAATCTTGGGCGCCCATGAGGGACTTATTGGGAGCCATGATGAAGGCCAGTCCATGCCCACCTAAAGCATGGGGTGGAACCACCATTGAGAACACAAAGGTTGTACTAAAGGAAAAAACAGAGTTACTATTGTTTTTTATTCTGATTGGGATGGGGTACAGAGCACGGCCCATTGAACGCAGGGTCTGGTTGGTTAGGGTGAGCACCCCTTCAGAGTGAATTGAAGCATCCTTTAGCAGTAATATACTTGATTCATTGAATTCACCATAAAAAAAAGTCTTGGCGTGGGTAAACGGGGAGGCAAACAACTGCCATAGCAGCAGCAGGAGGAGGGTAAACGAAAAACTTAGCTGATATAAGGTAAGCATTATTTCTGGTAACCCAGGCTACCTTGCGAGAAGGAAACCAGTGCCCTGAGATTCGTAATATATTTTAATTCTTTTTGATCATGACGATGAAGGAAAAAATGACATGGGAACCGATACTGAGCTGCAAAAGTCAAGGTAGGGTTGGAAATAGAATTTTTATAGTTTGAATTTGAGGGGTAGTATTGATTCCAGTTATGATCCCCTCTGCATATAAATGGGAAGTCCAGATCTCCTTTACATTTATACAATTATTAATATTGTCAGTTTTACCTACTGATAGTTATAATAAGTTTTACATATTTTTTGAACTTGAGTGGAATTAAACAAAACCAAATTATTTAACCAATACATTTACATTTCATCAACAATTTAACTTATATTTAATAATAGAAACCTATTACCCTTGAAATAACACAACAGACTGACAAACTGAATAAATTATAAAAAAAATCATCCTATTCAAATTATTAAAACTGAATAAATTCTAAAACGCTGGATAAACCTCGATCCCCAGTCAATGCAAATACTTTGCCATCACCGATTCGCAGACAAGATTGCCGGTCAAATCTTATCCGTGGGTTAGGGTCTTCTTAGGTTGAAAATCACATTCCTTGCCCGTGCGGATGGGCAAAATAGATGAATATTACAGGAATACTTGACCTGTTTTTTAAAAGAAGTTGAGAATGTTGTACGGCGACCAAGTTTTTGTAAGATTTTTTTTTTTTTTTTAAATTTATAAATATAATTAATATATATTAAAAAAGAGGATTAAATTTCACACGGCTCCTATAAAAGAAACATCTCTTTTAGAGGTTATAAATTAGCAATTGCACGTCAAGTTGTAACAGGTACGTTGATAAGGATTCAGGGTGAAAAGTTGAAAAAAGGAAATAAGGAAAGTAAATATAAGAATATAAAAATAATTTAAGATAAAAAAAATTTTTGTCTGTTCTAGAAGGTATTATAAGAATTAATTTTTTTATTATTACTAATAAAAAGTTTTGAAATAACAAATATTATATGTATTCTAAAATTTAACATAAAATATTTAAGAATATTCTATTACATATTTTCATAGAATAAATATTATAATCAAAAGTTTATGAATTTATCTAACTAAAAGATAAGTATATATCATGTTCTTTAATAAGACACAGTTTTCAAATAATTAATTTTTATTTTGTAAATGAAAATTTTACAATGTAATTAAAAGATAAGTATACATTATGTTCCCATAATATTAACAGAAAATTATGTAAATTGTTTAATTAATTAATTGTTAATAACCGTTTTATTATTATTCCAATCAATAGGAAACATGAATCCAATCAAGTTTCCCTCCTACTATTATGTTTCATGGATATTTGGCAATATTAAACTCATACATAGTAAGTGCCCTTATGTTTTTTAGTTTGATTAAAAATTATATTTGTTATAGAGGCAATTGGGATCAAACTGTATCTATATATCAATTCTTAATTTCATAGATAATCCAGACCGAAAAAATATTTTCAATTTATAAAAAATACAATTTTAAAGATGGGTGCCCTTATTTCTTTTAGTTTTATTAAAAATTATATTTGTTATAAAGACAACTGTGATCAAACTTTATTTATATATCAATTCTTAATTTCATAGATAATTTTAGGTGGAAAAAGTATTTTTAATTTATAAAAAATACAATTTCAAAGAAGTTGTCATTGATTTTAGTTAAGACAAAAAATTAATTGAAAATTTTAATAAATTTATAATTTTATTATAATATTATAGACAATTAATTAATTAAAACTAAATATTAACATGCATAACTTAGTTTATCAAATGAATAAAAATGATTTATCTTCCATTTAAAATTCATTTAGAACTTGTACTTCATCTTATTTAAGGTTTTTATTTTTTAATATCATATTAAATAAGATACTTGCATGAATCTCCATAGTTAACTTTAGTCTTCAATTTTTTTCTTATCACTTTTATATCATTATTTTAAGTTCTCTTTTTTATATTTATATATATATATATATTATAATTTACTCATTAATATAATTTAGACTACAAAACTAATAATTAATAGTAATAATATTTTTTTATCAATTTATAATATTATAATTATGAAATCAACCATTCAAATATATACATGACCAATTATTTCTACTATACATTGTAATATACTACTTTCAATTGTTTAAAAAAATAATAAACATTACAATCATTAATACTATTCATATTTTAAGGTAGGGACTGTTCACTACGCAACTCTTTTTTTAGGTAATGTATGGAATGTTCATGTATGTGATGGAAATTTGGGTTTAAATGTAATATGCAAACATTAAATTTATTGAAGAAAAGCAAAAAAATTATCGTTGGCATTGAAGTAACACGAAAGGGTGTTACAAATAGTGTGTGTCTATATATATATATATATATATATATAACTAAAATGATGGTATCTTAATTTAAAATGGGAAATTATACAAAGCTTGAAAATGCTCTCAAAGACATGTTTGTAAAGTTGTGAACACGTATTGCACAAGGCAATAAATTAATTGATGAAATATCTTGCAAATATATGTACAAAATTGTTACAAGGAGGTTTTGGAACTCTTTGAACCAATGAAACCACATGCAAGACCATACCCTAACCAAACGTATAAAGACACAATTGATTTTATATATCCTTTGTATATCGTGTTACGATAGTGTTCCATCCACTGTACGCCACATGCATGCCCCTGCTCTTAACCGTAAACCACATGTATGTCCCTGCTTTATTCAATATGTTGTTAAAACAGTGAAGTGTAATAATAATTGTAACATGTCAATATCCACGTGAAGCAATAGTTGTTTAGTAATTGTGGTTTAATGTTCTAGAATGTTGAATTCTCCCAAGATTATAATACTAATTCAAAAATTTTATAGTAAAAAAACCTAATTGATATAATTAAAATATTTTTTCTAATAAATATTATTTTGTTCATTTTTTACGGAAAATCTTTTTCCCTATATTTAATGTTTAAATAAAAAATAAATTCTTATAGTGACATTTTTTCCCCTTTATGGCCACAACATTGCGAATTAGAAATTGTGTTAAGCCATAAACATACAAAATTAGAAAGTTTTCAAGTTAGATGTATCAACAAAAAAAGGTTTTTTACAAAATGAAACTTTAGGTAAAATCAAAGATTGATACATCCTGACAATTTTTAATAGGTATATTTAAGATACATGTATTAGTCTAAGACCTAGTTTAGTTTAAGAGAGGTTAAATATTATAGATCTTACACATCAAAAAAAAAAAAAAACCTTTGGACCACATGCTAAATACTAAATTCCATGTCATTATTGGCATGGTAGTGGCTAAGCTAATTTTATCAATTAAATATATACGAACATTTCACATTTTTAGTTTGTGGTAGTCTGGGATCTTAACATATGTTGCCCATCCTAACATCATGCACTTAGACTCTCCATGTGAAGGTTGCAAGAAGGTTGCTTACGTATGGTGTGCAGACCTATTATATTATGAAATCTGATTCATGTGTGAATAGTCACAGTGGCAGCCTTGCTTTTATTATAGCAGTGTCATGAATATTATAAATACTCTTATGAATTTAAAGGGCTTGTGAACATGTTTGAATCTCTAGCAACTATGTGGATACTTTATGCATACTTAGCATGTCAAAATAGAAAGTGGCATGATTATCAAATCAAATAGGAAGATGAGATACTTAAGGAATGACATATTAACTGATAATTGTCATGATCATGCCACTTGGTAAGTATCTTGTTGCATGAAGTATTCATGTTTAAGTGAACACTATGTGGGCTCTTTGTTCATTTTGACTCTGTAAATCTATTTTGTTTACCACGTGTAAAGGCAAATGTCAAAGTAGACTAGAAACATGATGAGGGTACATTGCACAAGGTCCCATCACATGGACACAATATACATAAAGATGCAGAGTAAGAGGATTGAGGTGAATATAAAAACAAGTTATGAGATCAATGCTTCCTCTAAGATCAATAAAAATGAATCACAAATGTGAATTTCATAGCTCCATGACCTCAAGACTGTGTAATGAAGACATATGGATGGTCCAAGATTCTCCAATGTAATTTGGCCATGTGTTATATATATAATACATGGCCAAACTATAACACATATACATACATATGTATGGCCAAACTATAACTAATACACACACACACACACATGTATATGTATACACACACACATGTATATGTATGCACACACACACACATATACATGTATGTGTGTGTAATATCACATTCGAGATAAACATGTTAGTGCATTCACCACACCCAAATGGTCACTAGGTCACCGAATATGATTATAATATTTTATGTGGCCTCCACATAATTAAATATTGATGCTATATAGTTATCTATGGCATAATCTAGAATACACACACACACACACACATGTACATGTACATATACGTATGCGCGTACGTATATGTATATTGTGTGTATGTGTATATAGTGACTTGTGTCATAATCTAGAATATGTACACCCACACACACACACACACACACACACACACACACACACACACACACACACACGTATACATATACACATACACATACACATACATAAACATATACGTACACGCATACGTATATGTACATGTACGTGTGTGTGTGTGTGTGTGTGTGTGTGTGTACATATTCTAGATTATGACACAAGTCACTATATAATGTCGATATTTAATTATGTGGAGACCACATAGAATATTGTGATCATATTTGGTGACTTAGTGACCATTTGGGTGGGGTGGACCCATTACCATGTTCACCTCAAATGTGGCATTGATCTTACATGTGAACTTTATGAAATTATTTATGTTCGTAGATGCATTATAACATGGATTTTAGTTTATATTGAGATCACATCCCTAAGAGAATGGTGACATTAGTCACATAACGTAAAATGATGGATCTTTTATATTCATTTGTAGGAGTATTGTGATCTTGTGCGATATTATTGAGGTCATGTGATGACTCTACATTTTATCAAAGTGTGGTAGCATATAAGGTGGTTTAGATTATATATTTATAGAAGAGGCTATGATGCAGGTATAATGTACACATGCACTAAAGTGACATGTGGCTAGTATAATAATGTGCAAGGTCTTAATATAATATGGTGATCCTTTCCACAGCTTGGTAGCCATGTAAATATAATATATGGTTAAAATTATGATTGTGGCCATTTCAATTATAGTTATAGTGTGGCATGACCTGAGAATATTATGGTTCTGTGATAATCCATATTGGCATTTTATTGTGACTGTGTGAACATTAATTAAGGGTGAAATATAAATAAAATAAGCTTATTTTTTAATATAATTAGTGACCCAAGCCAATCAAGGATTTTATATTTGATTTCTAATATGGACAAGTTTATAATCACTCTCTAGGTTTTTGTGTGAACTACATACACTTTATTTTATCTATATTAATTGAGCTTATGCAAAGCACGTGAATCCAACCATGGAAATTTTCATATGATTTGCATCGATACATAATAAAAATATTATGCTTGTACATTCATAATTAATCCTATCAAATTAATATGGGTTAAATTACTCATTTGATATCAGTTTACTTCCCTAAGCACATGCTAGGATGCAATCCTAGACCTATAGTTTTGGGACCTCAAATAAAAAATTTCACCCCAAGTTGATTGAAAGCTAAAACTAACCTCGCCATTGGATTCATAACATCTGAAAACCTCTAGAAAAATTGTAAACTTGTCCCTATTAGACATCATATATAAAATCCTCATCCAAGTTGGGGTCACTGATTATATTAAGATACAATATTATTTCATTATTCTTCCCATTTGTATATTATTATTTTTTTGATTATACATAATATATTCATGTGAACACAATATAATGCCACTACAATTTCCATGAAACCAAAATGGTTCTCAGGCAAAGTCATACTATGAATTTCTAATGGAGTGGCCATTGACCACATCATACAAATTTAGTCACATAATTATTTAATATAAGAAGTTAATCTTCCACATATTAATACATTTAAATGGTCCAAAGTAGCTAGGTGGACCAAATAAGTTCATAGTTCACTTGATTCACACCTAATGGTGTAACATCCCCACTTAGATCTACCTAAAATAACATGATTTAAAAAAATAAATTAATCAACATATTCTTTCATTAGATTTCACCATGAAAATATAATTAGTGATCTAGATAAAACACTCTAAACATATTAACTGTAAAATAAGCATGCAACATCTATCTGTCACTGATCACTATCATCAGATGAAACATAACATAAATGAATATAGAAAGCAATTACAGATTTTCAACCATGACTAGTAAAAACATGCAGACACTGTTATCATGGTACAATAAGTAAATAATTACATCACATAAAATATAATGTTTCAATAATAATAAATACAATACAATGTACAAGATACAAGGCTCCATAGAGTATGAGTTCCTTGAACTCTATTATCTATGGCAATCTCAAGTGTGGTCTCTAAATAATTTCTATTGTGGGGAGGGAGAGCATCATCTGAGTGATTTTTTACACCAACCTCAGACCATCGATCTCCCACACAATCCCTCATCAGGGAATGGCCTTCCCTTCATGGATGAGTAGATAGTGATGGTGTAGGAATCTAGAGAGATAAGCTAGTACCCATGTGTTTTATGATTTTTAAGAACATGAAGTGTACCATAAAGAAATTAGTTCTAACATGATATCACACAAACATGTAATACATACATATGAAATGACAATGTCTAATTAACATTACTTTGGCAAAAAATTTCAATAGTTATTACTCTATAGGATCAGTTAAATTCATACACACCACTTGATCAGATTACATTCATCTATGATTGGTGATGCTAGTAAGCTAGTGAAGTCTGTCTCACTACTTGCTTATCAACAATACAAGATTTGGTTAACATGAATATAACCAATAGATTCATATAGATTATTTTTTACTAATAGACATAAAACATGCTAAACATAAGAATAATCAAATACATACATTTATTCCATCAAATTTATGAATGGATCTCTATTATATTATTTATCACATAGATAATAAGTATAATAAGTATAATTTATATCAATCAAGTATAATATATATTAGATTGTATATTATAGTTTTTATAATTAGATACAAATATAGTACATCCTATGACAAGCAATAACATCATAGTCCATTATTTTCATGTACACACTACTCAATTTCAATAGCCAGTCATAATAATAAAGTCATAATTCTTATAAAAACATAATCTTTCATTTAAACATGTTATATTTTTAGGACATTGTATGCATGTATAAATAGTGTTCTCTACTTCAAGAATCTATGACTTAGTTTTTAACAGACAATAAACCTTACTTGTTTCATGTAATCAAAGCTAGAATTATGTATCCACCAGAGCTGTTATCGAGATAAGTAATCTAATCCATATACCTTACCGATCTTAAGTAAAGTGGAGGTGTTGTCATTCAATTTTTCACCCTTGGAGAAGTAGTTCAAGCCTACTCTAAATTGAGTGGAACATGGGATTACCTCTAGGCTTTTGGGTTGCCTATAGCAGAGGTAAACCTCTAGATTGAAGGGCTAGTTCCCTTGGTTTATCTATTTAAGCTCATCACCTAAACTACTAGTTCATTTGGATGGAAAGGGAGAGAGAACATAAAATATATATATCCTAACAAGGTGATGCACCAATTATAATTTGACCACTACCAACTAACTGTAATTACACTTCAAACACAAGATTAATCTACACATACACTAATATAAATCTATCCCTTGCATTAATATTTCTCATGGAGGTCTGTGAAGCAAAATTAAGCTAGGAAGACTAAACACAAGGTCGTGAATTGACACTTGCGGAAATATAACTCACTAAAACTCATGAAATAATTCATTAGAACACTTCAAGAGACATGTGTTTCAAAGAAATTTTGTTTATGTTCTTTAGAAGGAAGAGAAAAAAAACTTGAGAAGGGTATGGGTAGTGTAACCTAATATTTGTGCATGTATTGATCCAGATGATTGTAGATACTCCTCTTTGGCTTGGGAAGAATGACCTGTAGATAATAAAACACTCAAAGAAATGGTTTTGATTAGTTAGATAGTAGGGTAGATTGCCTAGCAAGCTAGATCCAAGAAGCACGAGCTTTCTTGGAGGCTGTCAATCCACACTTTTAAACAATCAAGTTTTGAAAGATAAAGTACTTGCATATATCATAGAAGATGCTAAAATGAAATACAAGAAGTGCTTGATAAATGAATAGGTGAATTTGACTAATTATAGTAATAAATAGATTGATATTAGTGCTAAATGAATCATGTATGGTCTAAAAAATAGGGTAAGGTTTTGTGGTCAAGTAGAAGGTTTGAAATTAATTTTTGGTTAAGGTCTGGTGGGTGAAAATAGCTTGATATTTATTTGTCTGATAGTGAGCATCAGTAGTTGGGGTGATCATCGACTATTAGGGTAACTGTCGGCGATTGGGATAGACCGTCGATGGTTAGGGTGATTATCAATGGTTACTATGGATTGGGTCTGATCAACAAAATGTTTTTATGAGGTCATAGAATGTAATTATGAGAGATGGGTTTGGGTTGGGTTTATTGCAAAATAGAAACAAAGTAATTGAATGATTGAAAATAAATACTTAGCTTGTTGGTTATAGGTCTGATAAACTCATTGAGGGGGTTTGGGGAAATTTTGGTAGGCTAACAATACTTAGCTATTGGCTGATAGATGGAAGCACTTCAGATCTCTATCACACTTATCAATTCACTGGTAGAACATCTACAAAAGGAAGTGTTGATGTAAGGGGATCTAGCTCTATATGATTGATCGATTCTAGATCTGGATTCACCCTTTCCTCCTCTCTTTTTGTAGGAAATAAAGAGAGGTGTAATAATATCTTAACAAGATGTTCAACAAGTAGTTTAAATATATCTTTTACATACATTGGTTTGCACATGATTTATATGAGCTAAATATAAAAAAATAAGCTGGAGTTGACTAAAGTTTGACTATTCAAGCTATGGAAATTTGACTATCGGTGGTCAGGGTTAACCATCAAAGATTAGGGTGACCTTCAGTGGTCAAGGGTCAAAGGCTAAGTTGGGTAAAAAAGTGGGTTAGTTAGTGGGTTATTCTAACATGGGTTTAGAATCATAAGGGATGCAGATGAGCTTTAGGAGTCCCTAGGTAGTTTAGGGGTATTTCACCATCTAGAACCATTATGTGTGGTTTTTTAGTGTCTATATTTTACCCCTTTTATTATGTAATTTGTATCAACAAGTGGCAAAATAAAAATGGAGTGCAGGTCAAATGTTTGATTGCATCGAGCATGGGAGGAGGTATTCCCCCTCAAACTGAGAGTTGAGGAGGTGAAACATAATTGGGTGTAGGTTTGATAAGTGATCAAGTTGATGTTGAGTTGGTGATTGATAGGTTGGGCACTAAAGCACAAACATATGCACAAATTATGACTAAGTGTGATAGTTAAGATCGTGTATTGACTAGATTACCATGGTTGGTAAAAATAAGGTCAGTACTACAAGGATGAGTGGTAAGTGAACCACATAACCGTATGTGATGGTTGGGTTGCACATGTAAACTCAAGCCTTATAGACAAGGTTAGTGTTTTTCATGGGTATCCAAGGTAGGAAGTGCTCCCATGAAAACCCAAATTAGTCAGGTGTGTGCAAGGTAGTATAAGGTCAAAATGCTCAATGTCATAATTTAGTTGGTGCAGTCAAAAAGACCAAGGTAAGGCCATCACAAAACATGCAAAAGTTTGGGCTAAAATGACAATTGGTGAGGTTGATGTGGTGTAGTCAAGGTGGGTGGAAAAGGTGATCTTTATAGGTGGGCACTTGGTGTGGGCACATGCTAAAAGGTGAAAAATTGGTGGTTTAGAAGATAAATCCTAAAAATGTTGACCATCGATGGTCAAGGTTGACTCTTGAAGTTGGCTATCAGTAGTCACCTTGATCATCAATGATCAGGTGTCAGCGTTAAAAGAGTGAGGTCAAAAGACTATTGTGGGCCCTTTTTTGCTCATTTGATAAAATTAACTAAGGGCGATTCGTGTTTTGGCATTTTTGAGAATATGGATATAGGTTGATAGAATGTGATTGGTTGAGATCATTGAGGTAGACCAGTGTTGCTGGGGAGTTGAGTTGATTAAGGATGAAACACGAATGAGAGAGGGTATGTGGCCAAGCTGTGAGTCCTTAAGTTCCTCCTTGATACCAACCGAGGAATGAGGTAGGTGGTGTTTCAAATTGGTAGATGGTAGATTTAAGTTAGCAAATACATTTGTATTTTGAATTTGTTATTTGTAGTAGATAGTTTAGTTTGTGGTACGATTGACCTAGGTTTAGGTTATTAGAGTTTTGTGGTTAAATTGGAGGGTAAAATGGAAATTGGTAAGGGTAGGGTAGAAGGGGAGGTAGGATAAGTATAGGTAGTATATTTTATTTGTTTTATCATGAGCATTGGGTGAGTGTTTAGGGTGATTAGGTTTTGGAGGTTCTATTGACAGTCACCCACAGTGACCATTGGTGGTTACCATTGACCATCAATAATCAATAAGTGACTAGCGAGGGTTGTTTGACCATAAATGGTTGACTATAGAAATAGTTGACCATTGGCAGTTGAGTCATTTCATTAAAATATTTTAAAAGTTAGGGTTAATTTTTATTAGGTTAGATGGGTGGATAGGTAATGGGTGATAGGGTTAAATTCTTGTGGTTAAATTTGAATGTTAAGGTCAACTATCGAGGCAAATGTATGAGTGGTAGTAGGTTTTAGTTAAGAGTTAAGGTAGAGAGGTTTGATGCCCTAGGTAAATGTCATAAGGGTGATGATTAAGTAATAGTTAATTGTAAGGGTTAAGGGTAATAGGTCATAGTTAGGGGTCACTTATTTGTGTAATGGTCAAATGATATAGGTTGATAGGTAATGATTGAAGAGTAAGGCTAGGTGTGTATGGTAAAAAGGTAGATTGTGATAGGTTAAGATAAGTGATGTAGATAAGCGGTAGGAATAGTTTATAGTAGGCAAATGTTTGTAAGTTGAAGTGATTGGAATTATGTGGTAGGGGAAATAGGTAGAGTTCATATGGAAGATAACACTTTAGTCTATGAACTAAAATTTTCTAATCAAATTTTGTAGGCATAGGAGAGGATTCAAATGAGGGACAAAGTGCCCCAGATTTTTTATGAGATCCATCAGGGTATGACTACTGATGATTGGGCCCATATGGAAGAGGTGGGCTTTGGTGGTATGATGCATTACCAACATGTGTTATGGGATATGAAAATGATAGTGACACTCATCGAGAGATGGGATATTTCCACTAACACCTTCTTGCTAAGTATAGGTGAGATGACCATCTTACTTGAGGATATCCATAGGATTACATGGATACCCATATGGGATGAGTTGATTTACCATATTGAGAAGGAGGAGTAGGATGCATTTATGGAGCTTTTATATAGAAATAACCTTGACTTTATGAGGTGGCATGCAGGAGGATTCAACTATACTCTATTATACCAGAGGGTCAAAGGTGATATGTAACTTCTAATGATGATGATGATGATGATGATAGCTATCTCATGGTATGCCATACTAGATTTGAGTAGAAATAGGTTCCCTTATTTGTTATTAGGGGTACTAGTTGAGATGTTGTTGGGCTACATAGTGTTCAGCTGGGTGCCTATGTTACTAGTGTAAATTTATAAGGAGCTCTGGAGATTTTGAATTCACAAGAGGTATAGGATCAATGTCATATTTATCCTCCACTATTGGGCCTATGAGCACATATGAGTACTAAGGCCAATGGGGTTGTTGTGGGAGGGGTATGATCAGATGGGTTTGTAACTTAGATTTATGTGGTGGAGATTTGATTTTTCCCTTTCAAGACTAAGTGGAGGGGTTCATGATATTGATTGGTTTAGAGGTTTAATAGATGGCTTGGTCATTGGGGATGTGATTTGGAGACCATATGTCAAGTTTATAGAGTGGATACATTATAGGAGATAGACATTGTCATTGTAGAGATATTGATGGATCTACGATAGGAGGGATGGTGAGATATAGCTCATTCTTTTTAACAAAGTGTGGCAATAGTTCAGCTTGGTACATGGTATCCTTGGGGTATTCTTGAGATATACGTGGGAGGATGTAGAGTTCCTACTAACTGAGCCATAGTCATTTCACATTTATATTGATCAAGAGGAGCTCCTAGTGAGACTAGAGATAGATGATACAAACATTATGGATGGTTACCCTGCATGGTACTAGGAACTATATGCTACAACAAATATTTTTGGTGATGATGGTGATCGACACACTATGGATATTAACCTAACTAGTGGAGGTGGTCAGTAGGCATAGGGACATGGGGTTTCCCCATATATATAAGTAGTGATTAGTTAGAGGGACCAAGCATGAATGGTACTAGTTATGGCACAAGCTTCTATGACAACATTATAGGCATCACTAGTAGTATAATAGGGTCATTAGATACTATCATAGTTGAGAGAGATCAAGCTACAGTTATGCTAGCTTTGGTGACATAGGAGACAGATTGTCTCAAGCAGATAAGGGGTGGAGTATCAGTAGTGGTGGTACCTATAAGGACTATCCCTATGCATATATACATAGTGACTATGGCAGATTTTTGGTATTATGAGGCCATAATCTTTAGGCATTGTCTAGATGAGCCCTAATGGGGTGAGTAAAAGGTTGGTATTATAGGTGGTGCAAGTACAATGACACCAGGTCAATGGGTCACATCTACAAGTGGCTAGGTAGGTAAGAGAAGATAAGCTCTAGGGGACAGTGGTGCCTAAGGTTCTTAATTTTGTTTATGAGACATTATACTTATTAGGAGACATTACAAAAATTTCTTGGAGGCTTCCTGCATTGATCATCTTCCCCAACACTCCCAAACAACAACAAAATATCAAAGGACCCATTATCAAACATCAAAAAAAGTAACATAATTTTGAAAGCCACAATCAACTCTCAATAGAAAAATAATTCTTTTAAGAGTTCCCATAAGGTGGTCTAAGTTTATGTGCTTTGTTTAATGTTTTTGGTAGCTATCCTTCAAGGGAGAAGTCTACCTTACTTTGAGCAATTTTGATATGTTTTAAATAGTTGTCCTTCAAGGAAGCAGTCTGCGAATGCTAGGAATGACCCATGTGGGTTCTTTTGATGTTTGCTTTTGTTGTCATGGACTTGCTTATATAGGCCTAAAGGGTCACCTATATGAAGGCAAAACTAAAAACACAAGAAGGTTGATTAGGTGTAAAAGAGGTTTAGGTGACAATGACCATGGGAATCCATCTTATAATGGGGGTAGAAAGACCATAATAATAATGCCATGGGTAGAGCTATGGTACCCATTATTCAAGATTAGGCTATGATTGTGATGGATAATCACATGATTCAATGTTAATTATTTTCCCCTAAAATAGGGAGATGAATGTGGTTTGAAAGCTAGGGATGAGCTTAAGTTAGACAAAATGTGAGTTTGATTCTTTTGAACAAAACAAAGGATGTAGATGTGAATCATTGAGGGGCTTAGGCTCTAGGTTTCCCTCAAAAGAGGATAACTGGTAAGCTCCTAATCCATACATGTGCATTATGATATAAGGTCTAAGCCAATTGAAAACAAACTTTCCTCGCTTGATTTTATCCATATTGGTGACATGCTAATTTTATTTTAGGATGTATCTAATATTGAATTTCCATACTTTAAGGTGTTTGTTATAAGCATGCTTGATTCGCTCTTGATAGACATAAAGGTGAGTAAGGGATGCTAAATGATACTCATCAAGTAGCTCAACTTGGGCTAAATGTTCTTGATGATAATCACTCTTAGAGATGAGCTATTACAAGGATATGCAAAGAGAAGGAATTTGGACATCGAGAGGTAAGATAACCTCTGCTCCAAAAACTAGAGAGAAAAGGGTAGCACATGTAGGGATTCGAATGCTAGTACGATATACCCATAAAGTGAATGGGATATATAAATGCTAATCCTGACCAGATGTATTAACCATTTTAGTTAGCATGTTATTGAGAGTTTTGTTCAAATATTTTGCCTATCTATTTGCTTGAGGATGATAGGGTGAAGAGAAACTTAACTTGATATTGAATGCATCACAAAGACCTTGAACTTTTTTGTTTTTGAAATATTTACCATTATCGATGTTGATTTTATGAGGAACACCAAAATGATAGATATTGTGATGATTGATAAAGTTGATAATGTTTTTAGCTTTGGTTGAGATAAGAGGAATAGCCTCTACCCATTTAGTAAATTATTTAGTCGTAGTGATGATAGAATGATGTCATTGTGAAGAATGGGGGTTAATTTCACCAATAAGGTCCAGACCCCATTATGAGAATGGATAGAAATTTATGGATATGTGAAGACTATAGATAGGTGCATGATGTAAATTTATGTGTTGTTGAAACTTAACACACCTTTTCACATGATCAAAATAGTCTTGGTTAAGGGTAGGTTAGTAATATCCAAGATGAAGGATGCATTTAGAAACGGCGAGGCCACTAAAGTGTCCCCCATAGATCCTATCATGCATTTCCTTGATAGCATGAGAGGCCTCATGATGATGTAGGTAGCAAAAGAGGAGACCATCAAAGTCATGTTTATAAATAATTCCCCCAATATGGTGTAATATGAGGTACTCTAGATAAATACTCTTCAATTATTTCTAGAAATACCAAAAGGAATGATGGCAAGGTTGAGATAGTTGAAAGTCTACTGATACTAAAGGTCAGTTTGGGTTTCCTCCACATTAAATATAGTAGGAGAGTCTGATTTGACATAAGAAGGCTAGGTAAGTCTATAGATATCGATAGATAGTTTGGAGTCAGAGGGTACAGATGGGATCTGAGTGGCAAGGGAAGTTATCATATTAGCAAACTTGTTTGTAGATCATGGGGTGGTTTGGATATGGTAATGTTCAAATGAGGATAAAAGGGCATCTATTAATTATTTATAATATTTCAAAAGATCATTCTTACATTGATAAGAGACATTGATTTGATTGAACATTAGTTGAGAGTTGCCAAGGATGTTGATTGTTTTAATTCCCAAGGCTAACATAGTCTGAAGGCCTATTACTAGGGCTTCATACTCAGCCATGTTGTTGGTGCATTCAAAATCTAGATTGAAGGATAAAGGAATAGGTTCATCATGATGGGGGATAAGGATAATGATGGATCCCCCACCATGTTGACACTTTGATCCATTGAAGAACATGGTCACTTGATAGGTGAATTTTGCTTGAGAGAGGGTCATGATGGACTCATTGGGAAACTCAAGAGGAGGAAGTTGATCATCATATAAAGGTGCATTGACCAATTTGTTAGAAATGGCTTGCCATTTAATTGACTTCTACTAAAAAAAATCAAGGTCAAACTCAACTAAAATCATGAGCCACTTGGCCATACATTGGTTTTGGTATGGCTTAGAGTGAATATACTTGAGTGGATCAGTATTCATTATGACATAGATCTTGTGGTTGAGAAGGTAGTGGTGAAGATTGGTGGTCATAAAGACCAATGATAGGTAAAGCTTCTTAGTATGGGTGTACTAAGTTTTGTATTCTACAAGCATATGATTGATGTAGTAAATGGATTGTTCTTTATGTTGTTTATCTTGATGAGTGAGCATAATCCTTAAGGAGTGGTCAGTGGCAGAGATATAAAGGTAGAAAGGTTGATCATCCTTAGGAAGAGTGAGGATAGGTGGAGATAAAAGGTACTATTTAAGTGAATCAAAGGCCTTATGATAGTCATTGTTCCACTTAAAAGATACATCCTTCTTTAGAAGGTGGTGGAAGGGTTAGCATCAGTTTGAAAGTTGAGAGATAAAGCGATGAATGGATTGGAGCTTCCCCTATAAGCTACAGAGTTACTTATGGTTGGTAGGAGGCATGTCAAAGATTGATTTGATTTTGGCCAAATTGACTTTGATTCCCTGAAGGGATATGATGAAGCCAATGAGCTTTCTTGACAAGACACCAAAAATGCACTTTTTGGGGTTAAGGTGGAAATGGTGATGGATGAGTTGCTCAAAGATAATCTTGAGAATGGCTAAATCATCCTTATAATATTTTGATTTACCAAGAAGTTCATCAACATAGTATTCTATTATTTTGTGGATGAGGTCATGGAATATGTAGGTCATAGTACATTAATAGTTTACACTAGTGTTCTTCAATCCAAAAGGCATGACCTGATAGTAAAAAGTCCCCCATGGGGTGATAAAGGTAGTTTTATGTTGATCTTTAGGGGAAATTAGGATCTGATTATAACCCAAGAATCCATCCATAAGAGATAACATCTCATGATCGACTATAAGATCAACTCACTGGTCAATGTTTGGTAAAGGAAACTCATCCTTTGGTTAAGCAAGGTTGAGGTCATGAAAGTCCACACAAATGTGTAGTCATCTTTTGGATTTGATGATGGGTATGACATTTAAGACCCATTAAGGATAGTCAATGGGTTGAATTAAATTTATGGATATGAGATGGTAAATCTCCTCTTTGATAAGAAGGGCTATGTGAGGGTGCATTCATTGAGGTTTCTACCTAACAAGCTTAGCATCATAGTTTTTGAATATTTTGTGGGTAACAATGGAGGGGTTGATTACAATCATGTCACTATAAGACTAATAAAATTCTGTGTTGTGGGTAACAATGGAGGGGTTGATTACAATCATGTCACTATAAGACCAATAAAATTCTATGTTGTGGTCTTGTAAGAAGGAGGGGATGTCCTAAATCTCTTTACAATTTAGTGATTGGCTAATTTTGATAATGCAAAGGTTGTCTAGAGTGCCTAAGTTGATATACATGGTAGATTCATTCAACATGGTCTAAGTTTCAAGAGGAAGGGATTTGTGGGTAGAAGAATTTGGCACACCAAGATAGGTGAGAATGGAATCATCATCTTGACACTAAATGGTATTAATGGTAGGAGAGTCATCTCCTATCATATCAAGATGGGTTAGAGGGATGGTTATAGTCACCCCATCCTTTTGATAAGTTAGGGGTCTGAGGTTGATCATGTTGATAAAAAAAAGTGAGGGAGGATGATATTATAATCCTTAATTATTGATGGTAGAGTGGATGGTGAGGATGGGAATTCCTCATTAATAATGGTAATGGGAGGTGGGTTGGTTTTTTGTTTAGGTGGCATGAAATCAAGGTCATGTTTTTCATGAGGTTTTTAGGTTTTGATTGAAATCAAGTCATGTGGCCTATGTTTGTACCAACCTAGAACAAATCCCTTTTAGGCACACCTATAGAGGTACATTTTGGCAAATTCTAGTTTGTCAAGATAGGAAACACTGGATATGAATGGTTGAGGTGAGGAAGAGGTGGCAAAAGTGTCAAGTGGTTTATCAAGTCCCCCATAGATGAAATTGGTTTGACAAGTTGAGGGTACAAAAGGAAAAATGGTTACTATTGTCACTTGGATTTGTAATATTTGAGGAGATTCAAATCTTTCCTCATCTAAGTGGCATAATGGAATCACCTCTAGGCTTTTGGGTAGCCTAAGGAATGAGGTGAATCTCTAGATAGGGCTAGCTCCCTTGATGTACCACTTTGGATTGTAATTACTACTAAACTTGGGGGGTGAAAAGGGAGAGAGATAAATGAAATCAAACTAATATAAGGGAGGTGATACACTCAATAACATGATGACATCCAACCATATACATGTTACACTTGAAATCAAAGGATAAACTGAACACACACTTCTCCAATCTTCATCTTCTCACATCAATGTTACATTGTGAGGTTATGGATGAATGTGAAAAGATAGGAGGACTAGAAAAGAGGGATATGAGGGTAATAATTAAAATACTAACTCACTCAATCCTTTAAATCTCCTAAAATACTTCATATGCCCTACAAAAATAATCTTTCCAACTGTAAATAGGATGAAAGAATGACAAAATATGTTAAGGAATCCATAGTCTTCACTTTTGAAAAATCAAACATTCCAAATGAAGACACTAAGAATAGTCATGGAATAGGTAAAAATTAGTTTTATTATTTATCAAAATGTATACAAATGAGTAGGGATTTTCCATACTCAGGTGGATCATCTAATACAATGTCAAAATGCCTAATTCTTATAGAACTTGTGAGAGAGAGAAAAAGAGATAAGTCCAAGGGTAAAAAGGAAATTTTTCAAGTTAAGATAAGTATTTACTTGTGTATGTTAAGATGTTATGGGATGAACCATGTAATTTCAAGAAGTACAAATGTAAATTAAAGGCATAAAATTCATGAAAAGTGGCATAAAACTCCTCATTCTAGCTTAGAAAAACTACCTACACAATTAGCCTTGTTTGAAAACCTTATAACTAATAAGGACCAATTATGATGATTATAATGAATTTAAAGAAATCATAAATTCCTCTCCATGCATTGGTTTTATGCTTGGCCATTTGGAATCACCTAGAAAGGAGCAATCATCATCTGTTGTCCAAAAAATTACTCTTCCATGCACCCTGCACACTTGGCCTCAAAATTGGAATCAATTTATCATTAAAATACATGGGAAAAAGTTAATGACACCTATACATACTATCCATATCCTTATAATCACCAAGGACACCTTAAAATGCCATTCACTTGAATTTTTCACTCTTCTCCCTAGCTTGTCTACTAGGCTAGTTTTGACTGGCTGAGTTGAAGCACTTGATTTGGACACTTAGAAGTTTTTATTGACATTAAATAAACATAAGGAGTTATATAAAGTCTAAAACTTCCCCCAAACTTGATTTCACCTTCAAACTCCTCTTGTAGCCTGCACAACACAAAAAATGGTCAAAAATAGCATGTTTCTACCATGTTCATATAAGTCCATACATATCATAATCATGAAAGGGAGATTTATGGATTCATTTCAAAGTTATAATAGGTTTCATAGCCAAAATATTCCATTAAAATTCATTTCTAACTCCATTTTCACAAATTGGTCATTTGCAAGGGTTTAAGAAGGTTTTAGGCCTGTTTGACCTCTTAAGCTTCATTAATAAAAACCAGACATCCAACCTACAAAAAAATTCCACAAATTTGATGTTAAATGGCCTTAATAACTTCCAAAAACTCCTTTGGCCCCATGCAGATCCTACAGGAAGTTATGAACATTTAAAGTTGCCTATTCGAGCTTGTTTTCCTCTTTCTTGCAAGTCTGATGGGTTTTTGAGCCAAAAATGGCTTTCTGATAATTTATCTAACCTCCAAAATATTTAACAAATATTATTTCATCACATACACATTATATAATAGGTTTGAGAGCCTTTATCATGCTATAAATGCAACTGAATCTTCATTAGGCCTCAGGCTTGAAACTTGCTCATTAGGCTTGACTATACTTTAGAGCTTAGAAAGGCTTTTGGTGGTTTTAAATATCTCTAAATAGCTCAAACATGCCTATATTAAGCCTATATTAATCCCATACACATTATTTAAGAGGGTATAAATCTCATCTCAAGGTGGAAGTGGTAATGCCTTCTCATTTGAACCTTTAGGCCTAGCCATGCCTAGTAGGTTTTCTTGTAAGTCTGAAGGTTTGTGATATTACATTAAACACAAACCTTTCTTGTTTAGTCATTTATGATTACTTGGATGTGGACCAACCTTTTACATCTTCTCTCAAGGTTCCAACATTATCTGATTAACTTATTTGCCTCTACTCCTCTAAATTGTCAACTCTACCTAGGGAAGTGCCCCATGTCTGAGACAAAATAGGGGATATTTCCAATATTTACTCAAATAAAATAACTATTGGATAGGATAAATTATGTGGTAAAAAATTCCTCTAAAAAAATTTCACCCTTAGTTAGGTTTTTAGATTATCCAACTCCTTCCATTTTCAAAATAGACTGTATAGAAATTGATTGTGCAGAGGTTTCTAAAGTGGACTGTGTTTGTTTGAAGCCCCTGTGGGTATATATTTGCTTTATATCCATTTTAAAAGGTATAATTTTATTTTTTAGGTCAAGATAAAGTGACTCTTATCTTCATTCAACACCTTGACCTTTTATACCCTTCACATTCTTAAACCTCTTAAGACTGGGTTTTAACATGGATTGTGTCTTATTTGGAAGGGCACTTGTGGATGTTCCTTATCTCATCTAGGCTTAAAAAACACAAAATCCTTTATTTAGTATCTTATAATCATTAAATAATGAATGGATTCAATTTATTACCTTGGCTTATGCAAATAACACTTATATGCCATATTTCACTCATTACCTGTTGAGTGAGACACTCTACCTATTTTGACCTTGCTATAGGTGCCATTTACTTCCATTTAGCTTGTACATGATGTTTAAAATACTCTTTATAAAACCCATTTATTATCACAAGTTGTATATATGAGTTTTTAACTTACTTAAGGTGGTTAAACACCATCAAAACCATGTCTTAAACCATCAAGTAGGTAGATTTGAAAGGTAAACTTCATGAGGATGGTTCATGAATAAAAGGGCATAATTTTCAAAAATAATTATATTTAAATTAAGGTATAAATGTGTACAACAACCTTCCAAAATCATTTTCACTAAAACATCCTGAGTTGTTTGTACCAAGCAAAAACTTGAAGGTCACTTTTGCTTGCCAAGAAGGGTGAAAAGAGAGTAGAACGGTTTTTATAAATAAATTCCACTTAAAAATCAAAAAAATAATGGAAATTAGAATGTATAATCTTAATATGCACTTCCTAACCATTTCCCATATGGCACACTTCTCAAGGAGGCTGTACAAGTGCTAAACTCTTCTTCTTCTTCAAGAAAACTACTTTTTCTTATGCATAACCTACCATATTTCAGTTTTTTAAGTTACTTAAGACATATAAGGACACATGGGGAATGAAATAATATTTTTTAACCTTCACATTTCCAAAAAAATATGTACAAATCATTAAATGTACCATTTTGACCCCTAAAATAACTTAAAATGACTAAAGAAACTAAGAAAACTAGTGACCAAGGATAGTATAACATCAATTGACCTTGATTGGCCTATAAAACACCTTTTTACATCCATATTACACCCTTTAAAGACCTATAAAGTCAGTTTTTTACCTTTAGGTGCCCTAATTTGACTAAAAAGTCAAATTTGGTCAACAAATTGGTGACCCATAGGGGTTGTATGCCTGCTATACTAACTAGACCAGTAGCCTTATCAGTCCATTGGGATTAAGATTCATCTAAATCCTAAGACAAAAAAGGAAACCTTTGACTATTGGCTTTGATCAAGAAAATACACTAATGACTACCTCAAACACATAAAGCAAAAGACATACACAAAATAAGACAACAAACAAATAAGACACACACACACACACATGTGCTCAAAGAACTTAAATGAATACAAAAAAACTATTATATACAACTAATATAAATCATACCTCCCTTTCCAAGATCAAATGGAAATTTTCTTGAATCTCCTTTTGCATGAGATGGATGAGGGTGCCAAGCATGTTGCTCTTTAGATTAAACACTTGATGAACCAAACCTATTCCTTGGCACTTCACTTGACTTATTCTAAAGTATATCATCTTAAAATAGGTCTCCAATGTAGACATATTCCTCTTGACTATTTACATACTTCATGTTTCTACCCACTCTCTTTCTCATGATCAACCTTCATCTTCTTTGTAGGCATGGTCTCAAAAGGAATGATCTCTTTTCTTTGAAAGATTGAGGCTAATAGAGATTTATCTTGACTTCCAAAGGCTGATGTGTATTTTTTCCTTTCTCACCTATGACATTTTGGACAATGTCATCATACTCATCTATGACATCTTGAATAAATTCATCTTTCATACCATCATTTGTAACCAACTCTAAAGGAGTTATAGACCCCTTGAGAGATTCAAACTCTTTGCAAATGTCTTTCAATCTCTCTTCTTCATCACTTAGGACCTCTTGAAGTTTTTAAAATTATACCTCACATATCATAACCTAATCTTTTTGTTCAAGAGTTGTAAGATCTTCAATCTCCTTCTTAGTTATGCCAAGACTAGGCATCTTGAAATCTAGTGACCTAGCCTAATAATGTTGCTAAGGAGTTGCACTTTCTTCAAGTAAGAGTTCTAAATTTTCCTCAACCAATTTCTCTTTTTGATATTCCCACACGATAATTCTAGGGTGATGGTGTGAGTACAAAAGGAACTAGTTGGTGGAGGTGGAACATAGGGCTCAAAATCAGATTGAGAATGCAAAGCTGAGAATTTGTCTGGGAGTTCTTGAGAAAGGAGAGATAGACCTTAGGCTAAAACAACTGATTTTATTCCTTTCACTTCATTCACATTTTATTTAACTTGGGAAATCTCTTGAAGTAGGTTATATGGGGTGTGTTTAAGCATAGAATCTTCTTTGGGGTCTAAACCTTTCATAACACCTTGGTTTAGTAACTTCATCCTTGACTCCAACTCTTTAATTTGTTTGCCTAGGTTATCTTTAAAAAGTCTTTCTTGAATCTCATAGGAATCATCATGAGTATGAAGAATACATGAGGGTTGAGATGGAACACAAGAAGCTTCATGAGGAAGGGTAGGAGAGACTTGCAAAGGACCAACTCCATTCTCAACTTCACACTCCTTAACAATGCCTCTATCTTGTTTCTTGCCCCATGACTCCACTATATTAATCTAGCTTAGAATGTTAGGATCAAAATATTTTTATTGAGGAATGGTATTAGGAGTTTTTATAGTATGAAGAGTTTTCTCAACATCACACTATTTGTCAATACTTTTCTCCTCTTTCTTTCCCCATGACTCCACTATCTTGTTCCAACTTAAGACATTGGGATTATGAGTCTCTTTTTTAGGTGATGGGGATGCATTGTGAGAGGGAAATGAGGGATTGAACTCCACTTCATTTTTTTCCAACATGGACTATTGTATATTCATATTTTACAATTCAATCTACCTATCAAGATTAGCTTCAAACATAAGGTTTCTCTTTTCAATTCTCTCCTCCAATTGATTGGGAAAATGATGACTTTGATAGGCTTGATTTGGCTCATGATTAGGGGTCATATATGGCTGATATGAAACTTGGGGAAGTGGATATGAAGACTAATAGGTATGGTGAGGTTACCTTTCATGAACTCCTAGCCTATCCTATAAGGAAGAAACTAGACCACTCATATCAAACATCTCACTTGTGAGCCTTTGCCAATTATATCTCTCAATAGGTACCCACTCTCTTTTTATCAACTTTAATGCTTCTATCACCCTATGAATAATATTAATAGGAATATATATACCACATCCCCTTTGAGTATAAATATCTAACATATACCTTTCATAGCCCAAGAGTGTCTTCTTGAAAGTGGAAATGGGTTGGCTTAAGGAGTGGCTAGGTTGACTAGGATCAAGACATGGAGAAGGCTGATTGTAGGACTGATATACTTCATGCATGGGCTGACAAGTATCATATTGGGTCTAATGAAGGTCATATTGAGGCTGGTAAGGATCATGACAAGATTGGCCAAGGATTTTTTTGTATTGATAGGGAATGGTACAAGCTTGAAATGTCTTACCAACTTGTAGAGAACACATTTCAACACCAAAGTCAGCCATAAAACTTCATTTAAAGTAGGAAAACAAATAAATACATTTATAATAATCTCCAAAGGATAACCTAGGCTTCTTTACTAATTGATATATCTTCAGATTTGCCATTGATGTTTGAATAAATGCCTCCAAAAGCTGATTATGAAGAGACAACACCAAAAATCTTTCAACTTCTTGGACCAAGAGTCCCATCAGGCATGCCAAAAACTGTTGTCACTTGTATTTTAATCCTTTAAGGAGATTAAAATCTATCCTCATCTAAGTGGCACAATGGAATCACCTCTAGGCTTGTGGGCAGCCTAAGGAATGAGATGAATCTCTAAATAGGGCTAGCTCCCTTGATGTACCACTTTGGATTGAAAGTACTACTAAACATGGGGAGTGAAAAGGGAGAAGAGATAAATAAACTAAAACTAATATAAGGGAGGTGATACACAAAATAACATGATTAAATCCAACCATATGCATGTTACACTTGAAATCAAAGGATAAATTGAACATACACTTCTCCAATCTTCATCTTCTCAAATCAATGTTACATTTTGAGGTTATGGATGAATGTAAAAAGATAGGAGGACTAGACAAGAGGCATATGAGGTAAATAATTAAATAATAACTCACTAAATCCTTGACATATCCTAAAATACTTCACATGCCCTACAAAAATAAGCTTTTCAATTGTAAATAGGATGAAAGAATGATAAAACATGCTAAGGAATCCATAATCTTCACTTACGCAAAATCAAAAATTACAAATGAATACACTAATAATATTCATGTAAGAGATAAAAATAATTTATATTATTGATCAAAAGGTATAAAAATGAGTAGGTATTTGCCATACTTAGATGGAACATCCAATACAATGCTAAAATGGCTAGATCTTATAGAACTTGTGAGAGAGAGAAGAAGAGAGGAGTACAAGGGTCAAAAGGAAACTTGTGAAGCTAAGAGAAGTAGTTACTTGTGAATTTTGAGAGGGTATGGTATGAACCATTCAAGGCCAAGAAGTACAAATGTCAATTAAAGGCATAAACTTCATGAAAAGTGGCATAAAACTCCTCATTTTGGCTCAAAAAAATTATCTGCATGATTAGCCTTCTTTAAATGAATTATAAATTATTGGTGCCAATAATGATGATTTTAATAAATTTTTAGGACATCATGCATACCTCACCATATATTGTTTGTAGGCCTAGTCATCTAAAATCACCTGGAAAGGAGCAATTATCATCTAATGTCCATAAAACTGCTCTTACATATACCCTGCACACTTGGCCTCAAAATTGGAATCAATTGCTCATGAAAATATATTTGAGGAAGTTAATGACACATTTAAATACCATACATTGACTTATAATCCCAATTCAAACTTAAAAGGCCATTCACTTGAAGTTTTCACACTTCTCACTAGCTTGTCTACTAGGCCAGTTTTGATTGGCTGAGTTGAATCACCTAATTTGAACATGTCTAAGTTTTTTATTGAAATTAAATGACCATATGAAGTTATAAAAATTCTAAAAATTACCCCAAAACTTTATTTTACCTTCAAACTCATCTTGTAGCCTACAAAACACAAAAAATGTTCAAAACTAGCATATTTATGCCGTGTTTGTTCAAGTCCATATATCTAAAAAGCATGTGAGGGAGCCTAAGGGAGTCATTTATAAGGAATATTAGGTTTAATATCCAAAATATTCCATTAAAAATTATTTCTAACTCCATTTTCACAAATTGGTCATTTGCCATTAAAAGGGTTTAAGAGGGTTTTAGGCTTGTTTGACCTCTTAAGCTCCATTCATAAAAACCAATCATCCAACCTGAAAAAAAATTCCAAAAATTTTATTTTAAAGGACCTTAATAATTTACACAAACTCCTTTGGCTCCCATGTAGATCCTCTAGAAAGATATGAGCATTTGAAGTTGCCTATCCAAGCTTGTTTTCCTCTTTTTTACAGGTCTGATGGGTTTCTGAGCCAAAAATGGCTTTCTATTGATTTATCTAACCTACAAAAGATTTAAAACATCTTATGTCATCCCATACACATGATATAATAGGTTTGAGAGCCTTTCTCATTCTATAAATGCAATTGACTCTTCATTAGGCCTTAGGCTTGAACCTTGCTCATCAGGTTTGACTGTACTTTAGAGCTTAGAATGGGTCTTGATGGTTTTACCTATCTATAAATAGCTCAAAAATTATTATATTCATCCCATACACATTATTAAAGAGGTTATAAATCTCATCTCAAGGTGGAAGTGGCAATGCCTTCTCATTTGAACCTTTAGGCCTAGCCATGCCTAGTATGTTTGCTTGTAATTCTGAGGGTTTGGGTTATTCCATTGACCTCAAACCTTTATTTTTTGGTTATTCATGATTCCCTAGATGTGGAACAACTTTTTAAATCTTCTCTCAAGTTTCCAACATTATCTGATTAGCCTCTTTTCCTCTACTCCTCCAAACTGTCAACTAGCGCACCTAGGGAAGCACCCCCTGTCTGAGATAAAATAGGGGTACTTCCCATATATAATAAAATAAAATAACTATTGAAGAGGTTTTATGGTCTAATTTGTGAGTCTTTATAATCATGTTCCATCAGTACAACATTGATAATCCAATATTCAATCCCCTCATATTTGTTCACTATCACATCACAGTCATCTATAACATATTGTGTTATTGTCTTGACAAAGCACATGAAGGTAATCATACTTGGAGTGTGTTTTGAAAACCTTGAATGAACTTATTTTAAGTTATTAATACCATGTTGTGACTATAATATTCCATTTCATGCTTCAATTTAAGGTCTTTCATCAGGGTTTTTTTACTCAATCTACCTGCTAACCCTACAACTAGCCTATAGGGTCACATTCCTCAGGCCATGGTACGAATTGAAGTATTCATGAGAAAAAAAAAACAACATATCTTCCTAATTCAAAGATATTAGTGCCATGGGTGTTCATTTTAACCATTTTGATTCATCCTCATATGATTCATAATCTAATTTGTAACCTAAAAGAGAAAATTCCTCATTTAACTCAGGCTTATAGATAATAATGCAAGGTTTTAGTGCTTGGGGAAGCAACTTTAAGGCTCCTAAAAACCAACTTACATTAGTAATATGTCCTCAATATTTTACAAGGTCATTGAACTATGTAATGGACATAAAACCAAGCTATTGGGATGCCTTATAATCCTTTTCCACCATGTCATATATTTCTCACAAAAATTCCCCTAACCTATGTTTTCACTTTTTTGGGACAATTTCCCAAAACATGGTCCTCATCTTCTAAAAATGGTTTCATACATCCTCTTTCCACTTTGACACCCTATATGAGCTTTTCATGGCCTAAAGACCTTATCGAGACCTTAAGGACATGTCCAATTATTTCCATCTCTCCATGAAAGCATTCCAATAACCTACTTAGCCACTTGTAGGTGGATGCTTTGGTAAACCAACAGTGAGCTAGATATGAACAATGTGGAACCTTCTAGGAAAATGAACTTTAAATGTTTCCATTGTTAGGTTGTGGAGCTAAAAGATTCACCAGGATGAAAATTGGAGGAGGTTACTGAGTTGCAGGCAACCAACGTCAGTTTGATCAACCGACGTCAGTCATTTTCAGTGTTGGCAGTAACCGACGTCAGTTATGGGTCGGCCGACATCGGTTAGACAGGCACCGACGTCGGCAGCCTGTGTGTGCATGCGTCTCTGAAACTGGTCTAATTTTAGATAGATAGTTAGTTTGCATGGTAAATACTAATTTTAGTCTTGGAGCTGCAGTTCTAATTATTGTAATTAGAAGTCTAATTATTGTTTGCATGGGATCTATTTAATAGACTCATGGGCTGTATTGTAAGATGGTATACTCTTAAGGATTCTTGTAGAATCAGAGTTCTATCCAAGGGAGAATCATAAGGACTTGGTGAGGCAAGGACAAGGGTTCTTTAGGGTGTGTAAGATCTAGGTCAGCAGGGGTGCAAGGCTAGGTTGATCTGCTATATAGAAAGATCAGGTGAGATCTACATGGTAAGTAAGGTCGGTTGATTTGCAGGTGTGTGTGTGTGTGTGTGTGTGTGTGTGTGTGTGTGTGTGTGTGTGTGTGTGTGTGCGAGATCTAGGTTTGCAGGTGTGTAAAACTAGGTTGATCTATAGGTGGCAGCAAGATCAGGGAGATCAGCAACACAATAGGTAGTAAGATCAGGTGAAATCTACTTGGAGTACGTGGTGTACTCAGACTTGGAGTATGTTGAGTACTTGGTGGACTGGCAGTATTGTTACTGACTGGTGGACTGGTAGTATTGTTACTGACTGGTGGAAGTGAACAACAACTCTATGTTTGAGTTGTTTGTTGTGACCGTAATTGAGAGAGAGAACTCTTGAGGGAGATTATTGTATGCCCTAGAGGTGTGGGAAGAAGAGTGTGACTTCTTTATTGTAATTCTTTCTGGAAGAGTATTAATACAATTGGGTATTGTCTCTCATATTCTGTGTTGTTTCTGATTTCTAGTTACTTATTACTTCTAGTTAAATTCCATGTTTAGTTGCTTATACAAGGTAATCAATTGTGCTCCTAATCCTGACAAAGTGGTATCAGAGCTAGGGTTACAGGTTCATAGAGCCTGGTTCAGAGCAGGTTTGTGTTTGATTACAGGTCACTCTCAGGGGTTTCTGATTGAGTGGGAGTATAGCAATGGAAGAAGAAAGTAAGCTAAGAATGGAGGAATTCAAAAGCAAGAATGATCAATTACGAAATTATGGAAAGAAAGAGCAGGTAAAGAAAGATTGTTAATTGGTTGAAGATCAGCATGAAGGAAATGAAGAAGCAGATGTTGCAGGGATTGTTACACAGGATGCTCTTGTATGTTCCTTGGATAAAGTAGAATCTTGGTTTATAGATTCTATTGCCTCTTTCCATGCAGCCCCAAATAGAGTATTTTTCCATGTTAAGGTCCATGGAGACTTTGGAAAGATTTATTTAGGGGTTGGTGAGCCTTGTCAAACTGTTGGCAAAGGGGAAATGCAGCTGAAATTGCAGACGGCCAACACATGGGTGTTAAAGGAGGTCATGCAAGTCCCAGTCCTGAAGAGGAGGCTAATTACTTCAAGAAAGTTGGGTGATGAGGGATGCACAGTAACTCTCACAGTGGATGCACTTGAATTAGCATGTGGTAAGAAAGTAGGTATTCTTTATCTATCTACTTGTATTACTGATTCACCTTCTGTTGCACAGATGTGGCTTTGTAGGCTTGGTCACATGAGTGAGAAGGGAATGCATGTTCTTAAGAGGAAGTCAGATGTCTTTGACAAACTTAAGAACTAGAAAGCCTTGGTTTTCTTGGAGGAGATGATGGACAGAGATCAACTAAGGGGACTGAATAACTCTGAGTAGGGCAGTTTGGACAAGGTTTTGATCCAAAGTGAGCTCGCGAGTAAAAAGTCATCACTCACAGGGAAACATAGTTACTGGCATCGGTCAAGTGGAACCGACGTCAAATAGGCTATGTGCAGACTAGAGTCGGTGGTGTCAGGTAGGTGGCTACCGGTGTCAGTTAGGGAACTGACATCGGGACCAAGAGGACACCAACATCGGTTAGGGAACCGACATCGGTGATTAGGTGGATTCGACATTGGTCAGATGCAGACCAGGGTCGACCAAGAAATGGATTTTGGGCAAACAATAAGCTATCAAGGAGTCTCAAACACCCATATGGAGGACTGAAAGGGTAAGTAAGCCTCAAATTCATTATTCCCCTTCTTTATACTTGTTGCTCATTGTAGAGTAGGTAGGATCCAGGAAATAGTGGGAGCATGGCATGAATGAGGAATTTGATTCCTTGGATGAGAACCAAATGGGAGATTTGGTAGAGTTGCCAGCTGGGATAAAAGCACTGAAAGATGAATGGATTCCTTGGTTAAAGAAGAGAGAGAATGGACATGTGAGACAAAAGGCCAGGTCATATGGTCTTGAGGAAGCTTCAGGATAGTGGTATAGGTTTGACAGGTGTATGACAAAGCATGGCTTTAGTCAGTGTTAATGTAATCATTATGTTTACTTTACCAGGTTGGATAGTGGTTGCGACATTATCCTGTTATTGTATGTAGTGGGTTCGAACATGCATGGTTTTGTTGAGCTAAAGGTAAAGTTAGTTCAGTGGTATGCCAGGAAGGATTTAGGAGGAGCGAAATTCTTTGGCATGAGTTTTTCTAGAGACATGGAAGGTCACAAGTTGATTTTGTCTCCAGATGATTGTGTGAATAAGGTAGTGGCAAGGTTTGATATGTAGGATGCAGAACTGGTTAACACACCTATGGATGGATAGTTCACAGAATAGTGTCCCAATTCACATGATGAGGTTAAGTACATGTGTACTAGACCTATTTTTACCCCAGTAGTGGGTGTTGTCAGCAAGTTTGTAGCCAATCTAGGAAAGAAGCACTAGAGAACAATTCAGTGGATTCTTAAGTATCTGAGAGGGACCAACAGCAGGGATTCATGTTATGCAAGGTCAGGGACTTCTCTACTTGGTTTTGTAGATGCAGATATGGCAGGTTACTTGGATGACAGGTGTTGCACCACAGGATGTGTGGTGGTTGGTCTTCAATATTGAGCTTTAAGAGGGACACAAGCCAGGAAACAAATTAGATGGTGTATAGGTATAGGTACAATGTAGTTGTTTATCTCCAAGTGAGAGATTGTTAGGTTGTGGAGCTAAAAGCTTCACCAAGATGCAAATTGGAGGAGGTTGCTGAGTTACAGGCAATCAATGTCAGTCTGATCAATCGACATCGGTCATCTTTAGTGTTTGTAGTAACCAACATCAGTTATGGGTCGGCCGACATCGGTCAGACAGGTACTGACGTTGATAGCCTATGTGTGCATGTGTTTGCATGCGTCTTTGAAACTGGTCTAATTTTAGATGGACAGTTAGTTTTCATGGTAAAGACTAATTTTAGTCTTGGAGTTGTGGTTCTAATTATTGTAATTATAAGTCTAATTATTGTTTGCATGGGATCTATATAATAAACTCATGGGTTGTATTGTAAGATGGTAGACTCTCAAGGATTCTTATAGAATCGGTTATATAGAATTAGAGTTCTATCCAAGAGAGAATCATAAGGACTTGGTGAGGCAAGGACAAGACTTCTTCTAGGTGTGTAAGATCTAGGTCGGTAGGTGTGCAAGGCCAGGTTGATCTACGGTATAGCAAGATCAGGTGAGATCTACATGGTAAGTAAGGTCGGTTGATTTGTAGGTGTGTGTGTGTGTGCGAGATATAGGTTTGCAGGTGTGCAAAACTAGGTTGATCTATAGGTGGCAGCAAGATCAGGGAGATCAGAAACACAATAGGTAGCAAGATTAGGTGAGATCTACTTGGAGTATGTGGTGTACTCAGACTTGGAGTACGTTGAGTACTTGGTAGACTGGTAGTATTGTTATTGACTGGTGGAGGTGAACAATAACTCTGTGTTTGAGTTATTTGTTGTGACCATAATTGAGAGAGAGAACTCTTGAGGGAGATTATTATATGCCCTAGAGGTGTGGGAGCCTTAGAGATGTGGGAAGAAGAGTGTGACTTCTTTATTGTAATTCCTTCTAGAAGAGTATTAATACAATTGGGTATTGTCTCTCATATTCTGTGTTGTTTCTAATTTCTAGTTACTTATTACTTTTGGTTAAATTTCATGTTTAGTTGCTTATACAAGGTAATCAATTGTGCTCCTAATCCTGACATCCATCAAGCATGCCAATGCACTTCTATCTATATCAAAAGGCTGGAGCACACACCAACCTTCTTACACCTTAACATGACGTTAGTAAGGCCCTCTAGGTGTGTATTGGGCATATCATATAGGTAAGGTATGGAATTGGGGCAAAACATGTTTGTGAAAAACTTCAAAACACCTAAAATTCATTACCAAATCTAAAGTAGATGATGTACATTAAGAAAAACCAAAAACCAGCTCTACTATATATTCCCCAACATGAAAATCATTAGCATATACATGGAATAAAGCAAATAGGGCATTTCATGACTGAGGTAGCATGGTAAAGACATGGGTGTTTGATCAAACTATAGGGTTTTAAGACCAAAACCTGTAAGGATGTGACCCTCATGGTATTGAAACATGGGAGACACCATTTCCCACTCTATGAAGCCTCTGTATGTAATTCAAACCTCTATAAGTGGGGAATTAACTAAAACTACACATGGTGGTACCCTCCTACAAAGTGACCTATTTAGAATATCAAATCAACTTGAAACATGAAACCAAATATGAATAATACTATATGAGGAAGGTAACATGTTTTGGAACCAATATCAATAACTAGTTTCTATGGACTTGCCCAGAATGAAGCATAATCTGTAAGATGCAGAGATTAGTAGGTAGATTTTAAAGGTCAACTTCATGATGACGGTTCATGAAGAAAAGACCAAAATTTTCCAAAATCATTATATGTAAATTAAGGTCTCACAATGTAAAACAACCTCCCAAAAAAAATTTCCCTGAAATGTCTTGAGCTATCCATACCAAGCAAAAACCTGAAGGTCACTTCTACTTACCAAGAAGGGTAAAAAGAGAGTAGAATAGTTTTGAGCAATAAATGACACTTCCAAATAAAATCAAACATGGAACTAAACATGGGGAATCTGAAGAGGCATTGCTTGACCATTTCCCATATGGCACACTTCTCAAAGAGGTTGTACAAGTGCCAAACTCTTCTTCTCCTTCAAGAAAATTACCTTTTCCTCTACATAACCTGCCATCTTTTAGTTTTTTCAGTTACTTAAGACCTATAAGGACACATGGGTAATGACATCATCTTTTTTAACCTTCATGTTTCAAAAAAAACCCCATATAAAGTATTAAATGCAATATTTTTACCCTTAAAATAACTCAAAATGACTAAAGGAACTAATAAAACTAATGACCAAGGATAGTATAACATCAATTGACCTTAATTAGCCTATAAAACACCTTGTGACATCCATATTACACCCCTTATAGACCTAAAAAGTCAAGTTTTTACCTATAGGTGCCCTAATTTGACTAAAAAGTTTAATTTGGTCAATAATTACTATATTAGAGTTATAACTGGGTTGGTGGTCAAGATTCCCATACTCTTAGGGAGTAGGAAAAACATCAAGGGTGAGAAGGCAATACTCCCCCAATGAAAGACATTGGAATGTTGATTTTAAAGGGTCCATTATGGGGATTTGGGTAGAAATAATAGACGAAACGGTAGATGTTTTAGTGGCAGAAGATATAACCTCATCTTTTAATGGTGAAGGCTTGTTGTATGGAGGAAGGAGAATGTCATTGGGTTGATACGTCATGTTGTATGATGTGAAAGGGATCAAATCATCTTATATGGTAACAACTTGACCTTCATACTCAAATTTGATGCACCAATGTAGGGTGGATAACACACAACCCATGGAAGAAATCTAAGGGAATACTAATAAGATATTATACTAAAATTCACCTTCCACTACATAGAAGAGTTCAGGAAGCATGTGGGGTCTTACGCAAATATGAAGGACAATAATTCCTAGAATTGTGGCCATGGTATCATTGAATGATCAAAGCACTATGGAGGTTTTTGACATGATATTCTTAGGTAATTTGAATTGGTTGTAGATGTGGGATGAGATGATGTTGATATTAGCCCCTCCATCAATCATAACCCTCTTGATGCAGGTCTAGTTGATATATGTGATAATGAAGAGGGGAGGATCTGGTTCATCTAGATGGACGGAAGGTATTTCTAAATTCTTGAAGGTGACAAGGTTGGAAAGATGGAGAGTTCTAACAAAGGCTACCAAAGGTTAAAGGTCTTTTGGCCTCACCTCTATATATTATAATGATTATATCATTGCCTAGTGGTGGTGGGGTGAGGTATTGATTAGTTTATACAAACTCATCTTTACTAACATCTAGTGAAACTATTTTAGAACTAATCATTGGATTGATTCAGATAGATTAGAGGGGGAGGGTTCCAAGATGGATGCTTTAGGTTTAATTAAAGGTAAATCTACTTGGTGTTGGCCAAGTTGTTGTGTAGAGGAAGAGGGATATATCTGGGCACCTTTGTCTTCCCCTTATCCTTTGGTTGAGCTTATGATCATGTGACCACATAGGTGGTATAGATTAGGGTAGGAATCAAGCTAGGTTATTGATTTGGTTCCCCCTCACTCTGAGGTGAGAGTAGAGGGGTAGGTAGGTGTTATTAAATGGTTGTTGGATATTTGATTGATTTTAGGCTCATAGGGGGCTCATCTGATAATAAGTCATCCTCATGATACAACTAATGGGCTATCACTTGGAGAGGATTTTATTTCTCTATGTCATGCCCAGGTGTCCTATGGTATGAACATTTCAGTTTATCATTATACCAAGATGGTCTAGGAATATGTGGGTTAAATGGTCTAATAGGGGGTAAGTTTAATCAAGATTCATGTAATAACCTTTGAAGGATGGTTGAGTAAGACTCAAAAAATGGTGGTAGAGGTGTAGAGGGCTTAGGTTTCGCACTGGGGGTGGAATATATTTTAGGAGTGGTTTTGATTGTCAAAGACCTAGGTGAAGGGGTGCCCTTGGTGGAGGGTTAGGGTTTTGGTAGAGAGGTTGAGGGTTTGGGGTTAGAAATATTTTGGGTAGACATTTGAGAAATAAGCAATTTATTTATAACCTATTGGGAGATAGGAGGTATGCCCATGGGTTGCTCGATGAAAATAGGTGTGGATGAAAGTAAAAATGATGGTGTAACCAAAAGTGGTGGTTGGGTTTTAATTAGATGGTTGGATTCTTGATTAAGGTAGAGGGATGAGTCCCCAAAATAGAGGGCAAAGTGGAGAGGGGAGGTAGAGTTTTGATTTTTGGGATCCTAGGTGGTTTTTCATTCTCTATTGGCTTAACTTGGGGTTTATTTATAGCTTTAGTGGGTTTAGGTCCAACTTTATTGATGGATGAGTAATGTTGTGGGTAGGAAATGTGCCAAGGTTCTTGGTGGTTTTGGTTAGAATGGTAGAAGGTGATTTGGTGACTTTGGGTAGGTTCAATTTTGGTGGTGTTGTTATGGTTTGATGGGTAGAGGTGTTCGATGGTTGGGTTGTGGTGATATTGGATTTGATAGTGGAAAGTGTAGGTTGTTCTAACAAAGAGTGATCCTATTTGGTTTTATATGAGAGTCCAAGTTGTTACCAAATGGTGGTCCAATCTAGGCTAAGATCAAATATGAATTCTAAGTTTTTAACCAGTCTAGAGAAGGGTTTATAAATAGGTCTGAATCCCTTGGTAGTGGGCTCAAAGGATAGATTCAGGGGTTAAAGGGAAGGAACAATTATTTCCTCCTTTTCTTAATCAAGAGGTTATAATATCTAGGAAGATAACTCTTTGATAGGATGTGTAGGCAAAGTGGTTTATTCCTTACGAGTGGCCACTAAAAGAAGAGTGGATTTTTGTATGATTGAGGAAAATGATAAAGTGGGAAGGGTTTCCTCTTTTGATGTACATACCAAAGGAGAGGTTGGTGACTCCACCACCTCAATAAATAGAGTAGGGGAAGAGGTGATTTGGTCAATGGTTTGCTCAACAATAAGCTCACCAAGAACCATATTGATAAAATGGGCATTATGGGTATGAGAGGATTTTACTTTGTTTTTGTTGTTGGTAGAGGGAGCGTGGTTGGAAATGGTTGTCTGAAGATGTAAATTTATTGTTTTGGGGGTGTATTGGGGTTATCCAACACAAGTTCCCCCTTGTCAATGAGGGTTTGGACAACGTTCTTGAAGGTGTTACATCTACTAACATTGTGTCCAATGACTCTGTAAAAGGCACATAATTCATTCTCTTTGCACCAATTAGGTACAAAATGAAAAGAATTGAATTGTTGTATAGGTTTTATGGGGGGAAGCTATATGATATTAGCTTTTAAAAATTTCTCCAAGACTGAAGCATATGACTCTCCAAGTGGAGTAAATTTTTTCTAGGTGTTATGGCTTAGGTTCCTAGTATTTTGATTGGAAGAATTAGATTGGTTAACAACAGAGGGGCAGTCTTAAGAACAACCAAATTCATGGTTCCCTTGTTTTTGGGGTTGGTGTTGATTTGGTTGTTGGGTTCATAGGAGGAATTATCATTTGATTTAAAGGTAGAGTTATTGTTTCTTAATTTTAACTTCCCCTCATCAATGGCTCTGTTCTCTAGTTTTTGTGCTATGGTAAAAGCTTCATCAAAGGTCTTGAAGCTCTGAACTTGTAAGGTAGAGGAGATGTGTCTAGTGCAATCTTGGGAAAAGAGTTCAATTATCTCAAGTTTGGGTAGAGAGAAGGAGAGTTGGTTTTTTAGACTTCTCCAATGGCCCACAAAGTCACCAATAGATTCATCATCGAATTATCAAATAGAGTAAAGATCAGTGATGGAGACTTTCTTGGAGATGTTTATGTAAAAGTGATCTAAGAAAATCTAGGATAGTTAGGAAAAATAAAAGAGGGAGTGCTTTATAATATCACTGTACCAATATAGTGCTAGACCTGTTAGAGACATGGGGAAGGTATGAAGAAGGAGAGCATCATTGTAGGTAGTCATATAACATGAATGCCTAAATGCTCTTAGGTATTGTTGAAGGTCCTCCTTACTCTAAAATTTTGAAAACATTGGAAGTTCCCATTGAGGAGGGTATGGTCGAATAGGGATGGATGGGTGAATTGATTCATTACAGATTTGGTCATATGAAAAAATATTATGATCTCTAAAAATGAATGACTTCAAAGTAGTCATTTTGTTCATCAACATTTTGACAAGGTTGGTTTGGGGTTGTGTAACCCTGTAGTTGTAAGGTAAGTTGTGTTGGGTTTAGGTAGGCATGACATATGTATAGTTGGTGGGGGGTTGAGAGGATTCTACATGTTGGTATGTAGACATGGGTGGTTGAGATGATGCCACATATGAATATGTGGAGATAGGTAGTTGGGTGGAAGGTAGAGGTATATACCCTTGTAAGTTAGGGATGTAGCTTGGGTTTGGTGTGATAGGAACGTGTTGAGAGATTAACGTGGGTTGGGTAGGAGGTATGGTTGGGTTAGTAAATAGAGGGTAGGTGGTTACTTTAGTACTGATGGGTGGAAGGGTAAAAGGTATGGGAATGACCAAGCTATGAAATAGAGTGGAGGTAGGTAGGATAGAAAAAAGAGGAATGGTGGTGGCACTGGTAGAGGGTATTCCTATAGTAAGGTAAGTAATGGTGCCCAAAGGTTAGATTTCTCCTATACTAGGAGGGTTATTAGTTAGAGAAGAAGGTGCATGGGTATTACTTAGTTGAGTGGGCTGGTTCTAAATGGTAGTATCAGTGGGGTTATTGGTATAAGATGATACCTGGGTGACTAGAGGTTGGGTGGAGATGGTGGCTATAGAAGTGTCACCCATAAGGTGGGATGGCATACCGTAGGGTGGGTTAATAAGTGAAAATGAAGTAGGGGTGCGGTGAGATATGGTGTTAAGGTAATGTTGGAGGGCTATGGGGTTATTATCTAGAAAGGTGTCAAAATATACATCATCTTGGGAAACTATCTAAGGGATGGTAGGACTCCCAAAAGGATGAAGATAACTCTCTACATCTAAGATGTACTCCATGGATGAGGCAGAAGAGGAAGATGGATGATTAGGGAGTGGGTCCTGATTTGCTTGGTTTCTTAGTTGTTACTAGTTAAGACCATGTAGATGAAGAAAGGAAGAAGCTAAAAATAATATCACAACTCAAATAAAGAGAAGACAAGAAAAAGTCTAGGAAATAAGACACACACTAAATCATGTTAAATCCTTGGGTTATTTTTAGTCTCTCTTGTTGTTTATGCCTTAAGCTTTAAAAAGTGTATGACTCAAATTGGCTTGTAGAGTAGAAAATATGTCTATGGTTGTTTTCAAGTTGTGTTTAGGCTCTCAAAAGGATTTGTATTGGAAATTTGTACATGGATTGATATTGGGGCCTACCTCCTCACTTCACACACCACAACGATAAAGGTGTCAGGTGCTTAGACAAGATATACCAATTTCTAGATATTATACTCAACCAGAGAGCTGAGTTGGTTCTCCCCTTGGTGATGAAATCCAAGTAGGATAATCAAGAAAGGTAACCACTAGGTGATGAAATCCCAATCAGGTCTTATGTCAATATTTTTATGCTTGATTAAGTTTTAGTGGTTTGGTCTTACGTGTGTGATAAAAGTGAAGCTACGATTAAATTACTTTATTTTAATTTAAATTATGTGAGCTAAAATTACAAGAAACCAATGTATGCAATTTATTTTAAACCCAAAATGAAAATTTGATTTCATTGTATGAGTAGAATAACAAGAATAAGAAGCACATAAATGCAATTATGAACCCAAGAAAAAACTTAGGGGTTCCACTGAGCATGCTAGATTATTTCAAAGAAAATTTGTTTATGTTCTTTAGAAGGAAGAAAAAGGAAACTTGAGAAGGGTATGGTTAGTAGAACCTAATATTTTGTGCATGTGTTGATCTAGATGATTGTATATACTCCTCTTTGGCTTAGGAGGAATGTGTCAGATTGGCCACGATCTTGGATCTTTGTATAGAAGATTGAGAAATTCTATGTATAAAGGAATGAAATCACAGATAAATTACAAAGGAGGAATAAGCTTGTCTTCACATGGCAATATTTCAAAATATAGTTTCTTGCATAAAATCGTATTAACCTATCTAACCTTCTAAAAAGGAAAAGTGGGGTACATATAGGGAAAATTAGGGCAACATGAGGAAACCTCTAATTTTTCTAATTAGAAAATTACATTAAAAATATAATTAGCCTATGTGACCCTTTTATAACTAACCTAAGGAATATTAATTGACAAAGAATGGCCATAAGGCCATGTAGGCAAAACCCAATAGGAAAAAGCTCTACACTAACACCCCATCTTAAGCATAGCTTCGGTGAGATGAGAATTGGGTCCTAGCATTGAAAGCCTGATGAGGTACCCAAGTACATAGTGAAGAACCTCCATAAGAAGAAGGAAAAGGTGGAGCAACCCTAACCCCAATGAGAGATCACAAATGAATAAATTTACTCTTTGTGAAGGGCTTGGTCAGAATATCTACAATTTACTATGATGTTGGATAGTACTGAAGATCAATGACTTGCTTGTTGATAAGTTCCCTAATGAAGAGCATGTGAATCTCTATATGTTTGGTCCTTGGATGGAGAATTAGATTCTTGCAAATATAGATAGTTATTTGGTTGTCATAGTAGATAATTATTGGATTATGAAACTAGATACCAAACTTAGTGAAAATCCTCTGAAGCCACATTGCCTCAGTGGTGGCATTGACAACCACTTTATATTCTGCCTCTGTAGATGATAAAGTAATTACATGTTGCTTCTTGCTTGAACAACTTATTATGTCAGGATCTAACAAGAACAATTGATTACTCTTGTAAGCAACTAAACACGAAATTAAACCAGAATTATAAGTAACTAGAAATCAGAATCAACAAAGAACATGAGATACAAGAAACAATGAAAAATTGTATTAAACTCTTCCAGAAGGAAATACAATTGAATAAATCTCTCTTTCTTCCACACCTCTCAGATGTACAGACCTCTTTCCCTCAAGAGTTTTCTCTATCAATTACAAACACAATTCAGCTACTTGAATTGTCTATCTTACATGTCTGTTACACATCTACACAAGCTATGAAGATCTATCCCTATTATATAGAATTAGGGATCATGAGCTATGCATTCTCCACCGTCAGATAAACCTCCTAATCAAAGTTTCAAATCAATCCTGCCAAAAATAGAAATGTGGACTTACAACTAATAGTTAATCTAATCATGCAAACAATCTGTTTCATCCCACAAAAATAGACTTTTGGAATGCATAGGTGACTGACGTTGGTCCCTATCTACCTGCACATGACCGACGTTGGCCGATCCATAACCGATGTCGACAACCTCCAGTCGATCCCTGACCAACATCGGTGACTATGTAAATACATCAACCTTTGCATTTGCTCATTGGTGAAGCTTTTAGCTCCACGCCTCAACAATCTCCCACTTAGAGATAAATAGCTGCACCTGTACCTGTACAGCAACATCTTCTAGCTTCTCCATCTTCAAGCTCAATCTTGAAGACCAACAAAAGTTGAATGAAGATTCAAATTCTCCTTTGTAACCAAATTTGTTAACATATCTGCAAGGTTCTTATCAATATGGATCTTCTCTAGCTTCAACTCACCATCCTCCAATACCGATCTAATGAAGTGGTACCTAAGCTGTATATGTTTGGTTCTTGAATGAAAGGCTGAATTCTTAGCCAAATGAATTGCACTTTGACTGTCACTGTACAATCTACAACTCTCTTGCTCATTTCCAAACTCTTCCATGAACTATGTCATCCATATCATCTCTTTGCTAGCCTCTGTGACTGCAATGTATTCTACCTCTATAGTAGACAAGGCAACAACCTTTTGCAACTTTGAAATCCAGCTAACTGCCATTCCACCAACAGTGAAAACATAACCTATGGTGCACCTCCTACCATCTAAGTCACCTACTATATCCGCATCTACATATCTATGTAGAGAAGTGTTTGACCCTCCATAGCATAAATGCCTACTGTTGGTCCCTCTCAGATATCTGAGAATCCACTGAATTGCTTTCCAGTGTTCCTTTCCTGGATTGGCCATAAACTTACTGAAAACTCCCACTGCTTGGGTAATATCAGGTCTAGTACATACCATTGCATACATTAAGCTCCCAACTGTGGAGGCATATGGAACTCTACTCATGTACTCTACCTCATCATGTGAATTAGGACACTGTTCTTTGCTCAACTTGAAGTGTCCAGCGATAAGTGTACTTACCAGTTTTGCATCTTGCATATTGAACCTCTCCAACACCTTGTTCACATAATCCTCTTGAGACAAAATCAACCTGTGATTTTTCCTATCTCTCTTAATACTCATGCCAAGGATTTTCTTTGCTGCTCCCAAATCCTTCATGGCAAATGTGTGAGCTAATTTTATCTTAAGCTCAGTAATATCTTGCATGTGTGAACCTGCAACCAGCATATCATCTACATACAACACCAGGATAATATATCTACCATTATCCAGTATCTTAAAATAAACACAATGGTCAGATTGACATCTACTGAAACCATGCTCAGTCATAAACCTATCAAACCTCAAATACCATTGTCTAGGAGCTTGCTTAAGACCATATAAGCTTTTCTTCAACCTGCACACAAGCTTCTCCTTACCTTTGACCTCAAAACTTTCTGGCTGTTCCATATATATTTCTTCATCCAAATCTCCATGAAGAAACGTTGTCTTAACATCAAGCTGCTCAAGATGCAAATCCTCAATAGCAACTAAAGACAATACAGTTCGAATAGAAGTCATTTTAACTACAGGAGAAAAAATTTCACCAAAATCAATACCTGGTTTATGTGCAAATCCCTTTACTATCAACTTGTCCTTGTGTCTCATTTTTCCATTCTCACCTTCCTTTAACCTGTAAACCCATTTGTTTTTTAGTGCTCTCTTTCCTGCTGGCAACTCAACCAAATCCCATGTTTGGTTCTCTTTCAAGGAATCAATCTCCTCAATCATGCCAAGATCCCACTATTTTTGGGTTTCTACCTGCATTGCTTCATCAAAACTCTCTGGTTCTCTACCATCAGTGAAAAATAAGTAGAATAATGAAGGGGGAATATCAAATTGGAGGTTTACTTACCCTTTTTGACCTCCTCCTGGGTGTATGAGACTCATTCACTGCTTGCTGTCTGCCCAAATTCTCTGTCAGTGACCGATCTCGACCATCTCTAGGTCTGCGCCTAATTGACGTCGATTTTGCCTGACCGATGTCAGTTCCTATCTGACCGATGTCATTTACTGTCTGACTGACATTGATTCCTATATGGCTGACATCGGTTCCTTCCTGACCGATGTCGGTGTTTGTGTTTTCCTGTGTGTGAAAATTCTTTCTCGTGAGCTCATTTTGCATCATCACCTCATCCAAATCAACATTGCTCTGCTCAAAATTATTTAGCTTCTTGAGCTGATCACTGTACATCACTTTTTCATTGAAAAAAACATCACAACTTCTAATAATTTTGTTAGTTCCTAGATTCCACAACTGAAATCCGAAATCTTTAGAGCCATAACCAATAAAAGTGCACCTCATAGATTTAGCATCCAGCTTCTTTTATTTTCCTTATCAACGTGCACAAAAGCTTCAAAACCAAAAACTCTGAGAAATGAAAGATCTACCTTTTTACCTATCCAAGCCTCTTCTGGAATTCCACCATCCAGAGCAGTAGAGGGTCCTCTGTTAATTAGGTAAACTGTAGTATCTACATCTTCTACCCAAAACTTTAAGGGCAAACTAGCATGCAACCTCATACCCTGTGCATGCTCCAAAATTATTCTATTCATCCTTTCAGCAACTCCATTTTGCTGAGGTGTCCTTGGAACCATCCTTTCCTTACATATTCCATTCATAGAACAATACCTATTGAACTTATAGCTGCAGTGCTCACCACCATTGTCAGATCTAAGGCACTTCAATCTCAAACCTGTTTCATTCTCAACCAAAGCTTTCCATTTCATAAATGTGTCAAAAACATCAGATTTCTTCCTTATGCAATAAACCCATACCTTTCTTGTAGCATCATCAATGAAAGAAACATAATACTGTGATCCTCCAATAGAAGCTACCTGAGCTAGTCCCCACATGTCTGTGTGAACAAGCTCCAACTTGTGCTTCCTCTTTGTTGACCCAGTCTTGAGAAATCTTACTCTCTTTTGTTTCCCAAAAATACAATGCTCACAGAAATCTAGATCTATGCTTTTCAAATTTGAAAGCTTACCTTTTGACTTAAGAGTAGTCATTCCCTTCTCACTCATGTGGCCAAGCCTCTGGTGCTACAACTTTGCATCTACATCTAAAGTAGATAATACAGAAGGAGAATAATCAGTAATACAATTACATAAATAGAGTACCTACTCTCTTACCTTTGGCTAATACAAGTGCACCCTTGGTAACCTTCCAAGATTTCGTTGTGAGAGTTACTGTGCAACCCTCATCCCCCAACTTTCTTATAGAAATCAGATTCCTCTTTAGGATGGGTACATGCATGACATATTTCAACACCCATGTGTTGCCATTCTACATTTTCAGCTGCACTTTTCCTTTGCCAACAATTTTACAAGGCTCATCATCCCCTAAATAAACGATTCCAAAATCTCCCTGGACATAGTCATTGAAATATTCTCTATTTGGGGTAGCATGGAAAGAGTCACCAGAATCTAAAACCCAATATTCTATTTTATTATCCAAAGAAAATACAAGAGCATCTTGTGCAACAATACCTTCAACTTTTGCTTCTTCTTTACCTTCATGCTGATTTTCTTCTTTAACCGGCAACCATCAATCTTTCTTTGCATGCCCTATCTTTCCACAATTCCAACAGTTTATTTTTCTTCCATTTGTGGATTTTGATCTACCTCTCATCTTTGACTTAGACCTTGATCTCCCTTGCTTGCGCTTCTCTTTTTGCCTTCCCTTGCTTTCAATACTTAAAGCATTACCTGATGTTTCCTCTATGCTTTTCCTGCGAATTTTTTCATTCAAGATTACACTAACAACATCATCTACTTTCAAGATATATGTAACAAATGCAGTATTATTAACTACCATTATCAAACTATGCCAACTTTCTGGTAAAGAGCATAAAATTAAGAGAGCCTTAATTTCATCATCAAAAACTATTTTGATTGAATTTAACTGATTTACTATTGCATGAAAATCATTTAGATGACTAGATACAGATCCACCTTCCTGCATTTGCAAATTAAATAATTGCTTCATAAGATATACCTTATTTGAAGCTAAGGGCTTTTCATATAAATTTGCCAAAGTATCCATTAACTCTATCGTTGTCTTTGCCTGTGACAAGTTGGAAATCACAGAAGATGCCAGGCTCAACCTTATAGATCCCAAAGCCTTTCTATCAAGAACATTCCATTCTTCATCTTGCATATCTGTGGGTTTGCTTGAAACCCCACCCAATGGTAAGTATAGATCTTTTTGATACATATAATCTTCTATCTATATCCTCCATAATTGATAATTCTTTCCGTTAAACTTCTCCATTCTTAGTTTACTTTCTTCTGCCATTGTTATACTCCCACTCAAACAGAAACCCCTGTGAGTGACCTGTAATCAACACACACTAAATAGATCTGAAACCACCTATTAGTGAACCCAAGCTCTGATACCACTTGTTAGTTGGTATCACTTGGTGAACTAGCAACCTGGCTCTGATACCACTTGTTAGGATCTAACAAGAACAATTGATTACTCTTGTAAGCAACTAAACACAGAATTAAATCAGAATTATAAGTAACTAGAAATCAGAATCAACAAAGAACATGAGATACAAGAAACAATAAAAACTTGTATTAAACTCTTCCAGAAGGAAATACAATTGAATAAATCTCTCTTTCTTCCACACCTCTCAGATGTACAAACCTCTTTCCCTTAAGATTTTTCTCTATCAATTACAAACACAATTCAGCTACTTGAATTGTCTATCTTATATGTCTGTTACACATCTACACAAACTATGAAGATCTATCCCTATTATATAGAATTAGGGATCATGAGCTATGCATTCTCCACCGTCAAATAAACCTCCTAATCAAAGGTTCAAATCAGTCCTACCAAAAATAGAAACGTAGACTTACAACTAACAGTTAATCTAATCATGCAAACAATCTGTTTCATCCCATGAAAATATACTTTTGGAATGCACAGGTGACCAAGGTTAGTCCCTATCTACCTGCACATGATCGATGTCATCCGATCCATAACTGACATCGGCAACCTCCAGTCGATCCTTGATCGACATCGGTGACTGTGTAAATACAACAACCTTTGCATTTGCTCATTGGTGAAGCTTTTAGCTCCACACCTCAACATATTGAACCCAAATCAAGTGAGAAACTATAGCCGAAAGTGGACTTTTGAATTTGAATATCTCCAATCTAATCAAAATTTATGTATCTAATCAAATCAACCTCTATTCCTGCTCTGTAGTGTATCCCATAGTTGTGAAATCCTTAAATGTAGTACATAATTTGCTTAACTACTTTCTAATGAAATTTATGTGGCTCTTGCATAAACCAGGATACCATGCCAACTGCATATGAGAAGTCAAGTCTAGTGTGTGTGAAATAGATAAGACTATCCTTAACTTATTGATATGAAGTTGCATCAACCAATGGTCTATGACAATCAGCCTCAAGCTTCACACCAGACAAGAAGGGAGTAGTGGGCTTATAATTAGCCATGTTGAACCTCATAAGCAAATCAAGAGAATACTTGGATTGTGATAAAGTTATTTCAGAGTCTAACTGAATGATTTCAATCTCAAAAAAGTAATGTAACAATCCCATGTCTGTCATTGAAAATCTATCTGAAAGTGCAATTTTCACTACTGAGATGGATGATCATGAGCTTCTTATAATCAACAAGTCATCCACATAGAGAACTAAGATTAACATAGAATCATCCTATCATAAGATGTAGACATTTATATCTGAGTGCCATCTGGTGAACCCAACTATGAGGACAAAGGAGTCCATCTTGGCATACCATGCCCAAGGGGATTGTTTGAGTTTGTAGATAGATTTTCTAAGTCTCCAGACCAAGGAGGAATCTTCCACAAAGCCTTGTGGTTGCTCTATGTAGATCTCTTCTTTAAGGTCACCATGTATAAAATCAATCTTGATGTCCATTTGGTGAATATCCCATTGATGTGCAGCTATGATGGTTAGAGTGAGTCCAATAGACATCATCTTGGCTACATGAGCAAATGTCTCTATGTAGTCTATGCCAGGCACCTGAGAAAACCCCTTTACAACTAGACGAGCTTTATACTTATGAATAGACCTATCTACACCATACTTATTTTGATAAAACTATTTACAACAAACCAATTTTCTTCCTTTAGAAAGAGGGACTAAGTCCCATGCTTTGTTCTTGATTAGGGAATTATACTCCTCTTGCATAGCAGAATCCCATTATAGAATGCCAAATGCCTCATGAAAGGTTTACAGATCTAAGGCAATGGCCAAGTAGGCACGTGAAGTCCCATGAAACTATGAATGTGTTCATCTTATATCTAATAGATTTCCAACCCAATTCTAAGCACTTTGTAGTGTCTGTCTCACCCAAGTGGGACCAAAATTATATGAGATTGTAGAATCAAGAGGTGAGTCATCATCATCTAAAGTGTGAGTGTGAGATGGAGGAGAATTATCATCGCTAATCTCATCACTTAAACTTGAAGAAGAAAAAGAGTCATCTTGATCATCAAGAGGATTTTGAGGTGGATCTAAGTCATTGTTTGAGGTGGAATCAATGTCTAGTGAGACTTTGAAAGAGTCTAGAGTGCCAGTAGTGAGTTTAAATGGGCCCTAATGAAACTTGACACTCCTTTCAATGAAAAACTCATGAGTTTTAGGATGAAAAATCTTGTATCCCTTATTACCCTCTACATACCCCATAAAGATACAAGACTGACTCTGAGGGTCCATTACCTTGTGTTTCTTCTTGGGAATACGGGCCATTATTGGTGATCCAAACACTTGAAAGTGATATACTATAGGCTTGTGACTATCCCAAGCTCCAAAATGAGTGATTCCTTTCAAGGCTTTAGTGGAACATATTTCTAAATATAACAAGCATAATTGATTGCTTTAGCCCAAAACTAAGGAGCAAGAGACTTTGATTGAAGCATGTAGTTGACCATTTCCTTCAAGGTATGGTTCTTATGTTCAGCCAAACCATTTTTATGAGGATTGTATGGAACTATGTGTTGCATCTGAATCCCCTTTGATGTGTAAAATTAATCATAGGCACATTCTCGGTAGAGCACGATGTCCAATATTTAGTGTGTGTTGTATTGTAACTTAAGGGGGGTCTTATTGATAGTTCAAGGGGGTAATTGTATTGAGTGTAATCTATTCTTTGCTTTCATTTAAATTATACAAATTGTCTCAATCTAATTTGAACTAATGGATCTAAACATTGAACCACTCATGCCATTTAACTATCTTGAATGGAAGTCTAAAATGTAGCTCACCTTGAGAGGTAACCAATGGAAAAAAACACTACACTAACACCCCCCTTAAGCATAGCTTAGGTGAGATGATAATTGGGTTCCAGCATTGAAAGCCTGATGAGGTACCCAAGTACATAGTAAAGAACCTCCATAGGAGGAAGGAGAAGGTGGAGCAACCCTAATCCCAATGAGAGATTTTAGATGAACAAATTTACTCTCTATGAAGGGCTTGGTCAAATATCTAAAATTTTCTCTGATGTTGGATAGTACTAAAGATCAATGACTTGCTCATTGATAAGCTCCTTAATGAAGTGCATGTGAATCTCTATGTGCTTGGTCCTTTGATGGAGAACTAGATTCCTATAAATTTGGATAGTGCTTTGGTTATCATAGTAGATAATTGTTGGCTTATGCAACTAGATACCAAACTCAATGAGATTCCCCTAAACCCATATTGCCTTAGTGGTGGCATTAATAGCCCCTCTATATTCTACCTCTGTAGATGATAAAGCAATTGCATGTTGCTTCTTGCTTGACCAACTTATTAGACCTGAACCAAGTGAAAAAATATATCCTAAAGTGGAATTTCAACTCTAAATATCTCCATCTCAATGTGAATCTATGTATCTGATCAAATCAACCTCTATTCTTGCTTTGTAGTGTAAAATCTACTTAGTTACTTTCCAATGCAATTCATGTGGCTTTTGCATAAACTGAGAGACCATGCCAAGTACATAATATATGTTAGGTCTAGTGTGTGTGAGATTATGAGAGGAACGTTAGGCACAACCAATAATGCATCCAAGAAGAAAGGTATAAAAGGTTAGAATTAAGTTTTAAGCCATTACACCATGGAAAAAATAGATTTTTCAAAAGGTCAAAAAAATATCACCAATGCATATATTTTGAAAAAATATGCACTTTCAAAAAAAATAGCACTAAAAAAAGAGATACAAATTGAAAAGTTATGGCACTTACAAGTTCTTACTTCGTATATTCCTGGACCCTTTCCAAAAATGGATTTTTTTAGACTTTAATGCTACCCTAAAAACCCAATCAGTAAAGGCCCTTCAAAAGTTTGAGTCAATCCACGAACATTAATTTGGGTTTCTTGGACTACTCTACTTGAGAAGTAATCAACGTTCAAGAACCCAAGTAGTGTTGTTATAGAACCCCAGATTGGTCTATAAAGAGTAATTCAGGGTTTTTGGACTACTCTACTTGAGAAGTAATCATCCTTCATGAACCTGAGTAGTGTTTTTCCAAAACCCTAGATTGGTCTACAAAAATTAATTCAGATTTCTTGGATTGCTTTACTCGACAAGTAATTGCCCTTCACAAACTTGAGTAAAATACTTCCACAAACCTAAGTTAGTCTATGAGTAATTAATCAAGGTTTTTAGACCTTGATTACTTAACTTATTAGATTGAAAATAAAGCAACTTCTAAAAATTGATTTGGTTTGTAGATAAGTGATCAAACTTATCAAACAACTTAACTTAAAAAAGTGAATTTACTCACTGGTTGGAAGTTTGAGTTGGTCTGCTGGCTAAGTAACAGCCCTCCAAAAGTCTAGGTTGGTCAACAGACTCTCCAAAGCATGCAACTTGAATTTCATCAACTACTAAGTTGAAGTAATGACTTCTTGTAAATCTGAATAGCATAGAGGTTTGACGGCATGTAAACTAAGGCAATTCAAAAATATCCAAAATACTTCAACTTTAAAAAATCTAAAAGAGACCCATTTGAGATTTTGACCTAAGGAAGAAAACCGAGAAGGCATTTTTGTACATCAATAAAATAAGTATAGATTTTTTCTAAAAATAAAAAATGGGGCTTTTGGATGCCAAAAAAGGAGGAAATTTTGACTATTCTAGAACTAGGTCAAGTTTACAGTCGATCCTAAGGTTTTGACACCTTCTAAAACCAATGATGTAGTTGGTTCTAACATTTAAAGCTCCAATATAAAGCTTTTCATAAATTATTTAAGGAATCCCACTAAAACCTTCTTTTTATTGGTGTTAGTGTAGTGCTTTTTCCCACTGGGTTTTGCCTACATGGTTGTATGGCCTTTCTATGTATTTAAGCTTCCTTAGATTAGTTATAAAGGGTCTATAGACTAATTTTAATTAGTTAATTAATAAAATTAGATGCTTCCTCATGTTTCTCTAATTTTCTCTATATGTACCCCACTTTTTATTTTTAGAAGGAAAATTGACTCATTCACATTTTGCAATAGACATGTTAATGCCTATTTTCCCTCTCTTGGAATTTTGGAGCTCTCTCTACAAGAATCGACATTCATTGCTTGAATTTTATTTAGAGATCTTGGCACACTCTTTTATGGTATCAAAGCTATCTTGATAGTCTCATACATCAGACTCCCTGGTAAGATCCTCCATGCATTCACCTTGCTGGTTTTTTCTGTTTTAGTTGCCATTTTTTACCTTAGAGGCATTTTCTTAATCTACCTCAAAAATTATGTCAAAAGGACTTTGATGAAAAATATATTTAATTATGTTTTCTGGGTTTTTTATTATCTAAAATGGGTTATTCTTATTTTTTTGATAAACTTCATATATTTTTCAAAAAAATTATTTCCTCTATTTGGTCAAACATTTGTACGGATGAAGTAATACAGCCTACAAACCTTGATTTACTCTCTATAGACCAAATCAAGTTTTTTAACTCTTTTAACTTCTCAAAACATAATTACTTAGAATTAATCAAATTCTTGGAGGGCAATTACTTGATTCCAGACCAAATCAAGCTTTCAGAGTGCTTCAACTTCTCCAACATAATTACTTATAAGTAATCAGGTTTCTCAAGGGTGACTACTTGAAGTAATCAAGTTTCTTCGGCATGATAACTTACTAGTAGATTAATTCAAGATTTCAAGGTAGTCTACTTCTCCAAGAACCTGATCAACACTGGTTAGACCCATTCAGGTTTGTGAAGGTCGACTACTTATTACTCGTTACTTGCTTTATAAGTAATAAATCATGTAGGTTGAAGAACCCAAAATGTACTGAGCAAGACCAATTCAGGTTTTCTAAAGGTGATTACTCATTACTCATTGACTTTATAAGTAAATTAGTTTGAAGAACCTAAAATATAGTGAGGAGAAGTAATCAAGTTTTTTAGGGTCAACTACTTATAACTTTTTATAAGTAAAGCAGTTGCAAGAACCTGAAGTAGTGCAGTTGGAAGAACCCAAAGTGAAGGAGATGGAAGAACCTAAATTACATTAGGAGACCTATTCAGGCTTTAAAAGATCTTTTGTTTATTACTTTTTATAAGTAATGCAGTTGTACAAACCTAAAGTTAAGCAACTGCATAAACCTATGTAATGTTTAGGGGGCATCAAATTTTAGGTGGAAGGTAATAAAGAAATAGAGTTAAGTTATTTCCTTTTTTGGATGAAAAACACAAGTTTAGAAAAAAAATCTATTTTTGGAAAGGTTCCACGAATATGTGGGAGTAAGAACTAGTAAGTGCTATAACTTTCTATTTGTATCTCTTTTTTGGGTGTCATTTTTTTTAAAATGCATATTTTCTTGAGCTCTACGCATTAGTGACATTGGTTTAAGATTTTTGTAACATCCATTTTTTACATGGTGTAATAGCTTAGAAATCTCTTCAAACCTTTGTACATTTCCTCTTTGGATGCATTATTAGTAGTGCCTGACATCTCTCTCATACTTTCTCACACTAATTGTTCATAGATGCATTCTCGGCTCCCAACATCTAAGACTAAGTGTGTGTGCATTGTAACTTTAGGGGGGGTATTCTTGATAGTTCAAGGGGTACTTGTACTATGTGATTTTTATTTTTTGATTTCATTTTAATTTTTCAATTTGTCTCATTCTAATATATACTAATGGATCTAAACATCAAACCACTCACACCATTTAACTATCTAAAATGGGAAGTCTAAAATATAAATCACTTTGAGAGGTAAATGACTCTATCAAATTACTATGGGTGAGGAAACTGAGGTATCTACAGATGAAAAAATGGTTAAATGGTACAATAGATGTGATGAGACCTATGGGTTTCTATACCTATCAATGCCTCCTGACCTCTTGTTTCATATTGAATATGCAAAAACTCTTAATGAAGTTTGGACAATCTTGGAAAAGCTTTTTGGAGTACAAGACATCATGAGGAGTCATGAGTTGGAGAATGAGCTCATCACATTGAGCCTAGGTGACTAGAACCCCCTACAAGACTTCTTTACAAAGTTTAAATCACTGAGATTGTAGTTGAAATAATGTGGTATTGAGAAAATAGATGACTAGTTTATTCTATCAGTGCTTGCAAAACTGGGTCATAACTATTCAATTTTTATCTCTAAATTTCAAGCTACCAAACATGCACTTGGATCCACTTGGAAAATTTCATCATTTAATGAGTTTTTTTAATCTAACTTAGGAATAAGATAAGTTGGTTCAAATGGATGTACTGAAGTCTTCAAAATCACATGCTTTGATTGTTAATTAGGACAAGAAAAAACCTTCTAGCCGTGGCAAATAAGAGAAGAAATAATATAAACCTAATCATGAGCATAAGAAGAATCATAAATCAGACGCCAAGCCTAAGGCATCATCAAATGATTCCTTCTCAAGTGGGAAACCTAAGAAGGAGAAACTCAAATGTAACTTTTGTAAGAAACTTGGGTATGATGAATCTTAGTGCATGAAAAAGAAGATTGACACCTTGACTAAGATGCTTGAGAAGAACAACATCAATTTTTATGAATTCTCATCTCTAAACACATTAGAACAAGATTTTGAAAAAGTTAAAGATAAAAAAAGGGGTAAAAATAAGGGCAAGGCACTTGTTACAGTATCTTCTTAGCCTTCAACTTGGGTTATTGACTCGGCTGTTTCCTATTACATGGCTATCTCAGAGGATCTATTTTCAGAAATAGAGCCATGTTCTATGCCTTCAATTCTCATGGGTGATGAAACTTCAATAAAAGTTAGTGATAAAATATCAGTAGAAGTAAGTGATGGGACCTTCAATGATGTTCTATGTGTTCTTTCACTATCCACCAATCCTCTATCAGTATATCAAGTCACTCACATAGGTACAGGGAAGTGAGTTGAGTTCACACCTAATTTAGTGGTCATCAAGGAGCTACATAGTGACACCAAAATGGCTTATGGGAAGACCAATCATCATTTTAGGCTATATACCTTTTCACAATTTGCCCCAGATCAGCCCTCAGCTACATTGCTTACTCATGTATATGGAGTGAGAAAACTATGGCATGAATGGTTTGGCCATTTAAACTATCATTTCCTGGAGAAACTCATCATCAAGACATGGTTTCAAGATTGCCTAAAATCAAATTCTTAGATGGCCTATGCAATGGCTGAATTCTTGGTAAGCATCTAGAAGAGAAATATGACAAAGGTAAAGCAAGGAGAGCCAAACATAAGCTAGAGATAGTCCACAGTGACTTAACAGGACTATTTCTAAAACCTTCATTCAATAGGACAAGATACATGATCACATTCATTGCTGAATTTTCAAGGTACACCTAGGTGTTTTTTCTCAAAAATAAGTCTGAGGTCTTTGATCACTTTAAGGACTTCAAGGCACTTGTGGAGAAGCAGTCAGAATGTTCCATCAAAATTTTAAGCATTGATAATGGAAAACAATAAGTAAACAATTGGTTTGAGTAAATTTTCACATCAGATGGGATTCAGATGCAACACATAGTTCCATACAGTCCTCAATAAAATGGTGTGGTTTAACACAAGAACCATACCTTGAAGAAAATGGCAAATTGCATGCTTTAATTAACTTCTCTTGCTCCTCAATATTGAGTCAAAGTAATCAACTATGCATGCTACATTTAGAACCAAATTCCACATAAAGCCTTGAAGGGAATCACTCTTTTTAAAGCTTGGGATGGTCAGAAGCCTATATTAGATCACTTTAGAGTGTTTGGATCACCAACAATGGCTCATGTTCCCAAGAATAAATGCAAGGCAATGAACCCTTAGAGTTAGTCTTGCATCTTTGTGGGGTATGTAGAGGGTGTTAAGGGATATAGGATTCTCCATCCTAAAACTCATGAGTTATTCATTGAAAAGAGTGTCAAGTTTCATGAGGGCCCACTTGAACACAATCTTGGCACTCCATACTCTTCAAAAGTCTCATTGGACATTGATTCCACTTCAGACAATGACATAGATCCACCTCAAGATCCTCTTGATGATAAGGATGCCTCTTCTTCTTATTCAAGTTTAAATGATGAGAGTAGTGATGAGGATTATCCTCCTCCATCTCACACACACTATAGATGATGAGTAATCACCTCCTAATTCTCTAATCTCATATAATTCTAGTCTAGTTTGGGCTAGACAAACACTTCAAAGTGCTATAAAATGGATTGGAAATCTATCAGATACAAGGTGGACATGATCACAGTTTTAGAGGATATCACATGCCTACTAGGCATTATCTCATATCCAAAAACCTTTCATGAGGCATCTAGCATTCAAGAATGGGATTCTACTATGTAGGAAGAGTACAGTTCCCTAATCAAGAATAAATCATGGGACTTGGTCCCTCTTCCTAAAGGAAGAAAATTGGTCTAGTGTAAATTGGTTTATCAGACCAAGTATGGTGCAGATGGGTCAGTTGATAAGTAAAAATTTCATCTAGTTAAAAAAGGATTTTCTCATGTGCCTGGTATAGATTACACTGAGACATTTTCTCCTATTGCTAGGATGACGTCTATAAGAGTCACTCTAGTCATCACAGTCGCACATCGATGGGATGTTCACCAAATAGACGTAAAGAGTGTTTTTATACATGGTAACCTCAAGAAAGAGATATATATGGAGCAATCACAAGGCTTTTTGGAAGATACCTCCTTGGTATTTAGACTTAGGAAATCTATTTATGAACTCAAATAGGCCCCTTGGGCATGGTATGCTAAGATGGATTACTTTTTACTCACAATCAAGTTCACCAGATGCCACTTAGATTTGAATGTCTACATATTACAATAGGATGATTCTCTATTGATCCTAGTTCTCTATGTGGATGACTTACTGATTATAAGGATATCACAATCATCCATCTCAATAGTGAAAATTGCACTTTAAAATAGATTTTCAATGATAGACATGGGATTGTTGCACTACTTTCTCAAGATTGAAATCATTTAGTTATATTCTGAGATAACTTTATCACAATCCAAGTATTTTCTTGATTTGCTTGCAAGGTTTAACATGGCTAATTGTAAGTTAGCTCTTACTCCCTTCTTGTCTAGTGTGAAGCTTGAGGCTGATTGTCCTACACCACTCATTGATGCAACACTATATCAATAACTCATGGGTAGTCTTATCTATCTTACACACACTAGACCTGACATATCTTATGCAGTTCATTTGGTCTCCTGGTTTATACAAGAGCCACATGAGTTGTACTAGAAAGCAATAAAGTGGATTCTTCACTACATTTAGGGTTTGCACAATTATGGGATACACTATAGAGTAGGAATAGAGGTTGATTTGACTGGATACATAGATTCAGATTTAGCTAGAGATATTCAGAGTCAAAATTCCACTTTAGGCTATAGTTTCTCACTTACTTTGGGTCTAATAAGTTGGTCAAGTAAGAAATAACATGTAATTACTTTATCATCCACATAGGTATAATATAGAGGGGTTATCAATGCCGCCACTAAATTAATCTGGCTTTAGAGGATTCTCACTGAGTTTGGTATCTAATTTCATAAGCCAATAATCATCTACTGTGACAACCAAAACACTATCCAGATTTGAAGGAATCCAGTTCTCCATCAAAGGACCAAACATATAGAGATTCATATGTATTTTATCAAGGAGATTATCAATGAGAAATTCATTGATCTTCGATACTATCTAACATCAAATTAGATTATAAATATTTAGACCAAACCTTTCATAGAGAGTAAATTTGTTCATCTATAAGCTCTCATTGGGGTTAGGGTTGCTCCACCTTGTTCTTCCTCCTATGGAGGTTCATCACTATGTACTTGGGTACCTCATTAGGATTTTAGTTCCAAGACCCAACTCTCATCTCACCTAAGCTATGCTTAAGGGGGGGTGTTAGTGTAGTGCTTTTTCCCACTAGATTTTGCCTACATGGTCGTATGGCCTTTATATGTATTTAAACTTCCCTAGGTTAGTTATAAAGGGTCCATAGGCAAATTTTATTTAATTTTAATTAATTAATTAAGAAAATTAGAGGCTTCCTCATGTTTCCCTAATTTTCTCTATATGTACCCCACTTTTCCTTTTTGAAAGGAAAATTGACTCATTCACATTTTGCAATAGATAGGTTGATGCATATTTTTATTCTCTTGGAATTTTGGAGCTCTCTCTATAGGAATCAATATTGATTGTTTGAATGCTATTCAGAGATCTTGGCACACTCTTTCAGCTGGAAAAACAAATATATCAAGATTTCACCACAACAATTGCTACAATACTAGCAAAAATGGCTCTAATACCATGTTGGATTGCCCACAATCTTGGATCCTTGCACAGAAGATTGAAAAATTCTATGTATAAAGTGATTACAAAGGAGGAATAATCTTGTCTTCACATGACAATATTGAAAAATCATATTAACCTGTCTAACCTTTCAAAAAATAAAAATGGGGTACATATAGGGAGAATTAGAGCGACATGAGGAAACCTCTAATTTTCCTAATTAGATAATTACATTAAAAATATAATTAGCCTATGTGACCATTTTATAACTAACCTAAGGAAGATTAATTGATAAATAATGTCCATAAGTTTGTGTAGGCAAAACCCAATGAAAAAAAGCACTACACTAACATAATGACCTACATATAAGAAAACACTCCAAAAAATAGTTTTGATTAGTTAGATAGTAGGGTGGATTGCCTAGAAATCTAGATCCAAGAAGCATGAGCTTCTTTGGAGGCTTTCAATCCACACTTTTAAATAATCAAGTTCTAAAAGATAAAGTACTTGCATATATCATAGAAAATGTTGAAATGAAATACAAGAAGTGCTTGATAAATGAATAGATAAATTTGACTAATTATAGAAATAAATAGCTTGATATTAATGATAAATGAATCAGGTATGGTCCAAAAAATAGGGCAGGGTTCTATGGTCAGATAAAAGGTCTAAACTTGAGCTTTAGTTAAGGTCTAGTGGGTGAAAATAGCTTGTTGTTTATTTTTCTAACCATGACCATTGGTGGTTGGGGTGACCATCGATGGTTAGATTAATTGTTGATGGTTGGGATAGATCATCGATGATCAAGGTGACCGTCAGTGGTTAATATGGGTTAGGTATAGTCAAGGAAAGGTTGTTTTGACAAGGTCAGAGAATATAATTTTGTTAAATGGGTTTGGGTTAGGGTTGATTGAAAAATAGAAAGAAAGTAACTGAAGGATTGAAAATAGATACTTAGCTTACTAGTTGTAGGTCTGATGAATTCATTGAGGGAGTCTAGGGCAATTTTGGTAGGGTAATGGTAGTTAGCTATTGGCTAATGGATGACAACACTTTGGATCTCTATCACACTTACTGGTTCACTAGTAGAACACCTAAAAAAGGAAGTTTTGATGTAAGGGCCTTTAGATCTAGATGATTGATTGATTATAGATCTATATTCACTCTCTCCTCCTTTATTTTTATAGGAAGGAAGGAGAGGTACAATAATATGTTAACAAGAGGTTCAACTAGTAGTTCAAATTTAGCTTTCACATGCATTGGTTTGCACATGATTTAGATGAACTAAAAATAAAAAGCAAGCTGGAGTTAACTATAGTTTATCTATTTAAATAGTGGAAACCTGATCATCGATGGTCAGGCCCAACTATCGATGGTTAGGGTGACCATCGACAATCGAGGGATAAAGGCTAGGTTAGGTTAAAAGGTGGGTTAGTTAGTGGATCATTCTAACTTGGGTTGTAGTCACAAGGGTTGAGGATGGGCCTTAGGGGGTCTTGAGGTATTCTAGGGGTATTTTGGCATCTAGAAGCATTGTGTGTAATTTTCTAGTGTCTACAACATGAAATAGACTTTCAAAGTTGAATATGAATGCAAACAAGGACAACATGCTAAGGAAGATAAAGTATCACTTAGAAAAATCAAATAACTTAGAAAACACATTGAAATAACTCATGGAGAAGGTAAAATAGATCAATATTTATTGATTAAAGGCTGAAAATGAGTAGGGCTTCACCAAACTCAGGTGGAGAATACAAACTTAGCCAAAAGTGGCTCAATATATAGAGAATGTGAGAGAAAAGAGAAGAAAGGTGTAGGAAAGAGAGAGTATAAAGTGTCATGTGAGTTACAATAAGAAGAGGAGTTATAAAACAATATCAATAGGTTTCCAAATCCATGTGTATCTCCTTTTTAGATTCTCCAACTCTCTAAATTGTGTGGGAGTTAAAAAGCTTATTTGACACCTTAAATAACTTCTTAAAACTTCTCTTTTTCTTAAAATGTTGAAGGATAAGTGGCATTCTTGGTCGTTAGATTACTTTATTCTACCTTTTTTATTTTCTCTTGATACCTTTCAACTAACCCTAATATGTTCTCTTTGACACATCACCTCTTTCTCATGCAAGGTGTTAGAGGGTTCTTCATCTCCTTAGGCCTATTTAGCACACAAGTGTCAAAACTTGTTTTATTATTACTTAGGTCATCCAAAATTTATGTATGGTCTATTTACATCATATTAGACCTACAAAAATTCATTTTTAGGTCTCAAACTATCCCCAATAAGTCTTTATCTAATAAAACCCCCAATTAGGCCTCATTATTTGTAGCCCTAAAATGGTATAAACCTCCTTATGTGGAAAGAATTATATAAGGTGTTGATAATCAGAGGGAATATTATATAACCCTTTATGGAATTACATCTCTAGGTTCAATTTCATCCTTCGAGAGTGAGTGGAAATGTCCTTTTTTCCCTTTCTCTCTCCTAACTAGGCCTCTCTGCCAAGATAGTGAAAAATGATTATACAAGATCCACACACATTAAAAACCCAAAATAAGCATGTTATTCACTTATAAAACATCCTCCCCTACTTCCATTCCAAATTTGAATTTTGGATTACTTGTACAGACCTAAAAAATAGGAAAAAATAGTCATTTTAGCCTTATTCCATATGGTTCCATACATTACTATGTCAACCACTGGCATGGGATGATGATAAAAGGAGTTTTTAAGATTTTATGGGTCATTTATAGGTCCATATAATCCATATGGAGGCATATAATTTCATTTTTCTCTCATTAGGTCTTTATGGCCCTCTTAGGCAGCCTGAAAGTGGTTTGAACTCTTAATGATAGTTCATAAACCTCAAGGCATGAAACCACCAAACAATTCACTGTTCAAAGTATAAAACATCATGAAGTGTTTATATAAGTCCACATATATCTATTTAGGTTTTTCAAAGTACTAAGTTACTACACTGACCTCACTATTGACTCTTTAAGACTGTCTGCTACAAATAGACCTGTGCATACACTCATGACTATGTATGATTGCATTATTTTATGTTTTATTACTTATAGGAGTTTGAGCATCATGAAACATTTGTGTATGTATTTAAACATTTAATTAGGATCTTCCAAGTCCATCCCAAATCTAACTCACTCCAATTTCATCTTCAAGATTACCTAAGAATGTGTATGTGACTAAGTTTGCAAGGTCTGAATAGGGTTACCAAGTTTTTTTACTTCTTAATTGAGTTTGAGGTTTGATGGACCATACTCAGTCTCTTTCTATCATACTCAAACATTTACCTTACTACCATCAATTTATTTTTAGTCTCCCTTCAATCAAACCCATACCTCTTAAGATTAGGCAGGTTGTGCATATTAGGATTGAATGGGTAGATTATCATATATTTAAATTTGACATTTAGGTGGTTTTGGGATTGATGTGAGGTTAGAAATCACTATGAAAATCATCCTCCAACACTTATAGAGATATACATCCTCAAATAAACAACCTTACAAGCCTAGAGGCAAATTGGTGTTTGGATTATGTATAGGCATATAGCCTTCTGACCCCTATCTCTTTGCTCTTTTCTTTAGATCTATTTTGATCCTTAATGACTTAAAACCCTAACTTCCATCTAAACTTCAAACAATTACACACCACTTTTCAATATTTTGATAGACCTTAAGTCACTCAAATAGGCCTAGAGGTGACTATGTATGTATTTGGACTATGTGTACTCATTTAGAAAGGTATACAACCTTGAAGTTTGAATAACCCTATTAAATCATTGAAGCCTTAACTCAGTCATGTTATTGAGATAGCCGAGTATCTCATCAAAAACATGGAACTTGGTACTCCACCACTACCAATGTCTAAAGAACAAAATCCTCAGTAGATGGCTATAAGAGATTTTTGAGGTAGTTTAACTGTGCTATGACTTTCTAGACCTTCAATACCAATCTTAAATCCTTATCTATAGCTTAGAAAAATTGTATTTTATTCTCAAAACACTCCTCAAATCCCTAAATCATTAGACCTTACCATTATTCACTTGTCTAAGGTAAATCTTTCTCAACTAGCTATAGGTGCCAACTTAGATAGTTGCATATATGTAGGGAATTCTAGGTTTTCACCCTTCCAATAAACAAATCTTCTTCATAGTTTTGATAATATCTCTATCATGATTTTGATGTAATTGGAAATTTTTTTATGTTTTGAACTTCACACCTTACCCACATCACTATCAATATAGAGAATCTTGTAGATGACTCTTATTGGAAGGTCTGACTATGTATCTCTTTAATTATCCTTATTCAAGTCTATATGGTAGTCTAAAACCATTCATCATTATTAGGATCCATTTTTAATATATTACCAAGTTCAAATCATTCTCAAAATATCCTCAAAACCTTTGTGTTCATTGTCTCAAAGTACATAGTTTGTAGGTGCATAGTAGGAGTAGTTAGCTTGTCATCACTTGGATTTAAGATGCTTGGAGCCTTGAGGATATTAGAATCATTTTTAACTAGACCACCACCTTGTTTCATGGTTATAAAACCTTTATTATCACTATTAGCATGAAATTATATGGAGTTGCAGACCTACAGGTGGCAAGTGATTGTCTCCAATCTTGAGCTTTAGGAGTTTAGAAAGTACAAAAAATATGACTCCTAAGACTAGAATACTATTAAAACCATTGGATAAACACACTTTTCATGAATAAAACAAATCCAAATTGTATGAAACACATACAAAATCATCAAAACACCTATTATGTAGACACATAAAACACACATTCTATAAATGTGAATGGAGCTATGACTGTCTCTTTAAACTTGTATGAAATACTTGAATGATCAAGAAGCCATGGATAGCATAAGAGATTATTTAAGGACCATGAATAACTACTAAAATTAATTTTACTACCTGGATAACTCAAAACCACAACAATTTTGTTAGACATTTCAAATTGTGTACAAGAGAGACTTTGCTTGCCAAAAGGCCATCCAAACATGCCACCATGATGAATGAATGTATTGGAGGAATATATATAAATATTAAAAATCAAATCAACTAATTTCAACTATCCATGATCTCACTCTTTTCACTGGATTTGTTCCAAACTCAGCTTATGGGGTTTTGAGCTCTTAAAAAGCATTCTAGTCTCTTAATTATTGTTCATAAATATAATATCACCAATCTAATGAACATGTTAGCATATTATTGTATTTACCTTAGGTTATTTACTAAGGTACATTATTTTGGTTAGTTTCCTTAACCACTTTGGTTAAGAGGTTAGTTGTTTATTCGGCCTTTGTTATTTCATGCAAGCCGACATAGGTTAGTTTTATTATACCCGTCTCATGCTTCACGGGTATTTCATTTGTTTGCCTATTTAATAGGCCTTCATGCTTGGTTGAACGTGGAATGTGTGCTCTGCTATTCTCAATCTCATTTTTTCTCTGTATTTTGTTTAATCTAATATGGTATCAGAGCCTATGGTTTGTAGAACCTGAGTGAAGGTTTGTGGAAGCCAGAGAGAGGTCGGTGTCTTGCCAGGGAGGAGCTTCAGGCACCCAGTGGAGAGCCGAGGAGAGAGAAAGCATCACGGAATTCGGAAAACTCAACCAGAAGGTCTGAAAATTGCCAGGAAGTATCAGAAGGCTAAATAAGACCAAAAGGAAGCAAAAACAAGCTGTTTTAGAGGCTCAAAAGCCTCTGTTGAATTTATCTCTGGGCGCCGTACGGATTCGGCAAAATCAGAAAAATTCATTTCTTCATCTTTTTCAGCGAAACAAAAGTCTAAATTGCAAGTTAAATCAAAACTAAGACACTGGTGAAAACGGTTTGCAATTTGGTTGAGAAACGGGCTCAGAATCTTCGCCTGAAGTTTCAGAGGTAGGCCAATTTTATGATTGGCTGAATTTTTTTATAAAATTTTTAGCCTAAAGTTTTTAATATTTCAATTATTTTTATTTTTTAATTGAAATAAATCAAAACTTTAGCCGATAAGGGTTATTGGGGACCTACCGCTGACTAATAATCACGGAAGCGTCTGAAAAGCTAAAAATTTTACCATTTTCTGGGTTTTTTATCTGGATGTCAACGGAGAAAGAATTTTTTAAATCGGAATTGTAGTTTTCCCGATTTAATTGTTTCAGTGGTAGATTTTTTGTGATCTTGCAAACGGTATTGAATTTATTGCCAAAAACCGGATAAGGTTGTTTAGTGTCAATATAGAATCAGTGTGTAGAAGGAATTTTTTTTTTTTTTTTTTTTTTTTTTTAAAATTTTAAATTGAAAAAAAAAAAAAAAGTCATTATAGTTTTTCCGATTTTATCATTTTCGTGAAAAACTAGGTAAAATGGCTAGTATTCAACACCTGTTACTACCAGATTCTCAGAAATTGACTGGCAAGAACTTTAGTTTGTGGAGTCACAAGGTTTTGAAAATATGTGAATATCTGAATATTGATCAAATAGTGCTCGGTAAAGAGCAAAGGCCTGCCACTGCTACCAATGACTATGATAAACGTCATCGTGAGGCTCTCATGTTGTTAAAATTGTCAGTAGCAGATAATCTAATCTCAGAGGTCAGAAATGCGACTATAGCATCAGATTTATGGAAAACTTTATCTTCAAAATATCAGGCTTCTGAAGCCGGTAGAGTGTTGTATTTGAAGAATTTGTTGTTTTCCACTAAGATGCAGGAAGGTGGCTCCATTTCTGAGTTTTTATTGCAGATCAAGGACATCAGTGACCAGTTGAAAGCAGTGCAGAAACCTGTTGATGAGCAAGATTTGATTGCTCTTGTTATGCAAAATCTTCCACCATCATTTGAGTCATTTGTGGAGTCCTTGCACATGATTGCTGAGATGCAGACTTTGGATTTTGAAACATTGTCTACATTGCTATTGCAAAAGGAGAGACGACAGGAGCATGCAGTGTTGTCTACATCCACTTCCACAGAGAGTGCATTCTTTATTAAGGAAAAGGGTAAGCAGTCTGATAAAAATAGCTATCCATCAGAATCTTCACAAGTAAGTGGTAATAAGAGATCTAAATGGAAATGTTTTTACTGTAAGAAACCTGGTCACCTTAAGAAAGATTGTAGGAAAAGACAACATGATATGGCTAACCCCAGAAAGAAAGCTCATCATGCGAATGTAGCTGAAGGTGAAGGCGAGGAATCACCAAATTTTGCTTTCATGGCTTCCAGTGGTAATTCTGTGGTGGATCGAGCTTGGTACTTTGATTCAGGGGCATCTCGCCATTATACATGCCATAAGGACTGGTATGTGGATTTTGTTGAAGATAACAGTAATAATGAATCTGTATCTTTAGGAGATGGTACAACATATTTTGTGAAAGGATTTGGTAATGTTCATATAAGTTTTAATGGTACAGTAAATTATACATTCAAGAATGTTAGGTATGTACCGGATATGAACAAAAATCTTCTTTCAATCAGTGAGATCACCTCAAAATCTGATTTTGTTGTAAAATTTCAAGAACAACAATGTTTAGTCACCACTAAAGATAACAAGATTATTGCTGTTGGGATCGGTGAGAAAGGCTTGTATAAGCTTGCAGATCCAATCAAAGCAAAAGAAAGTGCACTTGCAGCAGTTGATAGCACAAGTTCACTATGGCATGAAAGGTATGGTCATTTGAATTTTCAGTATTTGACTACATTGAGTAAGACTAAGATGGTTAAGGGGATTCCTTCTATTCGGCATAGTCATCATGTATGTACTGGATGTCAGTTGGGGAAGCAAGTTAGACATTCATTTGATGTTGGTAAAGCTTCGAGAGCAAATGGAGTATTGGATTTGGTACATGCGGATTTGCATGGTCCAATGCAGACACCTACCCCTTCTGGTGCCCGTTATTTCCTGTTACTGGTTGATGATTTCTCTAGGAAAAAGTGGGTATACTTTCTAGTAAAGAAATCTGATTGTTTTTCTAACTTTCTTACTTGGAAAGCTATGGTTGAAAAACAGGCAGGACGGCCAGTGAAATCTCTTAGAACGGATAATGGGGGTGAGTTCATCTCAAAACAGTTCAAGGAGTTTTGTGCCACTGAAGGTATACACAGACAATACACTACACCTTACACTCCACAACAAAATGGAGTTGTGGAAAGGCGTAATAGGACGGTGATGGACATGGCTCGTTGTATGGTCCAAAGCAGAAATGTCCCATACAAGTATTGTGCAGAGGCAGTGAATACAGCAGTATACATCCTCAACAGAAGTCCTACAAAAGCTTTGGAGAATTTGACTCCAGAGGAGGCTTGGTCAGGTCGAACTCCAGATGTAAGTGATTTTAGAATTTTTGGTTGTGTAGCTTTTGCAGTTATTCCTAGTCAAAAGAGAAAAAATTTGGATGCAAAAAGCAAAACATACATGTTTGTTGGATACAGTGATCAGTCAAAGGCCTACAGATTACTTGATGTTTCTACTAACAAAGTTGTGGTAAATAGAGATGTCATAGTAAATGAACAAATGCCATACTTCACAGCAACTGGTCAAGTTTCAGATATTGAGTCATTGTTATCTAATGATTCCATTATTAGTCATAATGTGAAAAATGAGCAGGATTCTTGTTCATCAGTGGAATCACATTCCAGGGAGGGAATTGATACAGGTCATTGTGAGGTTCCAGCAACACAACCAAAGAAGCCAAAGTGGTATACTGCCACAATTGAAGCACTAAAAGAAGGAGACTTGCCACAAGATGTGGAAAGTAGAAGACTGAGATCGGGAAAGCAGTTTGGTAATAGAGGTGAGCATGTTAATCTTGCTCTAACAACTGATGTTTCACAAGTATTTGAGCCTAATTCTTTTTCAGAGGCCAAAGGGAAGTCTGAGTGGGAATTAGCTATGCAATTGGAATATGATTCCTTGATGAAAAATAATACTTGGAAGTTAATGGAACTACCACCAGGAAAGAAATCCATTGGTTGTAAGTGGATTTATAAGGTAAAATACAAAGCAGATGGTTCCTTGGACAAACACAAAGCCAGACTTGTTGCAAAAGGTTATGCACAAGAGGAAGGGGTTGATTATGAGGAGACTTTTGCTCCAACCACCAAGATGGTAACTTTTCGTTTGATTATTGCTATTGCTGCTCAGTTTGGATGGCAGGTGCACCAAATGGATGTAAAGAGTGCTTTCTTGAATGGAGATCTAGAGGAGGAAGTCTACATGGTTCAGCCACAGGGTTTTCAGGTTCCTGGTAAGGAACATCTTGTTTGCAGGTTGATCAAGTCCTTGTATGGACTTAAGCAGGCTCCTCGAGCTTGGTATACAAAAATAGACTCATATCTTAGGGAGTCAGGTTTCAAAAGGTGTAACTTGGAACCAACTCTCTATGTAAAGGTGTCTGGTGATGATATCTTGATTCTCATTATATATGTTGATGATATAGCCATCACTGGGAGTAGTACTAGTCTCATTCAGCAAATGAAAGCTGATGTTTGTTGTACTTTTGACATGACAGACTTAGGACTACTAAAATACTGTTTAGGTGTTGAGTTTTGGCAAAGTGGTAATACTATATTTGTGTCACAGAATAAGTATGCCAGTTCATTGCTAGAAAGGTTTAGAATGATGGATTGTAATCCAACTCACACACCTATGGAAACAGGAGCTAAAATTTCAACAAACACTGATTCACCTCCGGTCAATGAAACAGTGTATCGGCAGCTAGTGGGTAGTCTCATTTACCTCACTACCACTAGACCGGATATTTGTTTTGCAGTGAGTTTTCTATCTCGCTTCATGTCTAAACCACAGGAAGTCCATTGGTTAGCTGCAAAACGAGTATTAAGATATGTTAAAGGTACTCTTGACTTTGGCATACTGTATAAGAAGTCTGTAGATTTTGAACTTTTAGGATATTCTGATTCTGATTGGGCAGGTTCAGTTGATTCAAGAAAATCTACAACAGGGTATGTTTTCACTTTTGGTTCAGGAGTTTTCTCATGGCAGAGCAAACTACAAACTACAGTAGCATTATCTTCAACAGAAGCAGAGTATAAAGCTGTGGTTAGTGCAGGTTGTGAAACCATGTGGATAAAGAAAATTTTGGAGGATCTTCAGTTTGAGTCATCAAAGCCTACTCCAATTTTTTGTGACAACCAAAGTGTTTTGAAGATGGTGAAGAATCCAGTATTTCATGCCAGGACCAAACACATTGAGGTTCACCATCATTACATCCGAAAGTTGGTTACAAATGAAGACATCAGTCTCTTCTACTGCCCCACTGCAGAGCAGCCAGCTGATATAATGACCAAACCACTTGGTACAGACAAGTTCATAAAATTTAGAGATAAACTTGGTCTTGTTTCTGGTTTAGTCATTAAGGGAGGGTGTTAGCATATTATTGTATTTACCTTAGGTTATTTACTAAGGTACATTATTTTGGTTAGTTTCCTTAACCACTTTGGTTAAGAGGTTAGTTGTTTATTCGGCCTTTGTTATTTCATGCAAGCCGACATAGGTTAGTTTTATTATACCCGTCTCATGCTTCACGGGTATTTCATTTGTTTGCCTATTTAATAGGCCTTCATGCTTGGTTGAACGTGGAATGTGTGCTCTGCTATTCTCAATCTCATTTTTTCTCTGTATTTTGTTTAATCTAATAGAACAATGACACAAATTGGAAGCCAATAGAGGTCCTAAACGTTTTCCAAAATTTAAGCCCCCAAATCTGCTTGTACAACCTATACCATCTACTTGAAATTGACCTTCACTAACCTATGAAGGGGATGATGAGAGGGAGAAGGATATGTCTCTAACTATGGATCTTGAAACTTCTTACTAATCTATTTTTTGACCTATGGAATATGAAAATACATTCTAAAGTTGTTTTTACTTGCACATGACTTCCATAAGTCCATACAACTTCTCTAACTCCTCAAAGTGGCATTGAATTTTAAGAATCTAGCTTTTTTTTTAATTCCTATGACATGTGTGATAGTTAATTAAATGATCTTAACTCTTTTTAAGGTGTGTGATACAAATTTGGATCTTTTTTAACTTTAACATATGCTAATGTTATCCAAAAACCATATTTATATGCATTTTTAACACCTTAGAGCTAGCAAATGGTCTTCAAACTTTTAAAAACTTCATGGAATGTTAGGATAAGGTGTTTAATACATAAATTGACATTAATAAACCCATAATAACCTTTGACATAACTTTACCATGCCATATCTCTCAATAACACCCTTAGACCACGATATGACTTCAACATGAAAATACCTTAACTTCTCGAAACTAACCTTATACCATGATAAAAAGGTTAAATGAAGACTCTAGGGACCATATAGGTCATGACATGACCAGATGACAAGTTTAAATTTATATAGGGGTGACAAATTTGACTTGGGGTCAAATTTGGTCAACATTTTTGATAATTCACAGGGGTAACATGCCTGCAATGCTAATAGGACCAGTAGCCTTACATGTCCATTGGAAAATAGGATCTCTTGCACTTAGTTTTAGACTTATACAAACCTTGAACATGGAATAATAAATTGATTACCTTCACAACACATAAAACAAATAATAACAATACACAAAACAAATCAAGACACAAACATGTGCTTATCAAGCAATCAAGAAACACAACAACAAATTAAGAAAAGTAGATTATATAAACTAACCTAAAATAAATTTTCTCCTCTTGGATCAAAGGGGAAACTTTAAAAATATTTTTATCCAAGAGATAAAATAGGACATGAAGCAAATTTCCTTTAAAACCTTGCTCTTTTTGTCTTCATCTCTTTCATGCTTGCTAATCTTCTTGGCATGTCTTCAAATGCAATGATGATAGCTATAAACATGTCACCTATGAAGGTGAACTCTTCTTTCACTTCAATAACCTTCTCATGAACTTTATCGATGTTTTTTATTTTCTCAATCATGATAAATTTTTGAATTATATGGGCAACCTCTATCTTGGTACTTTGAAGATTGTCATATTTTACTTCAAGAAGCAAAGCATATTTAAGAATATCTTCAAACTTCTTACCATTTTCTAGCTCATCAAGATCTTTAATTTGCTTTGCATAATCCATCTAATATTCATCATTTTCCTCTATGAATACATCTTGTTTGATATCTTTATGCACATGACCTTAAACTTTGTAAAGGCTTTCAAACTCTTGAATAATTTCAATATGTTACTGCCAATCATCTTTGCCTTTTTTCTCTTCAAGGACCACAACCTCTTCAAACCCATCTTCTTGGTCATTGAGCACTTGATCAACTTTAACTTTATTACTTTAATATTCTTCAACTTCAAGGTTGGCTTTAACTTTCACAAGTTTGGGTGGCATAGGATCTTATTTTTGAAATATACCCTCAAGAGGAAAAGCATCTTTAAGAGTGTCTCCAACTTGACTAGTAGGAGGTATATGTTTTTTAAGGACTTAAAACTCATCACATATGTCCTTGGATTTATACCATATGTCATTTTTATCTATGGGTTCAATAACAACTTCATCTTCTTCTACTTTTTCAAAATCAACCAACTGATGTTGCTCATGAGTCTTAACCAACTAAGCTGATGTTATGTCCTTCTCAAGCACCTCTTCTCTCATGTCTTGATCAAGATCTTTGTGAACAGATATAACATGATATTTATCATATTTTTCTTCACTCAATAAGATATATTTATTCTTTTATTCACCAAGGGGAGTCCCTATAGTGAACTCTTCATCATAGACACTTGAGTCATCTTCTTTATCAACTACAAATTTAGCTTGTTATTCTTCACTTATCTCCGATATGATGGGTTCTCCTTTAAGAAGGGATGAGGTGGGAGGGTGATGAACAAATTAATGGGTTGGAGAGGGAGTATGAGGTATCATGGATGGCTCATGAATGGGCTTGGAAATAAAGGCTTCTTGAGTGAACTCTTAGGGATGTCGAAAGTTGGGTTGGGCAATGGGAGAGACATGTTCTTCAACAATATTTTGACCTTCTTCATAGCCTTTTTTAGGCTCTTCAACAACTAAAAGTTGATCCTCAACCTCTTGGTTTTCCCTTATTTATAGTCTATCTACCCACCATTGGATATAACATCTCATTTCATGCAAATTATCATTGATGGCATAGTTGGCTTCCTCTTCAACTAACCTTTAATCATTCATAAAGAATTAAACTGACTTCCTCAAAAAATTTATGAGATGAATACAGATCACACCACTTTCCTTATCCCATTTTCTTATCACTTTTTTATTTTAGCACATTTGGCATGAGTGTCAACAAGGATTTGGATTGAGGTGGAATTGAAGTAGGAAGAAGAGGGTAATAGTTGGAGTTTTGGTGAGATTCAACTTGTTGATTTAGTTTCCTAACTTGAGATTTTAAGGATTTATATCTTATTTACCAATATTTTGATTCCCAAAAAATGGTATCATTTGATTCCTCTTGACAATGCTGATAGGAATCATGTTGAGGTTGATATGGATCATATTGAGGCTGATAGGGAGACACTTCTTGGAACTCTTATTGATAGCCTTCCTCATAGGCTTCTTCATAAGGCTTCTCAACAACATCATGACCATATAAAGGGGAATTAGGATGACCATAAGACTTCCATGACTTATAGAGCTGGTAATAATCTTGATAGGGCTTTTGAGAGACATAATGTGGGTCATAACAAGTTTGGTAGAGGGTGTATAGTAGAAAATCTCATCATATCCAGTAATACCAAATTCATTAGTAAAATGAATGCATAATATATTAGAGAATTCTTTCATAATAAATACCTGGTCTACTTATAACCAGTTGATAGCATTCATAGTAACCATTAATATTTGTTGAATAAATCCAAGAGATGATATAAGGAAGAACACACCAAGAATTCTTGCACTCTTTTAGTCCTTGATCCTACCAAGCATGCCAAAACTATTTTCACTCAATTTTTCACCCTTGGAGAGGTAGTTCAATCCTACTCTAAATTGAGTTAAACATGGTATGACTTCTAGGCCTATTGGTTACCTATAGCAAAGGTAAACCTATAGATTACAGGGCTAGCTCCCTTGGTTTTATATTGAAGCTCATTACCTAAACTACTAGTTCATTTAGATGGAAATGGAGAGAGAGAACATCAATTAAATCTATTAAAACAAGGTGATTCACCAATTTTAACATAAACATTGCCAACTAATTACAAGTACACTTCTAATCTACACATACACTAATCCAAATCTGCCTCTTATATTATTATTTGTCATGGATGTTTGTGAATCAAACTTAAACTAGGAGAACTATACAATAAGAAATTTTGAGTTATTTGATTAATTTACACATAAACATGAAATTTGAATTCAAAACATCAAACTACCTATTATGAAGGATTATGGAAAGAAATTAGAATTACAAGATAGATCTTACCAAATCCCTTGTTTCAACTAGCATCCCTCCAAGATATTCAAGTGGATGGTTGATTATTATGGACTTAGAATTTTGACATTATGATTACTTGATCAAGGATGTTGGATGCATGGATTGAAGGATTAGATTGACATGGAGATATTATAAATTCAATGTTTGGTTCCAATAGAGGAGTGGTCTTGTTTAAATAGAATAAGGAGGGAAGGATCAATGGCTGAAATTTAAAGTTGGCTTGTGTAGATCAAGGGTTGGAGATTATTCAAGGAATTTTAAATTCCTTGGAAGCCTCTAGATTTAGAGGCTTCTAGAGAGAAAGGGTGAAAATAGAGAGGATTTTAGAATTGGAGAATTCTAAAATCCATTAGGAGGGGGAAATGAGGATTATGTAGGGGATTAGATAGGGATTACATGAGTGATTAGGAACTAGGGGTGTAGGAGAGCCTAGGGATAGGCTAGTAAGTGAGCCATGGGAATTTAGAATTCCTAAAAAATAGATAAGTGGGATTAAGATGGGATAATGAAAATTTAGGATAATTAATGAAGAGGTGGGATAAGACTATAGTTAGTAAATGAATAAAAATGAAGGGGATGTTAGATAAATTATTAGAAATGGGTGATATTAAGATGGAATTAGAGGGGATAAATTAGATAAGCAAAATTAGTGTTGACTAATAGTGATATTAGTGATGTTAAATGAAGTGAGTGAATTTAGATGCATATATTTTTCCCCTCTTTGAAAGGTAATTACGAGTAGAAAAAGTGAGAGGAGTAATAATCTTTCAAAGAAAAACCATTTCATGAATGAATGTTAGTAGATGATGTTAGTGGAAGCGATATTAGTGACTATGATTCCCCCTCAAGGGGACATATAGGGAAGAATGAGATGGATAAACACTTGAAAGAATAAATTATGGGTGGGATGAGATGGATAGAAAAGGGGATGGGATGTCAAATGTGAGATAGAAGATGAAGAATATGAGTTCAATTTTGATCTATGATCTAAAAATTGATGATGCCCCTGGTAAAGACACATGCATAGGGAGTAGAGATGATGTTGTCATGATTATTGACATATCCCATAGGGGAATCAACTGTAACATAGTGATGATAGGATTAAAAAGGCCACAAACTTAAGACATATCCCAAGTAAGGACACATGAAAGGGATAGATATTAGCCAAGATAAGGAAAGGATTTGATAAGATTGATGATGGGTGTAGCTCAAGGTTGTAATCAAATTATATGATGATGGTGATTAAAGTGAATAATGATATGATTGAGTAACTAAAATATGTAGGGGATAATTGGATTAAAATTCAAATCAATGACCATAATGTGATTAATAGCAATGATGCACCTAGCAAGGACACATGAAAGGGAGAAATAAATGATAAATTAACTAATCAATGATGATATATGATTGGTGGAATAAAATATAGATGGTGTGACTTATTGGACCTAATCAATAGGTTTGGGTGATTGAAAAAAAATTAAGGAGATGATTGTGATGATGGTGATTGATCAATTAATTGATTATGGCTCAAAGATTTGATCAATGCAAGACTTGAGGATGATGATAGATGAGATATGTGTGATGATAAATGATGAGGAGAGATGTGAGAGTGGTTGATCCATACTTGCATACTAAAAAGTGGCCAAGTATTGCCTATATAGTCTAAAACAACCTCAAGCTGATGTAGTTCTAACTAGAGGATAAATGATAATGATGGAGTAGAGGGTGATCATGATGACCATGATTAGTGATTAGAGAGTGATGTTAGTGATTAAAGGATATGACTTAGATGATGAGATGAGTATAAAATATTGGATGTTAGTCAGATGGGTCAAGGAAATTAGACTAATGATGGGAAATAAGGATGATTAGATGAATAAATAATGAAGGTATAGATGATCAAACCACCACAAATATCATAAGGCTCATCATAGTCTAATTAATCCAATAGATATGGAACTTGGTAGTACTCCCGATGGTATAAGTATGACCAAGAGGACATTGTGCCAAAGTGCATGGGCAAATAGTGAACTCTATATCATCGAGGACATGTATAAACATATTGTGGCCTTGGGTGACCTCATTCATTTCCTAATAGACAAAAATACACATAATGCAACACAAAATCAAAAGACAAAGATAAGAAAATATTTACATGATAAAAGACATGTAAACAAGCCAAATAGAATAGATAAGTAACACACACAAACATCTACATGCAATGTCACAATGTCTTATAGAATGATGGGATAAGTGATTGGGTGATGGGATGGACTAACATTATCATAATGTGATTGTGGACTAAGGATAAACATGGATTTAGATAAGATGATCATGATTAGGTCTAGGACTGAGGTAAGGATATGGATGTGGATAGGGGTTCTGGACTTGTATGAGGACTTGGATATGTGGACTTATATTAGGAGTAGTATAAGGATTAACCAGGAAAAAGTGAGACTAAGTCAATGCTAGCTCGATATAGACTAGATTTTTCCCCTAGTTTAGATTAGGAAGATTGATGATGTGATTGTGAAAGATGAAAGACATGGATATGGATGCGACAAGGGGTTTAGGCATAAGACAAAACATGATGGACTATTTTTGGCATTTTCAAGTTTTATGATTTTTAGGGATTTTTAGAATATGTATATAAACTATAAAAATGGGGTTACTAGTAAAAGAAACACCAAGCTTAGAAACTAGGATGAGGATGGATGGGATGATAAAAGGATGAGGGTTATGAAAAAAAGGGGATGAGGACCACGGAATAAGGGGATAGGGATTGCCAATGACCACATCATGAAAGAAGCAAATGTTTAGTTCCTGAGTGTCCATTAGAGGATATTCCAAGATAATTCCAAAACATTTCACAAGACACCTTCCACATTCTTACACAAGTCAAAAATATAAAGGAATTATCAACATAATAGGATACATGATATGGATAGAGGGATATGATATAGATGGGATAGATAAGGTATGGGTGTAATGGATAAAAAGTATGGATTATACCCCTAAGTGTTGAGGTAAAATACATACAATAGAGTATGTTACCATGATGTTAGAAACTAGTTTTCATCATGGTACTTGCCCAAAGTGCCAGAAGACTAATTTTCACCATTAGATGAATGATTTTTTTTGACTTTTTGACTTTATTTTAATTTTTTTATGGGCATGTTGATTTATTGGAGAAAGGAGAGATGCAAGATTATTGATACTATCTATATATTCAATTGAAACCTATTCTAAAGAAAGATGACGTTAGGATCATATTATTGCCACTAGATATATTAATTTCCTTGTGACCTTTAGTGATTCTTGATGGTGACCCCTCTAGATGTCTAGACTAGGTGTCTGCATCACCCCTATAAGAGATTATAATACTTGAGAAGATGATGGGAGGTATAGATTTGATTATTTATTTATGGGGATGTATGGGACTTGAATGGATGATGGGACTTGATTGGTTTATGGGTTCATGATAATAAGGTATGTTGGATGATTGGGGATTAGGACTAGTAACTGCATACATCATTCAAAATGTTGGACATTCTACATTTTATTGGTGTCAATTGACAAAGGACTGTAGGAGATCCAAGATGTTTTGAATTTATCATTCATCTTTGATCTAATCATTTTAATGATGATCAGCCATACTAATAGTACTTTTGAGAGTATTTTGATCTTTTGACTAGATTTGATTTTGACTTCCCCTTGGTGCTTGATTTTGGGCTTGACCTAGAGATATTATTTTTTACTTGATAAATAATGATTATTTTAAATTTGATGGTCCCCCAGTGCCTTAGTTTAGGATTCACTATGGGGAGACACTTTTAGATTAGGTTGATGATTTGACTCTTCTTGATTTTGCTTGATGGGATCAAGGATGACTTGATTATTATGATTGACTTCTATAGTATAGTCTTTGTCCTCTATATTTTTGGCACACATTATATTATTAAAGGGAAGGTCCAATTATGTATGTTTTTATTCATCCCTATATAGGGAGGTGATTAAATGATCATTGATAGGAAGAAAGGGGTATATGATGGATGAAGGTGGGGGAGATGGTATGATGAGGTCAATGAGTGGTGATAAGGTAGTGTGGTCTTCATATGGGTTCCTAAGAGACCCAATTTTGACATCAAAAAAAATCTCCTTAAGATCAACAAAAGGATCACTAAAACTATCTATAATATATGCATTCAATGTAGAATTAGATCCACTCTGACAATCTTTGATAGATAAAGCTTACAAGAACTCTATTATGACTTCATCATCCTGACTAGGATTCCTAGTGATGTATTGGAGGTATCTGGATTAAAGGTATCCTAAAAAAGATAGGCATCATTAGAATCTACTATAATATAGATGAGGTATGATGTTTTTGATGAGGAATATGATTTGGATGTTAGTGTTGAACATGATCCTAATGCAGATAAGACTTGTGTCGACTCGGATGCTAACTCCAATGTACTAGATTCAATGTTGCTAGTAGAAGATTCATTGTCCATGATTGACCTCTTAGTAGGGGTTTTTTGATATCATGGGTGAGGGGAAGGTGGTAGGGGGATAATGTATTGGATAAAGATAATCCCATAGAAGGAATTATGAGGGAATAGAGGACTAGGCTCATGGGGAATAGACTCATGTTTGGTGGAAGATTTGTCAAAGATGGGGGGAACATGGAAGAGGGATGTGGTGTCTTGACCTTGGCTTGGAAGGGGAAGGGATTGATTATGATCTAGAATAGAATATTGGCATTCCTCTTCTTGTTCACCTAGGGACATAGATTCATCTGGTTCATCCTTAATTACTATGTCACCACGGTTGATGAGGTCTTGGACATAGTCTTGGAAATTATGACATTAATTAATGATATGCCCCCTAGTTGGGTGATATACACAATATCAATTAGATTTATACCCAGATGGCTTAGGCTTAGTGGGATGAAGATATCATATGGGTGGATAGACCATCATGTTAGTGATGACTAGTTGTTAAAAAAGGGATTTTAAGGACATAAGAAGGGGGGTATAAGGACCCACTTCACTTTGTGACTTAGGTGTGGAATCATTGGAATTTAGATCAGATGGTTGGTTATGTGACTAGGTGGATGGACTAGTGGCAAATGAGGTGGCCAAGATTGGATTCCATTTACTAGTGTAAAAATGACTAGTGGATGAAGGATTAGAATGGGACTCACATGAATGAGTTTGGACTCAAGGTGAAATGAGTTCAGTGGGATCAAAACTTTTGGGGAGTGGGAAACCCATCTTAAATAAATATAAGATGATCTCATCCTTTTTGTAAAATATGTATTGGTCTATGAGAATAGTGTCTAACTTCATGGTGATGGATGATGAAGGGGGGTTGATGCAGATGTAGACTACATATTAGAGATAGTTTCTTGAATAAATTAGGTCTAAAGGACTGAGCTTGTATGATAGGTAATGATGAGGATGGGATGGATGAAATGTGATAGAGGATTCCCTTTACTAGTGTAAAAATGACTAGTGGATGAAGGATTAGAATGGGACTCACATGAATGGGTTTGGACTCAAGGTGAAATGAGTTTAGTGGGATCAACACTTTTGGGGAGTGGGAAACCCATCTTAAATAACTATAAGATGATCTCATCCTTTTTTTTAAAATACGTATTTGTCCATGAGAATAGGGTCTAACTTCATGGTGATGGATGCTGAAGGGGGGTTGATGCAGATGTAGACTACAGATTAGAGATAGTTTCTTTAATAAATTAGGTCTAAAGGACTAAGCTTGTATGATAGGTAATGATGAGGATGGGATGGATGAAATTTGATAGAGATTATATAAGACTAGGATCATATGTCAAACCAATAATATAGTAGGTGCTAATAACCTATCAATAATGCCTAGTTTTCAAGCTAGTTAAAGGATTAAGGATTTGATGGGTGCCTAGATTTAAATTAGTAAGATGATGATTATATGGGTGATAAATATGAATACGAAAGATGATTGGGTTGAATATGACTAGATTGATGATGATGTGTTTGCTAAATTGAAACTGACAAAGTGATAAGATGCTAGTAGGATACCGACTAGGTATGAGATCTGACCAAATGATGAGTGATAGTGGACTAGAATGATAGGATGATATAAAAGGATAAAAGGACTAGCTCAAGTCTTAGACTATTTTTCTCAAGTTGGGATGGGATAGGATTATGTGATGAAGATGATAGGATGATGGGATATGGATAAGTATAGATAGGTGATGATGTAATGATAAGGGATAATACAAAGGAGATGGGGATGGATTGGATATGGGTATGACTTAAAGATCTAACTATGATAATATAGGATGAGGTTAGACTAGATGGGGGATAAGGTCAATAAAAATGATTGATTATAAATAAAGTGGACTTGATGCAGATGATGAGATGTGATTTAGGATATGTAGGTGATGAGGGGGATGACTAAGGATGGGATGAAGACAAGATGGGAAGATAAGCTAACTGAAAAGGATATACAAAGATAATATGTATAATGGGATGATGATAAGGATATACAAAATGATAGTGAGGCTAGGATATACAAGATTATATGTACAAAAGGATGATGGGATAAGGATATATAAAAATGATATAATGATGAGACAAGAATATACAATATGATGTGTCCAAAATGTGGTAGGAATTTTGAATAATATGGATTTGAGATCTTGAAATTAATCTAAATCTACTCAAAACATCAAAGTACCTAAGTAAGATCTAGGGACATTAGAATCAAATGTAGGTAGATGAATAAACTATTCAAAATCAGCACTCTAATCCTAAAGGTAATTTCTCTAAATAATGATTAAATAGATATAAAAAAAGAAAAATGGGATTGAAATTAACTTAGACTCAAAATTTTGACATTTTTTTGCTTGATAAAATGATGTTGATGATGGATCCAAATATTTGTTTAGCTTGGAGACTTCATGAACCTAATAAATGTTTGTCTATGGAGGAGTCTCGTATTTATATAGAATGTGAAGGGAAGGATTAATGGTTGAAATTAAAAGTTGGCTTGTAGAGATGTAGGGTGGAGGATTATCAAAGGAGTTTAAAACTCCTTGGAAGCCTCTATATTTAGAGGCTTATATAGAGGAAGGGTGAGAATAAAAAAGATTCTATAATTGGAGAATTCTAGAATCCTTCTTATAAATTAATTAAAATTAGGTATGGGATTAGATAGGGATTAGGTCGGTGATTAGGGACTAGGGGGATAGGAGATCCTAGGAATAGGATAGTAGGTGGGCCATGAGATTTTAAAATTCCCAAATAATAGATAAGTTGGGATTAGGATGGGATAATGAAGATTTAGGATAATTAATGAAGAAGTGGGATAAGACTATGGTTAGTATATGAAGATTGATAAAAAGGCGGTATTAGATAAATGATTAGAAAAAGGGTGGGGGAGGGGATATTAGGGTAGAATTAGAGGTGGTAAGTAATATTAGATAAAATAGGTGAAATTAGTGTCAATTAATAGTAATATTGGTGAAATTAAATGAAGCGAGTGAATTTAGGTGCATGCAATTTGCCCCTCTTTAAAATGGAATTGCGAGTGGATCAAGTGTAAGGAGTAATGATATTTAAAATAAGAACCATTTCATGAATGAATGTTATTAGATGATGTTATTGGAAGTGATATTAGTGACTATGATGCCCCCTCAAGGAGACATGTAGGGAAGAATGAGATGGATGGCCACTCAAAAAAAGAAATGATGGGTGGGATGAGATGGATAGACAAGGGGATGGGATGTCAAATGTGAGATATAGGATGAATAAGATGAGTTTAAATTTAATTAATGAACTAAAAATTTGTTATTCCCTTAATAAAAGACGCATGAACAAGGAGTATAGATGACACTATCATGATTGTTGACACATCTTAAGGTGGAATCAACTGCAAACATGATGATGATAGGATTAAAAAGGATGCAAGATTTAGATGTATCCCAAGCAATGGAGAGATATTGGCCAAGATAAGGCAAGGATATGATAATATTGATGATGGGTGTAGCTCAAGGCTATAATAAAATGATATGATGATGGTGATGAGAGAGAAAAATAATATGATCGAGTGACCAAAAGATATAGGGGGATAATTGGATTGTAATTCAAATTAATGAGAGATAATGTGACTAATAATAATGATTCCTATAGCAAGGACACATTAAAGGGATTAATAGATGATAAATTGACTAATAAATGATGAAAGATGATTGATAGAATAAAAAATGGATGTCATGATGTTATCAGGCGCAATCAACAAGTGCTGATGATTGATGAAAAAATTAGGGACATGATCATGAGGATGGTGATTGACCAATAGATTGATGAATGATTGATATTATATATCAAGGATTTTAATAATTAAAATATTTAGGATAGATGAGAGAGATTTAATTATGGTTGAGCTAATTTTGGGCACTAAAAAGTGGCCAAGTGTGACCTACATAGTTTGAAAAGTCTTCAGGATGATGTAGTTCTGAATAAAGGATAGAGGATGAAAATGAGGGAGGAAAATATGATGATGATGATTATTATTATTATGATTAATGATTAGAGGAGGAAATATTAGATTTTAATCAGATGAGTTGAGAGCATTAGACTAATGATAAGAATAATGATGATTAGATGATTAGATAAGTGATGAGGGTATAGATGATCAAGACATCAAAAATATCGTAAGGCTCATCATAGTCTAAACAATCTAATAAATATAGTACTTGGAAATATGCCCCATGATATAATCATGACCAAGAGGATGTTGTGTCAAAGTGCATGGTCAAATAGTAAACTCTGCATCACCAAGGGAACTTTTAAGAATTATTATAGCTTTGGTGACCTCATAGCATCCTCAATAATTTCCAAAAGAGACATGATCCAAGACTAAATGGAAAAAAACAAAACATAAGACAAAAAATATATATACATGATGCAAACAAGTTAAACAACATAGTGCATACAACTAGCACACATAAGTATCTACATGCAGTGTCATGGTGTCTTATCTAATGAAGGGATGAGTGATTAGGTGATGGATTGGAATAGGATGATCATGATGCGATTGTGGACTTAGGATATAATTTGATATGGAATAGACTAATGACAATGATTAGAATTAGGACTTAGTTAAGGATATGGATGTGGATATAGATTTTGAATTAGGTGAAGGACTTAGATGAGGATTTGGATACTAATTTAACTTAAAAATCAAATCTAAAAGTGGTCAAAGAGGATAATTTATAAATATGGTGATCTTGTATTGTAAATAAATGCAAAGACTATAATGACTAAGGGTTACCAAAAGATAAAACTTGAAAAGAGTTCAATCTAGTAAGGAGACTAGGAGATGAAGTGATTAGGTGCCTTTCACACTAGCAAAATAGTGATTGGATGGATGCTAGGTATGAGAAGGCACTGATAGGGAGGTTATGGGTGGTAGATTAAAATATTTGACAAGGTTATGTGTGTTAATAATATGTAGTTATAAGGATAATGAAGATATAGAGGGATGGGTGACCACTCATATTTATTTTTAAGACTAAATTTTGTATCTAAAGAGGGGGAAATATGAGATGAATAACAGACATTACAAAAGATGAACGACATGGATAATGGATGAGACTAAGGGATTAGGCATAAGACAAGACATGATGGACTATTTTTGGATTTTTTGAATTTTATAATTATTAGGGTTTTTGACATATTTCAATTTTTAGGGATTTTTAGAATATGTATGTATACTATACAAATGGGGTTACTAGCAAAGGGAATACCAAGATTAACAACTATGATAAAGATGGATGGAATGATGGATGAGTGACAAGAGGATGAGGTTGAGGTAGAAAAAGGGATGAGGACCAAGGAAGAATGGACTAGGGGTTACTAATGACCACATCATGAAGGAACTAGATGTTTAGTTTCTTGAGTCTTTATTAGAGGATATGCTAAGATGATTTTAGAACATTTCTCGAGACTCTTTCCACTTCCTTACAAAGGATAAAAAGGGGAAGAATGTAATATAAAATGGAAGACATGATGGTGGGTGATGAATAGGAGTAATGGACTAAGAGATATGATAGGGATGGGATGTATGACAAAATGTTAGATTGTGCCCCCAAGTGTTAAGGTACAATGTAGATAATAGATTATTTTACCACGATACCAAAAACTATTTTTCATCATGGTACTTACCCAAAGAACTATAATATTGGTTTTTACCATTGGATGAATGATTTTTTTTAACTTTTTTCATTTTTTGATTTTTAATTTTTTTTAATTTTTTTGTGCATCTCGATTTATTGGATATGGGTGCAAGATGTAGGAATGCTAACATTAGATGGATTTTTAGCCAACACCTATTCTAGAAATGTGTGATGTTAGGACCATGTTGTTACCATTGGATGTATTAAGTTTTATGTTACCTTTGATGATTATTGATTGAAACCCCTTTAGATATCTAGACTAGGTGTCTTCGTCACCCTTAGGAGAGACAATGTTGCCTGAGAAGGTGAGGGGAGGCATGGATTAGAGTGAATATTGATGTCGATAAGGCATTAATAGACTAGAATGAATGATATGATGGTGTGATGAGTGGTGGAGTATGAGGACTATCAGTTACACAATCATGGGAGATGTTGGACATTATTCATTTGATTGGTGCTAATTGACAAAATACTGTAGGAAATCTAAGACATTTTGACTTTGTTGTTCATATTTGATTTGATCATTTAATATATTATCAGCCATGCTAATAGTGCCTTTGAAATTATTTTGATTTTAAAATTTGATTATATCTTGATTATCCCCTAGTGCCTAATTTTGGTCTCCACCATAGGAGATTGATTTTTGACTTGATATATAATGATTATTTTGACTTTGATATTCCCCTAGTGCCTGATTTTGGGCTTCACTAGGGGAAGACACTTTTGGATTAGGTCGATGCTTTGAATATTCCTGATTTTGAATGATGAGATCAAAGATGACTTGATTATTATGATTGACTTCTAGAATATGGTCTTGAACCTTTGTATTTGTGTCACACTTTATATTGATCAAGGAAGGATCCAATGATGTATGTTCTTGTTCATCCTAATGGAAGGAGCTAAGTAAATGATCATTGATGATAAGAAAGGGGTCTATGATGGATGAAGGAGGGGGAGATGGTATGATGAGGTTAATAAGGAGTGATTGGGTATCATGGTCTTTATAGGGGTTCTTAGGAGACCCGATTTCAACATTAAAGAGAATATCCTCAAGATCAACAAAAGGATCACTAGGACTAATTGTAGTATATGCATCCCAAGTAGGATCATATTCACTCTGATAATATTTGATAGATAAATCTTGTAATAACTCTATTATGACTTCATCATCCTAATTGGGATCTAAAGGTATGCCTAGTGATGTATTAGAGGTATCTAGATTAGAGATATCCTTAAAAAGATATGCATTATCAATATCAATGAGGGATGATATTTCTAATGAGGGATATAATTCAGATACTAGTGTTGAGCATGATCTTGATGTAGATAAAATTTGTATTAGTTCTGATGTACAAGATGCAATGTTATGAGTAGAGGAGTGATTATGCATGACTGACCTCTCAATATGGGGTTTTAGATATGATGGGTGAGGGAAAGGTGGTAGGGGGAAAATGGATTCGAAAAAGATATCCCATGGAAGGAATTATGAGGGAATGAAGGACTAGGCTCATAGGGAATATAATATTTTTCAAAGATGAGGAGATCATGGAAGAGGGATGTGGTGTCTTAAACTCGACTTGGAAGGGGAAGGGCTTGAGAAGGATTGGGAATGGAATATTGGAATTCCTCTTCTTGATCACCTAGGGATATAGATTAATTTGATTCATCTTTGATTACTATGTCACCATGGTCAATGAGGTCTTGGACATAGTCTTGGAAGTTATGACATCGATTCATAGTATACCCCCATGTTTAGTGAGATACACAATATTGATTAGCATTATACTTTGATGGCTTAGGCTTATTGGGATAAAGATGTTGTATGGGTATATACAGCATCATGTTAGTGGTGATAAGTTGTTATAATAGGGCTTCCAAAGATAGGAAGGGGATTATAAGGACTCTTCACTTTGTGACTTAGCTCTGGAAGCATTGGACTTGAGATCAGAAGGTTGGTGATAGGATTGGGTGGATGGGTTAGTAGTAGATGAGGTGGCCAAGATTGTATTCCATTTTCTATTTTATGAATGATGAATGGATAGAGGATTAGAATGGGACTCGTAGGAATGGGTTTGGACTCAAGGTGAAATGAGTTAAATAGGATCAATGCCTTTTGGGAGTGAGACACCCATCTTAAGGAAACACAAAATGATTCCATCCTTTTTGGAAAATATGTATTGGTATAGGAGAATGAGGTATAACTTAATGGTGATGTATGAAAAAATTAAAAAAAAAAAGATTGATCTAATGGTGAAAACCAGTCTTCTGATGCCTTGGGCAAGTACCATGATGAAAACCAGTTTTTGACATTTTTCATCTATCCCATCCCTATCATATAACATTTTTTCATCCATCCCATACCTATCATATCTCTTGGTATATTCCTCTTATTCATCACCCACCATCATTTCTTCCATATTATATTACATTCCTTCCTATTTTGGCCTTCATAAGGAAGTGAAAAGTGTCTCAATAAATGTTCTGGAATCATCTTGGCATATCCTTCAATAAACACTCAGGCACCTAAACATCTGGTTCCTTCAAAATGTGGTCATTAGTAGTCCCTAGTCCATTCTTCCTTGGTCCTCATCCCCTTTTTCACCTCACCCTCATCCTCTTGTCACTCATCCATCATTCCATCCATCTTTGTCCTAGTTGTTAAGCTTGGTATTCCTTTTGCTAGTAACCCCATTTATATAGTGTACATACATAATCCAAAAATCACTAAAAATTGAATTATGTCAAAAACCCTAAAAATTTAAAAATTAAAAAAGCCAAAAATAGTCCATCATGTCTTATATTATGCCTAATCCCCTAGTCACATTCATTCTCCGTGTTGTTCATCTTTCATATCATCTACTATCCATCTCATATTTTCCCCTCTTTAGATACAACATTTAGTCTTGGAAAAAAATTTGAGTGGTCACCCATCCCTTCATATCTTCATCATCCTTCTGAATACATATTATTGACACACATAACCTTGTAAAATATTTTAATCTATCACCCATCACCTACCTATCACTGCATTCTCATACCTAACACCCATCCAATCACTATTTTGCTAGTGTGAAAGACACCTAATCACTTCATCTCCTAGTCTCCTTACTAGATTGAACTCTTGTCAAGTTTTGTGTTTTGTTAACCCTTAGTCATTCTAGTCTTTGCATATTTTTAAAATAAAATATCACCACATTTATAGATCATCATCCTTTGACCACTTTTATATTTTATTCCTAGGTTAAATTAGTATCCAAATCCTCATCCAAGTCCCTCACCTAATTTAAAATTTATATCCACATCCATATCCTTTCCTAAGTCCTAATCCTAATCATCATCATTAGTATATTCCAAATCCAATTATATCCTAAATCCAAATCACATCATGATCATCATAATCCAATCTATCACCCAGTCACTCATCCCATCATTAGACAAGATACCATGACATTGGATGTAGATACTTATGTGTGCCCCTTGTAATCTTTGTGTTGTTTGACTTGTTTGCATCATGTATATATCTTATTTGTATTACGTTTTGTTTATTTCCATTTAGTCTTTCATTGGGTCTCTTTGGGAAATAAACGAGGATGCTATGAGGTCACCAAAGCTATAATAATGCTTATAAGTTAACTCGATGATGTAGAGTTCACTATTTACCCATGTACTTTTGCACAACATCCTCTTCATCATGCTTATATCATGAGGCATACTATAAGGTGATCTATTTATTGGATTTCTTAGACTATGATGAGCCTTAAAATAGTTGTGATGGCTTGATAATCTACATCCTCATCACTTATCTAATTATCTAATCATCCTTAATCCTATCACTAGTCTAATCCTCTTGACTCATCTAACTAACATCCAATATTTCCTTCTCTAATCATTAATCATCATCATCATCATCATCATATTTTCCTCCCTCATCATCATCCTCTATCCTATAGTCTGAACTAAATTATCTTGAGGTCTTTCCAGACTATGTAAGTAGTACTTGGCCAATTTTTAGTGCCCAAAGATAGCTCATCCACCATTAAATCTTTCTCATCTATCCTCAAGACTTACACCAGTCAAATCCTTAAGCTATAATATCAATCATTCATCAATCAATTGATTGGTCAATCAACATCCTCACAATCATCTCCCTAATATTTTCATCAATCACTTGTACCTATCGATAAGGCCTAATAAAATCACAACATCCATCTTTTCTTTCATCAATCTTCTATCATTACTGATTGGTCAATAAATTATCATTCCCTTTCATGTGTCCTTACTAGGGGCATCATTGCTATTATGTCTCATTGATTTAATGCCATGCAATCTAATTATTCTTCTTTGGTCACTCAATCATATCATTCTCTATCATCACATTCATTATATCAATCAACTTTAGCTTTGAGCTACACCCATCATTAATATTATCAAATCATCATCTTATCCTAGCCTGTATCTCTCCCTTGCATGCATCTTTAATTGGGATACATCTAAAGATTAAATCCTTTTAATCATATTATCATGATGTTATGGTTTATTACCCCTTGGGATATGTCAACAACCATGACAAAAAGTCATCTCTACCCCCTACGCATGTGTCTTTGCCAGGGGCATCATTAATCTGTAGCTTATTACTCAAATCGAATTCATCTTCTTCATATTTTATCTCACATTTTACATCCCATCCCCTTGTATATCCATATAATCTCACCCATAATTTCTTATTTTGATTGGCCATCTATCTCATTCTTTCCCACAAGTCCCATCAAGTGGCATCATAGTCACTAAAATCACTCCCACTAACATTAGCTACTAATATTCATCCATGACATGGTTTTTATTTGAAAGACCGTTACTCCTTCCACTTTTCTCCACTTTCAATGCTCTTTTAAAGAAGGGAAAAATGTATGCATATAAATTTGATCACTTCATTTAATGTCATTAATATCACTAGTAATCAACACTTATTCCACTTATCTAATTTATCCCCTCTAATTTCATCATAATATCACCTCTTTCTAATCATCTATCTAACATCCCCTTCATTATTATTCATTTATTATCTATAGTCTTATCCCACCTCTTCATTAATTATCCTAAATCCCCATTACCCCATCTTAATCCCCACTGATTTTTTAATTGGGAATTTTAAATTCCCATGGCTCACCTACTAGCCTATCCCTAAGTTATCCTACACCCCTAGTCCCTAATCACTCACCTAATCCCACTATGGTCACCAAAATGTAGTAGTAAATTTTGAGCTATTTGATTAAATTCATGAAATTTAAAATCAAAACATCAAGATACCTATTAGGAAGGATTATGGAAATAAATCAGAATTGCAAGATAGATCTTACCAAATCCCTTGTTTTAACTAGCCTCCTTCCAAGATGTTCAAGTGGATGATTGATTGATATGGACTCAAAAATTTGAAATTATGATTTCTTGATCAAGGATGTTGGATGCATGGATTGAAATATTAGATTGACATGGATATATTATGGATTTAATGTTTGGTTCCAATGGAGGAGTGGTCTTGTTTAAATATAAGGAGAGAAGGATTAATGGATGAAATTCAAAGCTAGCTTATTAAGTCAAGGGTTGGAGATTATTCAATGAATTTAAAATTCCTTAAAATCCTATACGTTTAGAGGATTATAAAGAGGAAGGGTGAAAATAGAAAGGATTCTAAAATTGGATAATTCTAAAATCCGTTAGGAGGGTTAATGAGGATTAGGTAGGGGATTTGATAGGGATTAGGTGAGTGATTAGGGACTAAGGTGTAGGAGATCCTAAGAATAGGCTAGTAGGTGAGCCATAGGAATTTAAAATTCCCAAATAATAGATAAGTGGGGATTAATATGGGATAATAGGGATTTAAGATAATTAATGAAGATGTGGGATAAGACTATAGTTAGTAAATCAAGAGGAATGAAGGGGATGTTAGATAAATGATTAGAAAGGGGTGATATTAGGGAAAAATTAGAGGGGATAAATTAGATAAGAAAACTTAGTGTTGACTAATAGTGGTATTAGTGATGTTAAATGAAGCGTGCAAATTTAGATGCATGCACCTATCACATGATTTTATCTACATCATTTGTGCACTTACACCAATTATTTGCACATCTCAATCAATATATTTTTTTCCATCCTTGAGAATTTGAATTGGGAAACTTCAAATCCCCTCTCTATTATGTAAGATAAAAAATTTAATTGAATGAATTAGCTCCCATACTATGATATGAGGTTAACTACTTCATCTAAAACTCTCACTCCCCAATCTTTGTATAGTGCTTTCATGACTGTTGTAGTGAAATCATCATTAAACCATTTAAAATGCTTGATGCTTTGTTTTATTGTTAATTGAGAGTATAAATAATATACTTTAGTGGTTTGGCCTACATTAGCCAACTTAGTGGGGCCCAAGTATACTATTTAGGTTTCTAATGAATACACCAATTAAGAATTCATGTATAAAGTTTTGGTCACTTCTAAATTAGTAATTATTTATTAAGGGAATTTTTGATGATGTCACCCCTTTATATGTTTTTTTAGGTTTGTCAATGATGTCTCCAAGGTAACCAAGGATGTTGACTAGGTGTCATGTATTCTAGAATGACAATGACAAAGTGTGTTTCAATGTGATTCAGTGTTCTTGCATGGTCATTTAGTGGTTGACTTAGTAAGGTAATTAATGGATGATATTTATGGTATGGTCATATTGAAAATACCCTATGGGATGTTATGAGTGTTGAGAATGCTTATGGAAGTGAACAAAATTCATCAGAAAAGTCATATGAATGTCTAGGATCAAGTGGTCATCTTGAAAAAATAAATTTGAGTGAGTAAATTGATGATATCATATTTTGCACATATAAAAGTTTCAAGATCATTTTGATACATGAATGGATTCCCATATGAAAGGTGATCATGTGGTTCAAATTTTAGGTCATGAGGTTGAATGTAGTAAAAGTTATTAAGGTGAAAAGTTGGAATCTAGATGGATTGCAATGGTTCCCATACTTAGCCAAATTTGCATTATCTAAGATCTATGTTGAGTGTTTAATCAGATCATAGATCTAATGGTGAGAATTTAATCTAACCAGATAATGATCTAACAGAGCATGTGATCTTAGCATTATTGATCCAATGATGTGTATGAAGTATATTTGTCAAAGGTTCTTGATATTGCACATACAAGTGACATGTGTCTCAATATCAATGATTTCATAGAAGATCAATGCAATGTGAGTGGTCATACAAAAGGAGAGTAATGGAGCACATTGATTCAAATAGTCAATGTGCATAGAAGGCATGTAGATCTACTAAGTGGCTTGATCACAAAAGTAAGGATCTAAGATCAACAGTGAATGATTGTAGGTTAAAGTCAAGAGAATTTTGAGGAAATTGATGGTGTGTATTTGTTTAAATTTTCCAGGGAGCATGAGATGATGACAAAGTGTCTGATGTTTTATGTTTACATAATAACAATTAGAATTTAAATATTCAAATTTGTGAAAGAGAACTAGTGAGGGGTTTTTGATCTATATCTTAAGCATATGGTAGAATTTGTTGATGATATAAAAATAAAAATTGTAAAGTGCTTCAAGAAACATCCATAGACATTGGTTATAATTTTTTATTGTTCATATAGTCAAAGATATTGAGCTCTAAAGTTGACTGTATGTTTGACCATGTTTTACATGTGACCTAAGAAGGATAATTGAGTTGTCCTTGATAGTGTCTTGATGTTTTAATATGAACTAACTATTGTAGAGTGTTTAAAACTCCATGAATACTATTTTTATGGATTTTAGAGGTTTGAAAAATCCATATTTAGTGTGAATAATTGCATAGAAGCTGATTGTGTTTATTGAATAAACTATTAGATTTAGTGACCATGTTACAGGAATGAGTTGAAGGTGTTCTAAGTAGAGTTAAGAAATAAAATGAGTATGGAGATGTTATATAAGTCTTTAAGGCTTATGATAAGGCATTGGTTGTCATATTTTTGCCTTGATCAGTTATGGAGAGTCAAGATTAAAGCCTATGTTCAAGTGTCTATGGAACATAAAGGTGTTTAAAAGGTATTGAAGGATTCACCAATGTGATATAATTATATGTTTATGTGAAATAATTGAGTGTTTTCTTCAGAAGTTTGAGACTATGTTTTCTATGTATAAAGGCCTAAAGAGTGAGGAGACCTAATTGGTAGGTTCAAGTGTTGAATTGGTGTTCCAAGTGGCATGGAACCATATGGGAGTAAACAAGGGATATTGGAAACTATTTTGATGTGCTCGAATCATTGGTATAAGTTGAAGGTGGTCCAATAGGTTGCAATAGTAACTTGTGAATGTGAAGGCCTAATTGTTTTGGGTCTCATTAAGACCTAATGGAGTATTTATGTCTTAAGGAATATGGCCAACATATCAAGTGGATTTTTTCACCCATATTACATGTATTAAGACCTATTTAAATATTATAACAAGTATTTAAATCATCTTTCTTGACCAAGATGGGTTAAAGGAAGAGAATGGTATAAGTACAAGGTCTAATTAGACTAACTGGGGTGTTGAAAAAGTGTGTAGATGAGAAAAATATTTGTGAAGGATGTGAGAGCCATGTGTATGTATTGAGAGGCATACTAGAGTGTGAATTCAATTTATGACCTTTTTATCACAATTCTATTGTTGAATTTATAGGTTTGATGCATGAAAATAATTGAAGGTGTGTAGATTGATCGAAAAGGTGGTTTTAGATGCCTTGCTTATGTGTGGAGGTTTCAATAAGTGAAGATGATTTAAGGAGGTCATTTTTAGGTTTTATCCATCAATTTTAGAATCAATCAGATTTTTTAAGTTGTTCATTTCATAGATGTTGTGTTGGTGCTTAATATCTTAGGCAAGTTGGTGTTTGTCATCTTTAGAGGTTGGTGCTCCTTATGAAGTGGGTGATTCACTAAAGTATCATGTTTTTAATCATCTTATAGGACAAGTATTCCATGTTTTTGTAGGATTGAGAGTGGGTTTTCTCCCCCAAGAGGGTTTCCCACATATATCTTATGTTATCTTGCTTATCTTTCATAGTCATTGTTATGAGTGGGTTATTTGCTTCTTGATTGCTTATGGTGTATGATTAAGGGTTTGAAGGATTTAAATTTTAGTTTTGAAATATATATATTCAATGATTTACCCCTTCCCTCTTAGTGATTATGCCTCTAACAATTAGTACCAGAGCAATACCTTCTATACAAGTTTAACCACTTGAAGGCAATCTTAGGTACAATGACAAGTTTTTAAGGTTTCTCTATTAAGCAAGATCCATTATTCAATGGATCTAATTATGATTTATATAGTGTAATAATGAATACCTACATCATGTCCTTAAAGTTTTACACTTGGAAATCTATTTTGTATGGTTATTCCCTACCACCTACTCCTTCAACTAGTGTTATAGATAAAAAGCTAAGTGATAACAATTAAATTCACCAAGATAATCCATTTAAATTATACCAAGGATATTTAAGAAAAATTATAGATCATCTATGAAAGATATTTAAAAGTCAAGTTAGCCAAACTACAAACCTATCGAAGGTGATTTGAAAGTCTCAAAATGAAGGAATAAGATACTATGGCTTCCTCTCTTATAATAGTTTATGAAGTAGTGAACATGATAAAAGTCATGGGAGAGGTTATTGAAGAAGGCACTATAGTGCAAAAGGTCGTAAGGTCTTTTAATTTTAAATTTGACTCAAAAAAATTTGCTATAGAATAAAGTCATGATCTCACCAAAATGAAGATGGATGAATTGCATGACATTATTTTTGCCTATGAGATGAGAATTAATGAGGAAAACCCACCAAAGAAAGAAGTAAATTTCAATGCAAAAAATAATTTAAAGAAGATGTTCCTAGGGAAGAAGGTCAAGGATGATGAGATTTTTGATATTGATGATGATGAACTAATAGCTCTATTAACAAGAAAACTAAAAATAGGTTCAAGCAAGTTTAAGGGTAAAATTCCCTTCAAATGTTTCAATTATGGAGAGATAAGTCACTTTTCCAATAAGTGTCCTCATAAGCATAAGGGAAATGATAATTAATAACATGAAGAATATCATGATAATGACAAGAAGAAATTTAGGTCTGATAAGAACAAGAATAGTTTCAAAAGGTATAATGGCTAAAAGAAATTTTACAAGGACAAGAGGAGTCTCTGAAAAAAGGGATATGCAGTTCATCTGATGAGAATAATGATAGTGATTCTGAGTATGATCATGAAGATAATGGTCCTACTGAAGATGAATCTCTCTCAAGGCTAAAGAAATTAGCTACTCATATCAAGAAGAATCTGCATGGTCTAGATTTGGTTTAGGTGATACAAATGATGAAGAAGATAAGGTAAACTATGAGACTAAGTTGATGAAGGCCCTTGAAGATATAAATTTTTAGAAGAAGAAAACCAAGAAGTTAAAGTCTCAAATAAAGGACTATGAAGATCAATTTAGTGTGTTTGAGGCAAGAATGAATGAAGACACCAAGGAACAAGAAAATATAGTCAAGCATCTCAGTTATCAATTGAAAATCCTATCTATAAGCCTAAAAGATAAATAAGATGAGTGTTCTAGGTATGTGATTAAAAATGATTCATTGAAAACTGAGAAAATACATATAGTCATATAAAGTCATATGTGATGTTTGAAAGATCTCAAGTGATCTAAACAACATTATGAATAGTCAAAAGCATATTAGTGATAGAACTAGACTTGGTTACAAAAAAGAACAAAAAAATGTAACCAAAGACAATATAAAAACCAATGTGAACAAGGATAATCAGACCTTAAAGATCAATCATCAGTCAAGGAATGAAGGTGTTGATAGAATGAGAAAAAATCAGATTAGATAACCAAATGCCATGAGGTATGAAAATTTCAATGGTTATTATTACACTTATAATCAATTCAAACATAAGGATAGAGAGTGTAGAAGACCTTCCAGGAATGAATTTGCTTATAACTATGAATGGAATCATCAATAAAGTGTTATGAGTCAAAGTGAGTGCTATAGTTGTCATGACATAGGACACATTGCAAGATTTTATCCTAACAAGGTAATACAAGCTAATTTTCCATCAAGAAGAGTGGTTTGCTACAATTATATATAATTGATCACATTTCTAAGTTTTTCAAACAAAGTACATCAAGTCATAATAAGTTATTCTAGGCTCCTAGAGTTCAAGGTAGAAGGCAAGTTAGAATATGGAAACCAAAAGTGGAAAGTATGTGCCATGATTAGTCTATAGGTCCAAATGGACTATTTACCATGGTAAAGAATGCAACAAAGGTTGAATATAATTAGGAGATCTCATTGTCTACTCATTTTTGGAATGAAGAGGATATAATTGAATATCTTGATACTTTGAAATGTGAGACTGATACTTCAAGTGAAAAGGTATGCTAAAATCTTTATTTTCTCCATGTATTGTCAATACCATCCTAGAAGAAAAGGAAAGTGATAAAGAAGATAAACAAGTTGATTTAGTTAAGCCAAAGAAGAAGAAGAAGAATCATCAGTTCAAGTTATCCAAGAAGGAGAGAGAATATGAGGAGTTGTGGGCAACTCCCAGTTTCACATTTTTCTAGTATATTATGGGTTAGGGGTGTCTTTCTCTAGGCTTCAAAGAGACACTTTTAAACAAAAGGAAGCATAGTTGAGTCTTGGTTGATATTGAAGGAAAAGAAATGTCATGAGAATATATGCTTTGTTAAGGGGGAGAAATGAGTTTTATGTAACTACTCCAAAGTGTTGTGATGGAATGATTTAGAAGATATATTCAGGGATAGTGATCCTAAATTCAAAGTTTTGGTTAATATTTTATGGATGGTATAGTTGGTCAATATAGTGAATAATGAAGCTATGAATGTAAGGTCTGTAACTAGGGAATCAAGGTCTCTATGTGTCTAATCAAGGATGGTAATTTTTCAAAATGTTATGTTTGCATAGAAAGGTAGCTTGATCTTGTTCTATTGTGCTCAATGTGTGTTCACAGTTTTTGGTCCTAAAGATAAGAACTTATCAATTTTTGTTGCTTAAATTGATTGATCAAAATGTTGAAAGACTATAGATAAGGTTGATATGTAGGATGAGGATAATGTGTTGTCATATCTTTGATATCATGAAGAAGGTCTTAGAGTTATATATATGACAAGTTGTGTCTATCATAGAGTTCCTAGTATTCTAAAGATGAGATAGTTCCATGAGAGTGATTTGAAAAGGTTCTAAACCATGATGACTTGTAGAAGATAAAGGGCAATTATTTTGAGATCTATTTGAGAGTTATTCATGTCTGCTTCAATTTTTTAAGTTGATCTAATGAAGATATGAGGTATTTTGGTAGCTTCATAAGGATATTAACTAAGTGTGGATAATGTTGAAGAGTTGCTGGTAGATCTAGTTCATTGAGAAGTCTTTTTGAATATATCATGATCTAGGTAGAGCATGGAGTTAGGGGAGGCTAACTCAGATAATTTGAAAGGCTTGGAAATATGTGCATGATGTGATAGAGAGCATTTATGAGATGCCTTAGTCATAGTGGAGATATGAAGATATCTAATACAATTATGATTTCAAGCATATTTATATGATGACTTAATCAAACCAATTCATGTGTTTTTTAAAATATATTGAATTTTAATGCATAAACAAAGGGTGAGCTTTGTAAATGGTCAAGTCCTAGGATCAGAGGACTATGTAGTAGAATTTGAGAGAGAAGGTATGAAGGAAATTTTGTTGATTCATCATTGTTAAAAATGGTCTAAAGATGCATAATAGGGTAATTAGGCTCAGGTTACTTAGGGTGAGTCCCATTTCATGTTTTCAAGTTAATTTCATACTGTTTCTAATGTTCATGTATATTTTGTCTTCATAGAAGCTATGTATGATCAAAGAAGAGTGTAGTCATGGAGCATGTTTGAGATGCTCAAGGTAAGAAGAGGTATGCATAATGTTAGGGGGAGTTTATATCTTGTCTTAGAGGTGATATTTTCTTTTTATTGGTTCTTGAAGTATTTTTAGGTCCTCAAGATCAAAATATGAGCCCACTTTATCATTGTGTCAAAGGGGGAAAAAGATAGAGTTTTAGCATAATATTTGTATTGGTGTTTGACATTAATGACAAAGGGGATATTTTTGGAGGTTTTTCAATGATGTCTTCAAGGTGACCAAGGATGTTGATGAGGTGTCATATATGCTAGAATGGCAATGATAAAGTGTTCTTCAATATGCATCTATGTTATTACATGGTTATTCAGTGGTTGAATTAGTAAGGTAATTTATGGATGATATTGATGGTATATTCATGTTTTAGATACCCTATGGTATGTTATGAGTGCTTAGAATGCTTATGGAAGTGAACAAAATTCATCAAAAAATTCATATGAATGTCTAATCTCAAGTAGTCATCTTGATAGATAAAGCTGAATGAGTAGATTGATGAGGTCATATTTCACATGTATGAAAGCTTCAATAATATTTTGATACATGAATGGATTTGGCTATGAAAATTGATCATGTGATTTAAATTTCAAGTCATGAGATTGAATGTAGCAAAAGTTATTAAGGTGCAAAGTTGGCCTTCTAGGTAGATTGCAATGGTTCCCATATTTATCCAAATTTGTGTTATCAAAGATCTATGATGAGCATTTAATTGGATCAAAAATATAATAGTGAGCATTTAATCTAACTAGATAATGATCTAATAGAGCACATGATCTTGTCAATAGTGATATAATGGTACATGTGAAGTCAATTTGTCAAAGGGTCCTAATATTGCACATCTAAGTGACATGTGTATCAATCTTGATGATTTAATAGAAGATAAATGGAATTTGAGTGTTCATATAGATGGAGATCGATGGAGCACATTGAGTCAAATAATCAATGTGCATAGAAGGCATGCAGAGCTATCAAGTGGCTCGATCATAGAAGTAAGGATCTAATATCAATGGTGAGTGATTATAAGTTAAAGTTAGAAGAAATCTAAGAAGATCAATGGTGCATTTTTTTTGAAATTTTCTATCAAGCATAAGATGATGACAAAGTTTTTGATGTTCTATATTTACATAGTAATCATTGGAATTTAAATATTCAAAATTGTGAAAGGAAACTAGTGAGGGGTTTTTGATCTATCTTGAGCATATGGAAGAATTTGCTAATGAAATAAAAATAAATATTGGAAAGGAATCCAAGATACATCTATAGACATTGGTTATAAGTTTTTATTATTCATATAGTTAAAGATACTAATATCCAAAGTTGACTGTGTGTTTGACCATTCTACAAGTGACTTGAGAAGGATAATTGAGTTGTTCTTGATAATATCTTGATGTTTTAAGATGAAATAACTATAAAATAGTGTTTTATACCCCATTAAGACTATATATATGGATTGTGGAGGTTTTACCAATCCATCTTTAGTGTGAATAATTGCTTAGAAGTTGTTTGTGTTTGTTGAATGCACTAGCAGATTGAGTGACCATGTTGCAGGAGTGAGTTGAAGGTGTTTTGAGAAGACTTAAGAAATAAAATGAGTATGGAGATATTATATAAGATATAAGGCTTATGAGCAGTAATTTTTTTTCATAGTTTTCCCTTGATCAGTTATGGAGACTCAAAATATATTGATTGTATTTTGACTATATATGACTAGTCTGAGTGGTCATTCTGAGAGAGTTGATTTGAGTACTTAGAGCTTGTGTTGAAGTGTCTAAGGCACATGGAGGTGTTATATATATATATCCTAAAGGGTTAAACCATGTAATATAATCATATGTACATGTGAAATAATTTAGTGTTTGATTCATAAGTTTGAGACTGTGTTTTCTATGTATAAAGGCCTAAAGAGCGAGGAGACCTAATTAGTAGGTTCAAGTGGTGAGTTAGTGTTCCAAGTGGCATGGACCCATATGGGAGTAATAAATGGATTATTGGAAATAGTTTTGATGTTTTTGAATCATTTTAAGAAGATAAATGTGGTCTAAAAGGTTGCAAGAGTAACGTGTGGATATGAAGGCTTAATTATTTTGGGTCTCATTAAGACCTAAAGGAGGATTTGAGTCTTAATGACTCTGGTTGACCTATGGAGCAGAGTGTTTCACCAATGTAACATGTATGAATATATATTTAAAATGTATAATAAGTATGTAAAACATCTTGGCCAACCAAAATCAGTTAAAAGAAGAGAATGGTATAAGTACAAGGTCTAATTGGACTAATTGGGGTGTTGAGAAAGTGTGTAAATGAGAAAAATATTTGTGAAGGTTGTGAGAGCCATGTAGATGTCTTGAGAGTTAGATCAGAGTGTGGATTACATGTATGACATTTTGATCATAATTTTAAAATTTAATTTATAGGTTTGATACATGAAAATAAGCAAAGGTGTGTAGATTGATCCAAAAGGTGGTTTTGGATGCCTTGCTTATGTGTGAAGGTTTGAATGAGAGAAGAGGATTGAAGGAGGTTATTTTTCAAGGATTATCCATCAATTTGAGAAGAAATAGAATTTATATATTTGTTCATTTCATACATTTTTTGTTGGTGCTCAACATCTTAGGTGAGTTGGTGCTTGTCATCTTTAGGGGTTGGTGTTCCTTGTGAAGTGGATGCTTCACTAAAGTCTCATGTTTGTAATCATTTTATAGGAAAATTAGTCCATGTGTTTATAGGCTTCAGAGTGGGTTTTATCCCCCAACAGGGTTTCCCACATATATCTTGTGTTATCTTTCTTATCTTTCATATTCATTATTATGAGTGGGTTATTTGATTCTTGATTGCTTATGGTGTATGATTAAGGGTTTGAAGGATTTAGATTAAAGTTTTGAAATATCTTAATTCACTAATTCACCCCCCTACTCAGTGATTTTACCTCTAACATATGTATTATTTTATATCATAGATGATGTTCATAGCTATAAACATTCATTAATGATATTACATGGTAGTCTTATTTCCTACCATCTTGTTGAGAAGAGTGACCATATCTGATAGCTCCCCCTTGAAATTTGATTTGAAGAAGTTCTTTGGGAGATTTGAGAGACATATTCTCTTATGTATTAACCATCCATTTTTTATAGTGTTGAGATGCTTCTCTAGGTTTTTGTCCTAAAAATCCTATCTAGCTTTTATGTTCATCCATGCATAAGTTTCCTTGAAGGGGATCCACAAGGTCATACCCATAGTGATACTATCTAGTTTGGCCATCAGAGAACCTCCTTTTGCCTTTATCACCATGTTAACTTGGTCATAATGATAAAATCACAATAATACATGTTGGGTTTCTTTTCATTACATGGGCATAACTTTTCTTATGCATGTGTTGAAGTGGTTAAGAGTCCAACATGCTAGCGCACTAGCATTTCATGTAAGAATGAGTTCTCACATGCTCAACTGAAGCATGAAATGAGGGATTGATTCCCATTAGTTTTATCATGTGTGGGTTTTATTTCAACTACTTATACATGGTGTCTTGAACACATGCATAATAGTAAGCTCATTTTATAATTTATATCTATCTTAGCACATGTTCATTTCTAAATGATAAAAAAAGAAAAAGATGGCATAAACCATAGTACTTAACCTTTACTAAGTTAGATGAACAACCACATAAATGATAACCAATAGCATTATCTATATAATTAGTTTAATAACATTATTAAATCAACACAAGCTTCATTCATCATATTTATAAGTGATCTCTAAAGATTACATAGTTATAGAGTTACAATGCAACTAACTCATATAAAATCTATCAATAATATCCAACTGAACAACAACATTACAAAGTAAATTATATGGGTATTTATACTTAGTTTTCATTGACTAAATAGATACAAAATTAAATACACTCAAAGTGACTCGCCAACGATCATCAATAAATTTGAGTCATGGTAGTCAATTACATTAACTTCTTAAGGACCTATGTTTTTTTGCCCCTATATTCTCTCTTTGATTCTCAAACCTCATCATTAATCACCTATATTACCATGGGATTGTGATGGATTCACATTTGACTTATTCTCTTATATCCTTATGAATCGATCCATAACCATTTTTACTTTTTATGCACTCTTCAAGTCTTATACTAAGTTCTGAGTCCTTCATTCTTGGGTTCTCCATTTATCATGCACATTTATTCCATAATACTTGGTCATTTCATGCCATAGAATCTCATGTCATGGTATTCCATGCCACATTATTCCATGTCATGCCCCTTCACACTAGTTATTCTAAAAATTACTTAGCAAAAATTGAAGCCCAACATCACCCCACATTATGTCATTAGTCCATCCCAAACAAAGCATTATTCTCAGGCTTTACCAAAAAATTTGGTCTTTTTTCCTCAATTTTATTTTTGACACCTTCTTAATGGTTCAAGGTGTTCTATAACTTGGACATTATTTATTCAACCACCAATTTAAGCTTCTTAGTCTCTTTGATCTATTTGAGACACTCACTTGTTTTATTCACCAAATATTCAAAGGATGTGAAAGCATCCTTATGAACACTTTCAAGTGAAGTAACCTCAGTGACAACCTATCCTTGGAGTGCCATGAAGTTTGAATTTATTTCATAATGGTGAGTGCTTACTATGTCTTCTATTGCCTCCACATCCTTGAATGCTTTAATGCACTCTATCAAGTCTTTTATTAACAAAGTGCTATCTACCAACGGTTATCATTGAAGCTCTTTTTCCTAGAGCCTAGCTTCTAAAATATTGTTTTGTTATGCCATATTTTTAAAAACCCCATCCAAAATGGAAATGGTGTCCCCAAATCTATGTAAAAATCTTTTGCATGCCTTTATTATTTCTATGAATTGCTATATTTCCTAAGTCTATTCATTATGTAGGCCAAGCTAGTCCTTGCATCATTTCAATAGGAGCTCTACCATGGTCTCTGGTTTATCCACTACCTCACTAAAAATGGGTACTCTATCTACAAGTGCTAGTTCTTAGCTCAAAATTAATTTACAAATGTTTAATGTCTTCACCTTGGTTGTCATTTCAATTTCCAACTAGCACTTGACCTTGGTCAGTTCTTCCTTGAGTTTTGTTCTTGTAATGACTTTATTATGATATAAAACTACTATTTTTGTATGTTTGTTTTAGGCTCACTATGAATTAGACTTAGATAAGGTATTCTGACTTGTGACCCCATGTGCCAACTGTAAGAGTGTCATACTAGCCTATATCATGGTAAACTATCATGGGTCTACCCATAAGGTATCTAGAAGTTCCACCACTTCTAGATCTAAAACCAGGCTATCTTAAGGCATATCAAAATTATGTTATTCCTTATAAACATCACGGGAGAAAGATAACTCCCATAAAATCTATTTGGATGCATCTTTTGGTGTAAAATGTGAAAACATATACAAGAGCTTTTTTGACACTCCCCTCTAATATTAGGTGTGTAGGGTCATGGTTGCATCAGTTTTCTCTAGCCTCAAGATGGATTCATCAACTAGGTCTTTCCCCTTAGAGGGATATCACTCAAGTATTTTTACATCCACATATTCACTCTAGTTATTTTCCCTAATGTCAAACCCACTCATTCCCAAAGTCATGTCAGAGCCATCACTGTCTTCACCAATGACATCTTCAATTTATATTTTTACTTCTTTGAGGGTGGTTTTTCATGTCGTGTTGATGAAGGTATTTTCTTAGAGTCTAGGGTGACCTTCTCTTATTATTCAATAACTTATTTTTCATGTGTCTCCTCTAGAATCTCTATCTTCTCTTCCAAGTCACTGTCCTTTGGCACTAATATTTCATGTTCCAAATGAATAGTTTGTATTGCTAGTTCAGGAACTTTAAATTAACTTAATAATGGAATATCCTTAGGTAGTACCTAAGTATTTATTTAATGATTTTTAGGTTCTATTTGGGCACTTATACTAGCATAATTCCTTGGACACTTTTGCTTCCTCTTCTCTAACACTAGTTCTAGTGGGATTGTCTCTCTCTCGTTCTATGCTCCTTGATGATTTCTTCATGGGATTAAACATGTAAAATAAACAATGTATTAAATTTCCAAGTGAAATTTATTGGACTTTGATGTTGGTTTTATCCAACTCTAGCTTTTCCCTATATGCCTTATTTTTAGGGTATATGTATAAGTAGATAAGGGTATGAGTCTATGCATCAATATTTTCTATAGTAATGTTCACTGGTTACATGTTATATATTTGGTTGATGACATTATGAATTACTATGTTGTGACATCATATAGTAACTACAGCCATCCAAGAAACCCTACAAGGGAGCCATACATATGCATACTAGGAAAAAATGTTACTTTACTAAAAACTTTGCTTAGTCCCCAACATGTCTAGATATGTCTTTTAGAATATGCCACTCATTCCCAAAGGCTTCCTTCATCCCATCATACCATCCCTTCATTTTGACCTTGTGGGATGGTTTTATTGGTCTAGGGTAAGTGAATACTTTGAACAACTCCATGAGAGACTTATTATTAGGAGGGTATACCTATTTTAACTCTCTAGTGGTGTATTTAGGTACACCAATCTTATCAAATACCATCAATAAAAGGAAAACACCTCATGAAAACTTTTGATTAGGTAGGAAAAGTAATGTACCTAATTATAATTTATTCCCATGATAACTTATTGAGTGATATAAAGGTGGGCCATATCCACCTCTTTCTAACTATCACTACCTCCAACCTTGGTCATGATGATACACAAAATCATTTTAAGGGTGAGATATTAGAGACTAGTGATATGTATAACATGGACTTATTTTTAATACTCAAGCACCATAATAGTCTACTCAATCTCATCTTGATCCTCCAAGTCATAATCAAGGTCTATAATTAGCACTAAAACCCTGAGACTTTGCTTATTCCTCTGATTTAATCCTCATCTGATGCCCAACAAAGTAGAGATATTCTTCATATACTCACGAAATCAAAAACTTTACTACTTTAACTAGCTTCCCAAAATATGAAAGATTGAACAATTGGAAGATCCCTACATCATTGAGAGCATTAGAAATATTCAAGTCATATACTAGTTCATTCATTATGTTTAAATGCTCTACTTGATAATCATGTTATAGTTCCACTTCATTATAGGTTGGCGATGGTTATAATCAAAAAATTTATGAGTGGACACATTTTATACCTAGTTCTCTACATGTAGCACTACCTGTGGGTACTACATTTCCTTCATTAATAGAAGAGGTGGAGGGTGTACATCAGCCTTATTCTTTTCATAGCATGTCATTATTAATTCTATGTTTTTTGTGTATACATTGAGCTCTTCATGTACCTCCTCTTTAATCAACACAGTCTCACCACCCACACTCTCAAACTCTTCTTCTCTAGTATTACAAGTAAAGGCTCACTATGATGGGATTTTTTTATTAGACTGCATACCCTTCAAGGAGCCCAAAATTTTAGGCATGGCTATCTAATCCACTTAAAATAATATGTGGTTTCCTTGTTACCCCACTCGGCTCTCCTACTTCAATGACCTCTAATGGTCGATGTTGATTTTTGTAACCTACAAATTTATAAACCTATGCATCCTTACACTCATCCCATCACTTTACCTATTTTTCATAACTGTTTCAACCTATAATGTCTAAAAATAGTCTCAATCCATTAATTATCACTCATTTAAAAGTTTCAAAATCACTATGTAGCAGCTTAATAATGCTCCTTTGGCTCTATAAGTTCATAAATGTGATAATAGTAAAAAGTGAAATGACATGTGTTTAACCTTTTATAGGATTGAGGGTAACTTACATTTACTACCCCACTACCTCTTCCATCACTTCATGTAATAAATACTAATAATGGTATTTCCATGATGCGTACTTGGTACACTTGTCATTACCAATGCTTTCTTTGTACTAAATACATGTCCCATTGCACACTTTTTTTGAAGGGCATGTCAGTGGTAAATAATTTGAATATTTTCCATTCTAAAGTTAGGAATCTTACTTCTTTACCTTGACTTAGCTTATTGGTTACATGCCACATCCTACATACCCTTTTGTCCTTACACACTTCTACTTATGCACTTTTGTTCATATGTGCATTCCCATTAACCATATCATTATCACTCCATATATCTTACTTCTTCTACCCTTACCCCACACTAAAATTTGTTCATGGTCCTCCACAATAGTACAAGAAATTAGTGAACATAAAATTACTCATAGGCATGCAATTAGTGCTACACTTTATTGAAATTAATCAAAACACTAGACTAACCTAATGGCATAAGCCTTATTATTATAAAGAGGAAAGACTATTTAAAATAATAGGGCCTCAATCGACTATCATTAAAATGGCCAGGAAAGAATCAACCATCCAGACACTTCAATCTACATGTGCCAGTGGGATGGATACTATGAATAATAAATGAGCCATCCTAATGGACACAAAGCTTTCCTGAGTCTGACAAACTTAAAATTGTATACTATGACTTGTATGCTTGGAGCAAAAGTCTTATTCTTCAAATGGTGATTGTGTTAAGCCTTCTATTTGTGCTTCTCCACTCCTTGACTTAATTTGCAAGAAACTAATTCTCATACAACTACAACAAAGCATCTAGGAATGTTTTCAAGGACTCTTCATCATCCAGTTGACCAAGGCATGTAATGCAAAGAGAAGGGATAATAATTTCAACCAGAAGAACTATTTTGGTACCAGACACAAGATTGAATGGTGTGCTCTTGTTTAACCATTTGTAAGTGGTATGATACACCCATAATACCATAAACACAAAATCATCCTAATCAGTGCATCTAATATTACATATCTTGGTCAATGTATTATCCAATATCTTGTTTAATGCCTCAACAATACCGTTGGCATGAGGATGATAAGGTGTAGTTTTATGGTGCATGATCATGAATTTTACCAAAAGGATACACATGGTCTCATTAAGTAAATGGGTTCCTTAATCACTAGTAAGATTCAATGGACATATAAACCATGTAATGATATTCTCCCAAATTAATCTTGTAGTATTAGTAGTGATATAATCCTTGGTTGGTGTAGCTTCAGCCTAAAGAGTCAGATAGTCAATAGTAGTAATAACATAACATGCATCAATATACCTCCCTACTGGATTGATGGGCCCAACAAATTCAATAACCCAATTTTCAAAGGTTTCTTGTGACAAGATAGGATGTAGGGGCATTGCATCCCTTATGTACAGATTTCCCACGCACTAGAAAATCTCACACTAGTGTGCATGAGTTTAATATCTTCAAATAAGGTAAACCACTATAAGCAAGCCAAAATGACTTTATATGTATTTTCACTAGCATAGTGTCCTTCAAAAACACCCTCATGAGCTTCCCAAAGAACCTCAACATGCTCATGTTGCATGATGTAGTGGTGTATCACTTCATCCCTCCCTAGCTTATAAAGGTCAACCCCCTATAAACTAGAATGAAGCAACATGAACAACCAAATGTTTCTTTTTTAGATTGCTAAGGTGAGATGGCATTAAAACATATTCATAAATGTTTCAATATCTTCTAACTCCTCAAGCACATGTGTGACTTAGAATAACTTTATGTTAGGTAAGTCATCTTCAATAGCACACGTTGGTTCACTAGATTCACTGCACAATAATGATCTAAGCCATAATTGGCCTTACTATGTTTTACCATCACCAAAAACTAGAACTCTTAGAATAACATTATCCACTAGTAAATTTTCCCATGCAATACTAATTTATTTACTAAGTAATTTAGTTCCTCATGGTCCATGAAGAAGATGAATGGAGTAGCCATCAAGTACTGATGAAACCTTTGGAGGGCATAAACTATAGATAATGCTTCACACTCTATAGTTTTGTAGTTCCATTCTACTATAGTAAGCTTTCTACTTGAAAAATAGATAGGGTGATCTAGGTTGCCCTCACCAAGTTGACAAAGGATAACATTGACTACCATGCCAAAAACATTAACACAGATGTGAAAAGGATTTGTCCAGTCTAGAATTAGAGAATAAGGGTAGTGATAATCTTATATTTAAGTGTAACAAATACTTGTTAGTGAGCATTGGTCCAGACAAACTAGCTATTTTATTTTATCAATTCTTTTAGTGGTGTAACAATCTTAGCATACTCATGAATGAACTTTATATAATATCTAGTATGTCTTAGGAAGGTGTGTACCTCTCACTAAGTGGTTAGTTCTAGAAGGTGAAGTATAACAATAATATTGGTTGGATCCACCAAGATTCCATCATGACATAAGACATGACCAAGTAGAATGCCAAAGGGGGTATCAATCAAATTTTTTTTTAGATTTAAGGAAATTTGAAGGTTCTGACAACATTTAAGCATTATTCAAAGATTTGAATAGTGGTCCCACCCTAAATTATAAATAGTCTAGTCATCAAAGTAGATTTGAAAGAATGTATGTCTAAATTGCTTGAAATCCTTGACTGCAATTTGGTAGAACATAATAGGATAATTTTTAAACCCAAATGACATTACATTATAAGCAAAATATACCCACTTAATTACAAATGTGGTCTTTGGATTATCCTCTTCTACCATCTAAACTTGATGGTATCTATAATATTTAAATGTATATATTTCACACCCAATAACTCCCTCGAGTATCTCTTCAGTGAAGGGTGTCAAAAATGGATCAACAACACAATCAATGTTGAGTACTTGATAATATACATAGAATCAAATGCATTCATCCTTCTCAATACTTATAACCATAGGGCTGACCCACTCAGACTCATCTATATGTGTAATTACTCTTGCATATAACATGATATCAATTTCTCCCTTGAATCAAGTGCACAAGTGAGGATTCATCCGATAGGGCCTCTTCCTGATAGGTTGATCACCCTCTACCAACATTACATCAATCTTACCTAAGGAAGAATTCATGCCTTTAATTTTAGTATAATTCATTGGGAAAACATATTAATACTATTTTAATAGCTCAAACACCTTAGAGATCTATGTATCAGACTAGTAGTCTCCCATAATAGCCATCTTGGGTGCTTCTTCTATGCCAATATTTCATTGAATAGTCTGAAATAACTCCAAGTATGAGTGTTTTTCATCTTAGATAATGTCATGGGCATTACGTATGCCATACTTTGTGTGCATATCCAAATGATCAATTGATGGGTTAGGTGGATCAGAATTGACTCCTTCATCAACTTAGTCCATGACTTTATACTTACCTTGTTAGAGTTATAATGACTAAGAAGGGGGGGGCGTGTTAATTAGTGAGCCCATACATTTCAATTTCAATTCCAATCCTTTCAAACTATTAAACAATCAACAAATATCAACTTGATCAAGCAACATTAACAATAGAGCTCATTCATTCAATGTATACACAAGATAAAACACAAAACACATAGTTCTTGTGGAAAACCCTCATGGGGAATAAAACCCATTCTCAAGCCTACAACACATGGACTACTTGTCCTATAAGAGATTACAAACAAGAGACTGATCAAGTCCTTCTAACTAGGATTTAGTGAAATATCAATTTCATAAGGAACATCTACCCCTAACATGATCAAGTCCTTCTGACCACCTTTTGGTTAATTCCTTATGACCATCAACCTTGGTCAAGTCCTTTTGACCTAAGGCCTTTAGTGAAATACCTGTTTCATAAGGAGTACCTCCCCCTAAGGATGATCAAGTCCTTTTGACCTCTTATAAGATGAACACCTCCACCTCTAAACTAATTTCTTCAACACCTAATGATGGACCTCTAATAACACAACCTCCTTCACTTCTTCACACACTCATAATTCATATAAAAACTATATTCTAGATCACTCCACATTTCTCATGCTTATCAACAATTCTATCATAACACTAGCAAAATGAACAAATGGTCATACACATAGTCCTCACTCTGACTTGTGTCTTTCCTCTATCTTATGCACTCTTCAACACATGATTTACTCAAATATTTCTCTTTTTCACTTTGATCCAATAGGTATATATTACACTCTTAACACATACTCCACTAGTCTACACAAGCCTCCACTTTGAGTACCTACTCACAAGTCTCTCATCATTGTCTTCTCTAAAATCTCTCTAGAAGTCAACATATTTAGTTTCACCATTTATAGAGCTATCATGATTATCAAGATCACAATATTTCTTATTGGCCATAAAACATGACTTCACCCTTAAGGCATCTAACATGGGTCACACTTAAGCACAACACACTTTCAAATAAGAGTAAGTCACCTTTTAGGTCCTATGATGACCCATTCATCTCTTTGATACTTTTTTGAGCAAACTAAGAATATAGGAACACTTTCCAAGTACATGGACCCATGCCACATGATCTATAAGTCCTTCTTAAGTGCCCATATCCATCATAACACCCTTACACTAATGATCAATTAGCCTAAACTTTTTTATACACATAGTCATTATGAATGGAAACATAGTTGACTTTTAACCCTTTATTCATACTTCATATGATTGTTTAAACATTAATAATGCAAATATATGGTCTTCATGAAGTCTAAAACATAATCCAATAGCTAACTCACCTTTAAATATTGATATACCAATAATCACAACTCAATTACCCTTCTCAGGTTACTTATAGAGAAAACACAAAAATATATTCAAATTTGAACCTTCATAAGTTTGACTGTACACACTTTCATACCTTCAAATCTATATTACCATATGTGCCTCAGAGTCCTCTACAAATTTTATTTTTACACCATGAGCAAATTTTACCTATATCAAAAGATATGGCCCAAAAACTAGACACTAGTCTTTTCAAGTACATAGACCCATGCCACATGATCTATAGGTCCTTCTTAAGTGCCCATATCCATCACAACACCCTTTTCCTAATGTTTAGTTATCTTAAACACATTTATGTACACATATGCATTATGAATGAAAACATAGTTAACTTCTAACCCTTTTTTCATATTGCATATGATTGGTCAAACCTTAATAGTGCAAATAGATGGTCCTCATGAAGTCTAAAACATACTCCAATAGATATCTCACCATTAAATATCGATATACCAACAAGCACAACTCAATTACAATTCTCAAGTTATTTGTAGAGAAAACACAAAAACATATTCAAATTTGAACCTTCATAACTTTGACTATACACACTTTCATACCTTCAAATCTATATTTACATATGCATCTTGGCATCCTGTACAAATTTTCTTTTTGCACCATGAGAAAATTTTGCCTGTATCAAAAGATATGGCCCAAAAACTTGACACTGGTCTTTCCTTTATTAAATTCAAATATTTAAATTTAAATAGTCATAGTTAAACTTTAGTCACTTAAAATGCATCTCATGCCCTCACATCTTAGATTAAATACATACCGTCGATCTTGTTCAAACTTTAACTCATAGAGCGCCACTGCCCAAACATTAAACTTCAAACTCTTGACCTCATCTCATTCAATCTTGTAATCTTGACCACATACACATCATCTATCTCATTATAAGGAGTTTGATCTTTACCTTGTTAAACCTATATCACTTTGACCTCTTGACTTTAATACACACCATTGATCTTGATTATTATGAATACCCACAAATTGTTGACCCTTATCCTTTACCTTTGCTCAGTGTTAAACATTGAGCACTTATTGACATCTCACTGCTTCTTAACATCTTGGAGAAAATGTTCTCCATTGATCTCCTTAAGATATGCTCAAACTTTACCTTGTGTAAAACTGACTAAGTATGTGGACCATTTCAATATACCTAGAAGGCCAACTTTATATAGATATATATTTTGTTGCACTTAAATGCATATTCTCAAATTTACACCATATGATCTTTGTTCATAGGGGAGTCCAACCATGTATAAAACTGATCCTAAAACCTTTGGACATGTGATATATAACTCCATTAATCTACTTACTCAAATTTTTTCTGCCACAGAGCCAACTATGTCAAAAATTGCCTAGGAGGTCAACTTTGAACATGCATATCTTTTGATGCACTTCATCATATGACCTAAAATTTAGTAAATAGCAACTAGATAAAAAAAATAAACAAAATAATATGATCATTTTCTCTTGAAAACTTCACACATGTAAAATATAACATCATCAAAATGCTTACTCAATATTTTCTTACCATATGTAAATTTGGTTAAGTATGGGAAAATATTGTCAAAATGCCTAGGAGCCCAACTTTGCACATGCATATGTTTTGTCATGCTTCATCACATTACCTAAAATTTAAACCATAGTAAATTAGGACTAATGTTATCACAACCATATGACCAAATCCCCTTGACTCATCCACATGTGTGAATGCTGACATCATCAATCTACTCACTCAGATTTATTTTCCACAAGACCTAAAATGTCTAGATGAACATAATGAAGAACTAGATGAATTCCATTCATTCACACAAGCACTCAATGTATCCTTGACCTTTTATAGGACCTCTTGACCATAGTCATCCCTAAGCATTCCTAGCCATGCTAAAACATAAGATCAACCAAGCCAACTTCAAGCATACTACACAATTTGTCATTATCACTTAGACTATCAAGACACTTAATCCACTCATTGGGACACCTCCATGACATCACCATGACATCATTGACAATTCTCCAGCAATCTCCCCTTTTGTCATTGATTTCAATACCCATCAAAAAACTCACCTTCCTCTTCAAGCACTCTCACAATAGAAATCTTCACCCCCTTTGACACAATGACAAAGTGGGTACAAACTAATCTTGAGGACCTAAAAATACTAGAAACAATATAATACTATCTTAAAAATATATTACAAACCCCCCCTTACCTTGAGCCTACCTCTTCTTGCCTTGATAACTTCTTCTTTTAATATGTCAACACTCTTCTTCAACCAAACACTGCAATTAATGAAGAAAGAACACAAAAAAACACTAAAACCTGATGTAAATAACCAAGAAACATCTGAAAGGGACTCCCCTTAATATTTTTGAGCAATTTCACCTCCTGAGCATCTTTAGATCTTCACACACCATGAAGAACCACCATACAAGCTTACTATCCTTCTATCTCAATCTACCACAAGGACCACCAATATAAATTCATGCCACTCACCAAATAGGAAACATGCTCTAAACTAACCTGAGAACTCTCCTTGAAATACTCATACCTTACTCTTTTGGAGAAACAGAGAAAAAACATCAAATCTTCACACTAGGTCTGTTTAGACTCCTTGTAGCCCATCCTGAAACTTATAGATCCCACAACTTTCAATAGATGCACCTTCAAGACCTAAAACTTCATATCTTAAGCACTTTCATATGCCCCCTCAAGAAAACCAATTTAAAACACCTAGATTATCCTCTGTAATATACTAACTTGCCAATAAGGCCTCCATCTTAACAAATACATGAACAAATTGAAAACCACAAACCTTCAAAACTCTATAAAGCTTGATTTGATAACCCATTTGGATCATTAAACCTATTAAGAATCCTTAGACCTCAATCCATAAGGAAAACCACTTTTCCAATAGAGTCCAAAACCCTATAATCTCAAAAAAAAATGGGATCAACAAACCTCTTTCTAGTCAACACCCACCTCTAAAACTTCTTGCATACCTAGAGACAACCATCACACATTTTTGCACCAATATTTGAGCTTATCACACCTTTGGGAACCTTGAATTCCTATACCATGGCTTTTAACTTGCAATAAGATAGATAAACTTGAGAGCACACAAAAATCTCCAAAAATCTCAAACAAGATCATCAAGACATAGAACCACCTAAAACACATCACAAAGAAGAGCACAAACCTTTTTGAGAACCAAACTCTTCTTGACATTCCATTAATCTCATTAAGCCACCTGGAAACACCCATTCTAATCTTGTACTATAGCTCCTTCACAAACCTCTAGAGCAAGCTCATGAACTTGTTACTCCCCCTTAACTAATGACCTTCTAATATCAACACAAATCTCTATACAAATTGGAATTAAGATCTTGAACATACATATTTGCTTCTCTACAAGAAATATGTCTCCTAGGAATCATAGGTAGAGACACCCTACTTCACAATGTCCTAAAATAGTGTGAAACTAGGATTTTCCACGACTCCTCATATTTGTTCTCCTTCTTGGTCATCTGATACTTATAGCTCTTCTTATTATTCATATGTTGTAGAGAAGCAACATGATCATCCACTATAATATTCTCTTATATGATTGTATTAACAATACATGGAGCTAACATAGATTCATGACATACATTTTCATCTACAAAATCTATCTTGTAGCTTGGAGCCTTATCACTAGGCACTAATAATTGATGTTATTTGAATGATACTTAATCAAAAACAAAATATGTTCACTTGGATTCATACTTACCTTAGAACTAGTTTCAACCAGTACCTTTGTCTTCTCCTTGAGCTTAGTCTCTTCATTCACAACATGAGCAGGCAATGAGAGACCTTGGCACTCTTCACCTTTTATAGCATTCTCCACCATAACAAATAGATTACTTAGACTTACAATCTCACCATGAATCAAACTTACCACTTTTAGTTTTCATGAGTTAACTTGCCTTTTACCTTGCACTCTAGGAGCCTAAGAATACATATTCTATCTTGTAGGCCTTTGCTTGTAGAAACTAGAAATGTGACCAATCTTTTCACAGTTGTAGCAAACAATACTCCTTGATGGAAACTCAACTTATCTTACTTTATTTATAAAATTCTTAAAAAAGTGTCCCTCATCAAGATAGTTGAATTATTTAACTTTGTTCATACCTTTTGACTGATGCCCCCATCATAGTTCCACACAAACTCATTTCTAGCAGGTCTCTTGTATTCTCTAGCTCTATGCCCAAACTGATTACAAGTATAACAGTAACCATTGAAATTTACATACCTCATGGCATTTAGTTGTCTGATCTAATTTGTCTTTATTCTGCCATCACCGTCATTCATTGACTAATTGATGACTTTCAAGGTTTGACTTGTCTTTATTATATCTTGATTTGCATTCTCTGGTTCTTATTTGTATCCAAGACCAATTTTATCACTTTAATGCTTTTTATCACTCAAAATATCATCTAGATCACTTGAGTTCTTTCAAATTTTAAAAATGACTTCATATTACTAGATGTCTTCTCTAACTCAGATTTTAATGCCTCATTTTCAATTACATACCTTGAAACTCATATTCTTTAGCTTTCAAGCTTGTAGACATAATTTCTAATTGACAACTGAGATGCTTGTCCATATATTCATGTTCCTTGGCATCTTCATTCATTCTTGCCTTAAATATATTGAATTGTTCCTCATAGTCCTTAATTTGACTTCATCTTCTTTTTAATCTTCTTCTCAATCTTCAGTTCTTCTAGAGCCTTTATCAATTCATTTTCACAGTCCACCTCATCTTTATCATCATCTGAATCACTCCAATTAGACTCCATTTGATGTGAGAAACTACCTTCCTCAGCCATAAAGAGGGCTTCATCTTCATCAAGACAATCATCTTCATGATCATAATCTGAGTTACTGAATTCACTCTCATTTGATGAGCTGCAATCTCTTTGGTGTCGAGACTCTTCTTGTCCTTGAAGTACTTATTCTTCTTGTCAAACCTTTTGAATCCCTTTTTGCTTTTATCAAACTTGAATGATCTCTTGCCATAATTATAACCTTGATCATGCTCTTCATCATCATTCATCTTATACTTATAAGGGCACTTATTAGCAAAATTTCCTACCTCTCCACAATTGAAGCATTCGAGGGGTAGTTTACCCTTATACTTACCTAAACATGTTTTCAATTTCCTTGAAATCAAAGTAATTAGTTCATCTTCATATATATCAAAAATTTCATCCTCCTTGGGTTTATTACCTTGGAACTTCTTTTTCTTCATTTGAGTCTTGAAATCTACTTCCTTATTTGGTGGTATATCATCATTTACTATCATCTCATAGGCAGTAAGGGTGTCATGCAATTGATCCATCTTAAACTGAGTAAGATTATGACTTTCTTCAATAGCAGATACTTTTAAATCAAACTTGGGATAGAGACCTTAATAATTTTTGAACTATAGTAGCCTCTTCAAGGTTCTCTCCAAGACCTTTTGTGATGTTCACAATCTCATCAACTCTCTATAAAAAGGATGCCACAAAATCTTCTTCCTTCATCTTGAGAATTTCAAATTGTCTTTTATGAGTCTGCAACTTAGCAAGCTTGACCTTTTAATATCCTTCATAAATGATCTACATTTTTCTCATATCTCTTTAGCAAATTTGTAATGGATTAACTTGGTGAACTCAGTCTCTGTAAGACCACAAGTGATGGCATTCATTGCCTTAGAATTATTCTCAAACAACTTATTGTCTACAACACTAGATGGAGTAGTAGGAGCAAAATAACCATCCACAAAATATTACCATACATCAAACCCTAGGGAAATAATGTATTCCCTCATCCTTCCACTCCAAAAAGCATAATTATATCTATTGAACATCGGTTCTTTCTTAGTATAGAAACCTCCTTGCATTTGATGACTACCCATATTATACTTTGGATCACCTTCAATATGTCAATCCTTTATCAAAGGACCTACTCTAATACCAATTATTAGAGGTAAAATAACTGAGATGGGGGGTTGAATCATTGATTCCATATATTTTAATTTGAATTCCAATCCTTTCAAACTATTAAACAATCAGCATATATCAACTTGATCAAGCAACATTAATAAGAGATCTCATTCATTCAATACCTACATAAGATCAAACACATAACACATAGTTCCTATAGGAAACCCTCATGGGGAATAAAACCCACTCTCAATCCTGTAACACATGGACTACTTGTCCTCTTAAAGATTACAAACAATAGAATTATCAAGTCCTTCTAACCAGGATTTAGTGAAACATCAATTTCACAAGGAGCATTTGCCCCTAAGATGATCAAGTCTTTATGACTACATTTTGGTCAATTCCTTCTAACCAAAAACTTTGGTCAAGTATTTCTAACCTAAGGACTTTATTGAAACACATGTTTTACAAGGAGCACCTACCCTTAAGGAAGATCAAGTCCTTCTGACCTCTTATGAGATGAACACCTCCAACTTTGAACTGATGTCTTCAACACCTGATGATGGGCCTCTAATAAAATAAACTCATTTACTTCTTCATACACTCAAAATGCACCCAAAAACCACCTTGTAGATCACTCCAAACTTCTCATTATTATCAACCTACAACAGTTCTATCACAACACTAGCAACATGACCAAATGGTCATACACACAGTCCTCACTATGACCTATGCCTTTCCTCTATATTATGTAGTCTTCAACACATGCCCTTTTCACACATGTTTCTTCTTCACTCTACACTAATAGGTCTATATTACACTCTTAACACATACTCCACCAATATACACAAGCCTTTGCTTTGAGCACCTACTCACAAGTCTATCATCAATGTCTTCTCTAAAATCTCTCTAGAAGCCAACACATTTAGTTTCACCATTTATAGATCTATCATGATTATCAAGATAAAAAAATTTCCTATTATCCACAACAAGTGCCTTAACCCTTAAGGCATCTAATATGGGTCACACTTAAGCACAACACAATTTCAAATAAACCTAAGTCACCTTTTAGGTCCTATGATTACCCATTCACCTCTTTGATACATCTATGAGAAAACTAAAAACACAAAAACACTTTCCAAGTACATGAACCCATGACACATCATCTATAGGTCATTTTTAAGTGCCCATAACCATCACAACACCATTATGTTAATGCTTAATTAGTTCAAACATCTTTCTATACACATAGTCATTATGAATAAAAACATAATCGACTTTTAACCCTTTTTTAATATTGTATATGATTGGTCAAACCGTCATAATGCACATAGATGGTCCTCATGAATTCTAAAACTGATCCAAAACTAAGAAGTTTTGATTAATAGATATTTCAAGAACAAAAAAATAACATAGTAACAATAAATTATCTAAGAAGAAATGTTTTATTACTCAAGATCACAATACAACTATATGCTTATCTCTGGGAAGAGATGTCTAATTTTCATTTTAGGTTACATATTCATTTATACACATTTTGAAAGTAGGAAGAGGATGAGGAAATTCACCAATATTGAGGGATATTAAGTGGTTTAACTTCCATGATTTAAAACAAAATAGAAATTGAGGAATTACTATTTTTATAAACTTACTATTTTTAGACTGTACTACTAAAATTGAAATTTATGGAACTTCCATTGGGTATTATAGGGTCAAAAACCATTAAGTGGATCTCAATTCCATCTCATCACATTATGCTTTTTCTTATCTTTCTAACGGTTCAAATGGTGAGTCAATTGGAGTTACGGTGAAAAAGTTATGGCTCCTAGAAGTTCTGTCATCAATTGGGGTAGAACCGTCACCCAAATTATGCCCTGAATTATTGCCCAGATCATTCCTCCCTCCTTGAGAAGCAATGGTCCAAATTGCATCAATATTCCTCATCAGGTGTGGTATTTGTGTCTTAATTTGATTCTCTATGATCCACTCACCTTGGTGGCTAAGTTGGCCCCATTTGACCACCCGATAAGCAAATAGAGCATCCTCTTGTTGTCTTCATCTAGGTGTCCACAATCTGATCTTCCTCCACTAGAGAAAAAATATGTGGATCAAGATCATCAATGTCTAGTTTTTCTACTACAACTGAAGTTTCCAATAGAGGTGGAAGATATGGTTTGAGGATCTTCATGTTTAATATTGGATGCAGACCAAGGTAGGCTGGTAGGTTCAACTCAAAATCATTTTCTCCAAATTTTCTAGTGATGGTGTAGGGACCATATCATAGAGGATAAATTTCTATGTGTGGGCCTAAAATTCATTCCTTCTAAAGCTACAACCAAACCTTGTCACCCATAGCAAAATGGTGTGCAATCTTATGTTTTTCATGGCATTGTTTATACTTCTAATTCATCTTCTCCAAGATGTCATGAACTTATTGTTGGATGTGTTGCATTTGTTCAATGAACTTTGGTTCTTTTGCTACCTCAGATATTCCATGAGGTGTGTATTCCATGGTGGATATTGTAATGGCTATATCAATTGGTGTCATGGGTTGGAACCTGAATCATACTTGGAATGGATTGTGCTTGGTCGAGTTGTGCAGGGCTCAATTATATCCATGTTGTATGAAAAGAAGCCCCTCATCCCATGTGTGTGGATGTTTGGAGTGATACAACTAAATCATGTGAACAATCAAGTGGCTCACCACCCCTATCTGACCATTAGTCTATGGATGGAAGGCTATGGACTTCATCATCTTGGTATCCATCATCTTCCATAGAGTGGACCAGAAGATGATTAGGAAACTACTATCTTGATCTGAGACAATGGACTTGGGGAGACCAAAATGGAGCCATACATGACTAAAATATAGTTGAGTAGTTTCTTTAGCAGATATATTTTTATTACAAGAAATCATGATAGCCATTTTTGAAAAATGATCAACTACAACAAAAATACAATCCTTGCCATGTTTTGAACTGGGCAAACCTGAGAGAAAATACATTGAGATAGATTCCCAAGGCCTGGTTGGTTCTGGCAATGGTGTGTACAATCATTGATTCTTATTTGTTGGCTTGGATATCACACATGGGGTAAAATATTTGAGATACCTTTCCACATCTTTTCACATATGGGGCTACTAGAAGTGTTTTTGAATAACTACCAATGTCTTTTCTACACCAAAGTATCTAGCTATCCTACTAAAATGTGCTTCCCATATCATCTTCTATTGCTCTGCAATTGAAACAAAGATGTGCCCCATATGATAGAGGACATTATCTTGAAAATAGAAATTAGAAACATTTTTACCTTTTTGAAACACCTAATATGTATCATCAAAGGTAGGATTTGCTTCATATAGAGCACCCCAAGTGGCAGTCTCATGTTCGTACAAGGCAAGAATTATTGTAAGTGAAGTAATTGGTGGGCATCTTAGACAATCTACAGCCATATTTGAGCTCCCATTTTTGTGTTTGATTATCAGATGGAATTGTTGTAGATATGTGGCCCACTTTTGGTGCCTCTCATTTCATAGTTTTTTCTATGTCTAGATGAATTCCAATGGTCTATGGTCAGTGTGGATGATCATCTCTTTCCCCAAGATGTAGTGTTTCCATTGTTTGTAAGCTTACACAATGGCATAGATATCCTTATCATATGTTAGATATTTCCTTATTGTATCAGTGAAAGTTTCATTGTGATATACAATAGGATGGCCATGTTACATAATGATAGCTCCCATGGCATATTCAGATGCATCTATCATCAACTCAAAAGGTTGATGTAAATTTGGCAAGGCAAGAATAGGGGCCAAGCAAAGTCTATTCTTCAAATTCTCAAATTCCCTTTGTTGTATTTCACCCCATTGAAATGTATCTTTAGCTCATCCTTTAGTAATTTGGGTTGATGACCAAGCAATATATGAAAATCTAATAATAAACTTGTGATAAAAATTTTCAAGACCCAAGAAGCTACGAATTTCTGTGAGGGTCTTTGGTGTAGGCCATTCTTGAATAACCCAAATATTTTATAGATCAACATGTACCCCTTCCTCATTCACAACATACTTGAGGTACTAAATGATTTTCAGCTCAAATGTGCAATTGTCAATATTTGCATACAACTTGTGCTCCCGAAGAGTTTGAAGCACCTTATGAACATGTTGCAGATGTTCCTCCCGTGTTTTTATATAGATGAGTATGTCATCTAGGTAGACAACCATGAATGAGTTGGTGAAGGGTCAAAATACATCATCCATCATCCTCATGAAGGTTTCATGTGTGTTAGTTAAGCCAAAATTCATAACCAACCATTCAAAGAGCCCCTCCTTAGATTTGAATGCAATCTTCCAGACATCAATGGGATTGATAGGAATTTGGTGATAGCTAGATTTAAGATCAATTTTGGTCAATAAATTTGCACCATAGAGTTGGTCCAGTAGGTCCTCAATCATGGGGAGGGGCTATCGATTCTTCACAATGATTTTATTCAGGGCTCGATAGTCAATGCAAAGCCTCCATATTCCATCTTTCTTTAGTGCCAAGATAACTGGGCTCCCACAGGGTGAAGAGTTTGGCCTGATGTGACCCTTTTGGATCAATTATTGAATCTATATTTTTATCCCATCATTCTCTAAAATTGATCTATGATACACAAGATTATTAGGCAAAGGTGATCCTAGGATCAAATTGATAGAATATTTTACCTAGTAATGCAATGGAACTCCTCTGGGTGACTTAAATAAGTCATCATATTCTCCTATGATTTGTCCCATCTACTTCTATTGTTGTGTTGATTATGTATTCAGGACTAAAACATTAGCCTTCTTGGATTTCTATGGTTTGACCTCCATGAAAACTAATTACTTTATCTTCTCCACCAATCTTTTACATTACTTGGCACTAATCAGGGAGATAGATGTGGAAGGTGGCAGCTCTAGTACTCTATAGCACCATATTTCAAGAGTGAGGGTGATTATTCAAGTTCATGATTCATATATGCCATATCTATCATACATTAATGGTTGACCGAGGAGTACATCACAAACATCTAGACTGACCACATCACACAAGACTTCATCTTGGAAAGGTTTTATTGCATATGAAAGAAGACACTGATGGGTGACATGGAAGTCTCTCCCTAGGCTCAACCATCCAATACTATATGGATTTGGGTTAGGCTTCATGGATAGATTTAGAATTTTCAAAACTTTAGTAGAGATTAAATCCTTTTGACTCCAACTATCAAGAATGAAATGCAGAGGCTTACCTTTTACCCATAATTTGGAGTGAAACAATCTTTCCTTGTCATCTAGCCTTTCCTCATGAGTTTTTGATGAAGTGATGATGGTGTCAGGCTTAGCGTCTACAATCTCTTCTTCATCCTCTTTGACTGTAGGTTGTGTATGAGATAGAGTAGTAGATGTTGAGTATTATGACTCAAAAAGCAATGACTTGATGGCTCGACATTCTTATTTAGTGTGAGTTCTAATTTTGTGGTAATCAAACTATTTTCTAGCCTTCCCCTTTTCGGGTTTCTTATCTTAAAACTCCTTTTGCTTCCAATTTTGGCCTCATGTTTGACCTTCCTTATCACTTTTCCATTTTGAAGGTTGACTTTTTGTATTCTTTCTTCCATGCTTCTGCTCAATCTTCATTGTGAACTTGTATGCCTCACTAAGGGTTTCCAAATTGAAGAGTTCCATTTCCCCCCATAGTACCATTTTATTACACCATAATATTTGAGAGTCTTATGTTTCTCACTTTCTTAGATGCCCAATCTTGTAGATAGAGAATGAAAAATGCCTATGTAATCTTGAACAAATTAGTCCTTACCTTGGCAAAGTTGTTGCCATTATATGTATAGATCATCATATGCTCCAATGGGATAGTATTCTTCCTTTACCGCTTCCATGAAATTATCCCAGGTAGGTTCCACCTCAAGGCCAATGTCATCTGTATTGAACCTCTTTTTGTACACTTCTCACCAATTTTTCACAGGCAATGATGCTTTCAAAAGAGCAAAAGTGATATTTTCTCCATCGGTGAATTTATCTATAGAGAAGTAGGAAGATAATTGATCTAACCAATTTTATACTATATCAACATTGATTTTGTCTTCAAACATAAGAATATCAAAATTCACCTAAACCTTGAAGGGTTTTGGGGCACTAAAAGGACGTTCTATGGATGAGGAGCTAGGAAGTGTAGATAAAGAGCCAGAATTTTCCATCGAGAGTTGTTGGAGAATTTGGGTAAATTATTATAGCATCTTTGAATATTACCATTAGAGGAATTCATTCACCATTTCTTTGAAATGATCAGATGTCTCAGTATCATCCACCATTTAAAGTCATTTCGAGCAAATAAGTGGATAGTTTGGAAGCTCTGTTGTTTTCCACCCAATCTTCTTGTAGCCTGACCTCATCCTTGGGATCATACACTCTCAAGACAAACCGCTATGATACCACTGATCCAAAACTCAAAAGTTTTGATTGATATATATTTCAAGAATAAAAAAATAACACAGTAATAATGAATTCTCTGAGAAGATATGTTTTATTACTCAAGATCACAATACAACTATATGCTTATCTCTAGGAAGAGATGTCTAATTTCCATTTCAAGTTACATCTTCATTTATACACATTTTTAAAGTAGGAGGAGGATACATAAGGTCACCAATTTTGAGGAATATTAAGTGGTCTAACTTCCATGATTTAAAATAATATAGAATTCAAGGAATTACTATTTTTAGAAACATAATATTTTTAGACTGCACTACTAAAATTAATGGGGCACTTACATTGGGTTTTTGGGGGTCAAAAACCATGAAGCAAAGCTCAATGCCATCTCACTATGTTATCCCTATTTTTATCTTTCCAATGGTTCAAATCGTGAGTCAATTAGGGCTACGGTGCAAAAGTTATGGCTCCCAAAAGTTTCATCATTAATTGGGGTAGAACTGTCACCCAAATTATCGCTTGAACTATTGTCTGGATCATTCCTCCCTCCTTGAGAATAAATGAACCCCATTTCATCAATATTCCTTATCAGGTGTGGTAGTTATTTATTAATTTTATTCTCTGTGAGCCACTCACCTTGGTGGCTAAGCTGGCCCCTTTTGACCACCTGATAAAGCAAAATAGAGCATCCTCTTGTTGTCTTCATCCAGGTGTCCACAATCTGATCCTCCTCCATGGGAGAAAAACTCTATGGATCAAGCTCATCAATGTCTAGTTGTTCTTCTATGATTAAAGTTTCCAATAAAGGTGGATGATATGGTTTGAGGAGTTCCACATTGAATATTGGATGCAGACCAAGGTAGGTTGGTAGGTTCAACTCAAAAGTATTTTATCCAACTTTTCTAGTGATGGTGTAGGGAGAATATTGTAGAGGCTAAATTTTTCTGTGTGAGCCTACAAGTCATTCCTTCTAAAGTGGAAACCAAACCTTATCACCCATATCAAAATGGTGTGTAATCCTATGTTTATCATGGCATAACTTATACTTCTAATTCATCTTCTCCCAGATGTCATGAACTTGCTATTGGATGTGTTGCATTTATTTAATGAACTTTGTTTCTTTTTCTACCTCAGAACTTCCATGAGGTGTGTATTCCATGGTAGAGAATGGAATAGTTATATCAATTAGTGCCATAGGTGGGAACCTAAAGCATACTTAGAATGGATTGTGCTTAGTTGAGTTGTGTAGGGCCGGATTATATCCATGTATGAAAAGAAGCCCCTCATCCCATATGCATGGATGTTTGGAGTGATACATCTAAATCATATGAACAATCAAGTAGTTCACCACCTCTGTCTGACCATCAGTCTGTGGTTAGAAGGTTATGGACTTTATCATCTTGGTATCTATCATTTTCCATAGAGTGGACCAGAAGATGCTCAGGAACTTGCTATCTTGATCTAAGACAATGGACTTAGGGAAACCAAAATGGATCCATACATGACTAAAATATAGTTGAGCAGTTTCTTCAGTAAAAATATTTTTCTTACAAGCAATCATGATAGCCATTTTTGAAAAATGATCAACTATAATAAAAACACAGTCCTTGCCATGTTTTTAAGTGGGAAAACTTGAGAAAAAATCCATTGAGATAGATTCAAAAGGCCTCGTTGGTTCTAGCAATGGCATGTACAATCCTTGCTTCTTCTTTTTTAGCTTGGCTATCACATATGGGGTGCAAGATTTGAGATACCTTTCCACATCCTTTCGCATATGGGGCTAGTAGAAGTGTTTTTGAAGAACTACCAATGTCTTTTCTACACCAAGTATCTAGCTATCCTACTAAAATATGCTTCCCATATCATCTTATATTGCTCTACAGCTGGAACACAGATGTTCCCCATATGATAGAGGACATTATCTTGTAAATAGAAATCAAAAACATATTTACATTTTTGAAGCACCTAATATGTATCAGCAAAGGCAAGATCTACTTCATACAAAACACCCCAAGTGTCAGTCTCATGTCTACACAGGTCAAGAACTATTGTGAGTGCAGTAATTGGTGGGCAGCTTGGATAATCTAAGGTTATATTTGAGCTCCCATTTTTATGTTTGATTATTAAATGGAATTTATAAAGATATGTGGTCCACTTTTTGTGCCTCTTATTTCATAGTTTGCTCTATGTCTGGATGAATTCCAATGGTCTGTGTTCAGTGTGGATGACTATCTCTTTCCCCAAGATGTAGTGTTTCCATTGTTTTTAGGCTTACACAATGGCATAGAGCTCCTTATCATATGTCAGATATTTCCTCACTGTATCAATAAAAATTTTACTATGATATGCAATAGGTGTCCATGTTGCATGATGATAGCTCCCATGGCATATTTAGATACATCTATCATCAACTCAAAAGGTTGATGCAAATCTGGCAAGGCAAGAACAAGGGTTGAATAAAGTTTCTTCTTTAAATTCTCAAATGCCCTTTATTTTATTTCACTCTATTGAAATGTAGCTTTAGCTCTTCCTTTAGTCACTTGGGTTAGTAACCAAGCAACATGTGAAAATCCAAGAATAAACCTATGATAGAAATTTACAAGACCCAAGAAGTTGTGAAGTTATGTGAGGGTCCTTGGTGTAGGCCATTCTCAAATAACCCAAATCTTTTCTAGATCAACATGGACCCCTTCCTCATTTACAACATACTTAGGGTTCTAAATTTTTTTCATCTTGAATGTGCATTTGTCATTATTTTTATACAACTTGTGCTCTCAAAGAGTTTGAAGCACCTTACAAACATGTTGCAGATGTTCCTCCCATGTTTTTATATAGATAAGTATGTCATCTAGGTAGACAACCATGAATGAGTTGGTGAAGGGTCATAAGATGTCATCCATCATCCTCATGAAGGTTACATGTGTGTTAGTCAAGCCAAAAGGCATAACCAACCATTCGAAGAGCCCCTCCTTAGATTTGAATGCAATCTTCCAGACATCGGTGGAATCGATGGGAATTTGGTGATATCCAGATTTAAGATCAATTTTGGTGAAGAACTTCACACCATGGAGTTGGTCCAGCAGGTCATCAATCCCAGGGATGAGGTAGTGATTCTTCATAGTGATTTTATTCAGGGCTCCACAGTCAATTTAAAGCCTCAATGTTCCATCTTTCTTTGGTATCAGGATAATTGGGCTGCCACAAGGTGAAGAGCTTGGCCTAATGTGACCCTTTTGGATCAATTCTTGAATCTGATTTTGATCTCATCATTCTCCAAAATTGATCTATGATACACAAGACTGTTAGGCAAAGGTGATCCTAGGATCAAATCGATATAATGTTTTACCTAATAATGCATTGGAACTCCTATGGGTGACTTGAATAATTCATCATATTCTCTTATGATTTATCCCATCTGATTTTATTGTTGTGTTGATTATGTATTCAGGAATGCAACATCAACCTTCTTGTATTTTTGTGGTTTGACCACCATTAGAATGAATTGATTTGTCTTCTCCACCAATCTCTTATATTACTTGGCACTAATTAGGGAGACAAATGTGGGAGGTGGTACCTCTAGTACCCTATAACACCATGTTCCAAGAGTGAAGGTGATTCTTTGGGTTTGTTATTCATAGATGTCATGTCGATCATACATGAATGGTTGACCAAGGAGTACATCACAAATATATAGATTGACCACATCACATAAGACTTCATCTTGGAAAGGTTTTATTGCATATGAAAGAAGACACTGATGGGTGACACGAAGGTCTCTCCCTAGGCTCAACCATCCAATACTGTATGGCTTTGGGTGAGGCTTCATGGATAGATTTAGGCTTTTTACAACTTTAGTAGAGATTAAATTCTTTTAACTCCCACTATCAAGAATGAAATGTAGAGGCTTACCTTTTACCCATAATTTGGAGTGAAACAATCTTTCCTTGTCATTTGGCCTTTCCTCACGAGTTTATGATGAAGTGAAAATGGTGTCGGGCTCAGCATCTACAATCACTTCTTCATCCTCTTCAATTGTAGGTTATGTATGAGATAGAGTACTAGATGTCAAGTATTATGACTTAGAAAGCAGTGACTTGATGGCTCGACATTCTTATTTGGAGTGAGTTCTAGTTTTGCGGTAATCACACCATTTTCTAGCCTTCCCCTTTTGGGGTTTCTTATCTTGAAACTCTTTTTTCTTCTAATTTTGGCCTTGTGTTTGACCTTCCTTGTCACTTTTCCATTTTGAAGGTTGACTCTTCGTATTCTTTCTTCTATGCTTCTACTGAATCTTCACTACAAACTTGTATGCTTCACCGAGGGTTTCCAAATTGAAGAGTTCCATTTCCCATCATATGTACCATTATAGTCCACCATGATATTTGAGATTATTTTATTTCTCACTTTTTTAGATGCCCAATCTTTCAGACAGAGAATGAAAAATGCCTATGTAATCTTAAACAGATTGGTCCTTACCTTGGTGAAGTTATTGCCACTGTATGTATAGATCATCATATGCTCCAATGGGATAGTATTCTTCCTTTACTACTTCCATGAAATAAAATCATGTAGGTTCAACCTCAAGGCCAATTTCATCTATACTAAACCTCTTTTTGAATACTTTCCACCAATTTTTCATGGGCAATGATGCTTTCAAAAGAGCAAAAGTGATATTTTCTCTATCAGTAAATTTATTTATAGAGAAGTAAGAAGATAATTTATCCAACCAATTTTCTACTATATTAGCATTGATTTTGACTTCAAATGTAGGAATATAAAAACTCACTTGAACCTTGAAGGGTTTTGGGGCACTGAAAGGATGTTCTTTAGATGAGGAGCTAGGTTGTACAGATGAGGAGCCAATTTTCCCATCAAGAGTTATTAGAGAATTTGGAAAAATTGTTGCAACATCTATGCTTATTTCCATTAGAGGGATTTATTCACCATTTCTTTGAAAGTATTGGATGTCTCGGTTCCATTCACCATTTGAAGTCATTTGGAGAAAATAGGTGGATAGTTTGGAAGCTCTATTGTTTTCCACCCAAGCTTCTTGTAGCCTGACCTCGTCCTTGGGATCATACACTCTAAAAATAAACCACTCTGATACCACTGATCCAAAACTTAGAAATTTTGATTGATAGATATTTAAAGAACACAAAAATAACATAGTAATAATGAATTCTTTGAGAAGAGATGTTTTATTACTCAAGATCGTAATACAATTATATGCTTATCTTTGGGAAGAGATGTCTAATTTGAATTTCAAGTTATATCTTAATTTAAACACATTTTGAAAGTAGGAGGAGGATGTGGAAGGTCACCAATCTTGAGGGATATTAAGTGGTTCAACTTCCATGATTTAAAACAATACAAAATTTGAGGAATTACTATTTTTAGAAACATACTATTTTTAGACTGCACTACTAAAATTTAAATTTGGGGCACTTCCATTGGGTTTTCAAGGGTAAATTTTTTTTTGAAGATCTCAAATCTATCTCACCACATTATCCTTGTCTTATCTTTCCAACAGTTCAAATGGCATGTTAATTAGAGATATGGTGCAAAAGTTATGGCTCCTAGAAGTTCTGTCATCAATTAGGGTAGAACTGTCACCCGAATTGTCACCTAAATTATTGCCCAGACCATTCCTCCCTCTTTGAGAAGTAATGGTCCCCATTGCATCAATATTCCTCATCAAGTGTGGTAGTTGTGTCTTAATTTGATTCTCTATGAGCCACTCACCTTGGTGGCTAAGCTGGCCCCTTTTAACCACCCGATAAAATGGAATAGAGCGCCTTCTTGTTGTCTTCATCTAGGTGTCCAAAATATGATCCTCCTCCATGGGAGAAAAACTCTATGGATCAAGCTCATCAATCTCTAGTTGTTCTGGTATGAATGAATTGTCTAATAGAGGTGGATGATATGGTTTAAGGAGCTCTATGTTGAATATTGGATGTAGACCAAGGTAGGATGGTAGGTTCAACTCAAAAATATTTTCTCCAAATTTTCTATTTATGGTGTAGGGACCATAGCACAGAGGCCAAATTTTTTTGTGTGGGCCTGCAATTCATTCCTTATAAATCCGCAACCAAACCTTGTCACCCATAGCAAAATGGTGTGTAATCCTATGTTTGTCATGGCATTGCTTATATTTCTGATTCATCTTCTCTAAGATGTCATGAACTTGTTTCTAGATGTGTTGCATTTATTCAATGAAATTTGTTGCTTTTACTACCTCAGATCTTCCATGAGGTGTGTATTCCATGGTGGAGAATGGAATGGATATATCAATTGATGCCATGGGTTAGAAATCGAAGCATACTTAGAATGGACTATGCTTGGTCTAACTATGTAGGGCCCAATTATATCCATGTTATATGAAAATAAGCCCCTCATCCCATGTGCATGGATGTTTAGAGTGATACATCTGAATCATGTGAAAAATTAAGTGGTGCACTACCTCTATCTGACTATTAGTCTATAGATAGAAAGTTGTGGACTTCATCAGCTTGGTATCCATCATCTTCCATAGAGTGGATCAAAAGATTATCAGGAACCTGTTATCTCAATCTGAGATAATGGACTTGGGGAAATCAAAATAGAGCCATACATGACTAAAATATAGTTGAGCAGTTTCTTCAACAGATATATTTTTTTTTACAAGCAATCATGATAGCCATTTTTGAAAAATGATGAACTACAACAAAAATACAATCCTTTCCATGTTTTAAAGTGGGCAAACCTGAGAGAATCCATTGAGATAGATTCCCAAGGCCTCGTTGGTTCTGGCAATGGCATGTGCAATCCTTGATTCTTATTTGTTGGCTTGGCTATCGCACGTGGGGTGAAATATTTGAGATACCTTTCCACATCCTTTCACATATGGGGCTAGTAGAAGTGTTTTTGAAGAACTACCAATGTCTTTTATACACCAAAGTGTCCATCTATCCTACTAAAATGTGCTTCTCATATCATCTTCTATTGCTTTGTAGCTAGAACATAGATATGCCCCATATGACAGAGGACATTATCTTGAAAATAGAAATTAGAAACATGTTTACATTTTTGAAGCACCTGATATGTATCAGCAAAGGTAGGATCTACTTCATGCAGAGGACCCCAAGTGGTAGTCGCGTGTCCACATAGGTCAAGAACTATTGCAAGTATAGTAATTGGTGGGTGGATTAGACAATCTAAAACTATATTTGAGCTCCCCTTTTTGTGTTTGATTATTAGATGGAATTGTTGTAGATATGTGTCCCACTTTTGGTGCCTCTCCTTTCATAGTTTTCTCTATGTCTAGATGAATTCCAATGGTCTGTGGTCAGTGTGGATGACCATCTCTTTCCCCAAGATGTAGTGTTTCCATTATTTGTAGGGTTGCACAATGGCATAGATCTCCTTATCATATGTCAAATATTTCTTGACTATATTATTTAAAGTTTCACTGTGATATGCAATAAGATGGCCATGTTGCATAATGATAGCTCATTTGACATATTCAAATGCATCTGTCATTAACTCAAAAGGTTGATTCAAACCTGGCAAGGCAAGAATAGGGGCTAAGCAAAGTCTATTCTTCAAATTCTCAAATTCCCTCTTTTATATTTCACTCCACTAAAATGTAGATTTAGCTCCTCCTTTAGTCACTTGGGTTAGAATCCAAGAACAAACATGTGATATAAATTTTTAAGACCCAAGAAGTTGTGAAGTTTTATGAGGGTCCTTGCTATAGGCCATTCTTGAATAACCTAAATCTTTTCTGGATCAACATGGACCCCTTCCTCATCACAATGTACTCAAGGTGTTGAATTATTTTCATCTTGAATTTGCATTTGTCAAGATTTGTATACAACTTATGCTCCTAAAGAGTTTGAAGCACCTTATGAACATGTTGTAGATGTTCCTCCCATGTTCTATTGTAGATGAGTATGTAATCCAGGTAGATAACCATGAATGAGTTGGTGAAGGGTCATAGGATGGCATCCATCATCTTCATGAAGGTTATAGGTGCGTTAGTTAAGCCAAAAGGCATAACCACCCATTTAAAGAGCCCATCCTTAGATTTGAATGTAGTCTTCCAGACATCAGTGGGATTGATAAGAATTTGGTAATAGCTAGATTTGAGATCAATTTTGGTGAAGAAATTCTCACCATGGAGTTGGTCTAGCAGGTCATCAATCATGGGGAGGGGGTGGTTATTCTTCACAGTGATTTTATTCAGGGCTTGATAGTCAATGTAAAGCCTCCATGTTTCATCTTTTTTTGGTGCCAAGATAATTGGTCTGCTATAGGGTGAAGAGCTTGGCCTAATGTGACCCTTTTGGATCAATTATTTAATCTATATTTTTACCTCATCATTCTCTAAAATTGATCTATGATACACAAGATTGTTAGCCAAAGGTGATCCTAGGATCAAATCGATAGAATGTTTTACCTGGCAATGCAGTGGAACTCCTGTGGGTGACTTGAATAAGTCATCATATTCTCCTATGATTGTCCCATTTTATTTTTTGTTGTGTTGATTATGTATTTAAGACTGCAACATCACCCTTCTTGGATTTCTATGGTCTGACCACCATGAGAATGAATTGCTTTATCTTCTCCACTAATCTATTACATAAGTTGGCACTGATCAGGGAGATAGATATGGGAGGTGGTACCTCTAGTACCCTATAGCACTACATTCTAAGAGTGAGGGTGATTCTTTGGGTTCATGATTCATAGATGCCATATCGATCATACATGAATGGTTGACCAAGGAGTACATCACAAACATCTAGATTGACCACATCACACAAGACTTCATCTTGGAAAGGTTTTATTGCATATGAAAGAAGACACTAATGGGTGACATGAAGGTCTCTCCCTGGGCTCAACCATCCAATACTGTATGGCTTTGGGTGAGGCTTAATGGATATATTTATACTTTTCATAACTTTAATAGAGATTAAATTCTTTGAACTCCCACTATCAAGAATGAAATGTAGAGGCTTACCTTTTACCCATAATTTGGAATGAAACAATATTTCCTTATCATATAGCCTTTCCTCACGAGTCTATGATGAAGTGACGATGGTGTTAGGCTCAACATATACAATCTCTTCTTCATCCTCTTCCACTATAGGTTTTGTATGAGATAGAGTAGTAGATGTCAAGTATTGTGACTCAAAAAGTAGTGACTTGATGGCTCGATGTTCTTTGGAGTGAGTTCTAGTTTTTGGTAATCACACCATTTTCTAGCCTTCCCCTTCTGGGGTTTCTTATCTTAAAACTCTTTTTGCTTCCAATTTTGGCCTCATGTTTGACCTTCTTTGTCACTTTTCCATTTTTAAGGCCGACTCTTTGTATTCTTTCTTCCATGCTTCTGCTCAATCTTCACTATGAACTTGTATGCCTCACCGAGGGTTTCCAAATTGAAGAGTTCCATTTCCCCCCATATGTACCATTATATTACACCATGATATTTGAGATTCTTATGTTTCTCACTTTCTTGGATACCCATTCTTGTAAATAGAGAATGAAAAATGTCTATGTAATCTTGAACAGATTGGTCCTTACCTTGGCAAAGTTGTTGCCATTGTATATATAGATCATTATATGCTCCAATGGGATAGTATATTTCCTTTACCACTTCCATAAAATCATCCTAGGTAGGTTCCACCTTAAGGTCAATGTCATCTATACTGAACCTCTTTTTGTACACTTCTCACTAATTTTTCATGGGTAATGATGCTTTAAAAAGAGTAAAAGTGATATTTTCTTCATCAATGAATTTATTTATAGAGAAGTAGGAAGACAATTGATCTAACCAATTTTATAATGTATCAACATTGATTTTTCCTTCAAATTAATGAATATCAAAATTTAATTAAACCTTGAATGGTGTTGGGGCACTGATAAGATGTTCCATGGATGAGGAGGCAAAAAGTGCAGTCGAGGAGCCAAAATTTCCTATCGAGAGTTGTTAGAGAATTTGGGAAAACTATTGTAGCATTTTTACTCATTTCCATTGGAGGGATTCATTCACCATTTCTTTGAAAGCATCAGATGTCTCGATGTCATCCTCTATTTGAAGTCATTTGGAGCAAATAGGTGGATAGTTTAGAAGCTCCATTATTTTCCACCCAAGCTTCTTATAGCCTGACCTCATCCTTGGGATCATACACTCTCAAAACAAACAAATCTAATACCACTAATCTAAAACTTATAATTTTTGATTGATAGATATTTCAAGAACATAAAAATAACATAGTAACAATGAATTCTCTGATAGGAGATGTTTTATTACACAAGATCATAGTACAACTATATGCTTATCTTTGGGAAGAGATGTTTGATTTCTATTTCAGGTTACATCTTCATTTATACATATTTTGAAATTAGGAGGAGGATGTGGAAGGTCACCAATATTAAGGGAGATTAAGTGGTTTGACTTCCATGATTTAAAATAATACAAAATTTAAGGAATTACTATTTTTAGAAACTTACTATTTTTAGACTGCACTACTAAAATTGAAATTTGGGGTAATTCCATTGCATTTTTGGGGATAAAAAACCATTAAGTAGATAACAATTAAATCTCATAGAATTCTCCTTGTTCTTAGATTTCCAATGGTTCACATGGTGAGTCAATTGGAGTTACGGTGCAAAAGTTATGGCTCTCAAAAGTTCCATCATAAATTAGGGTAGAACCATCACCTGAATTGTTACCTGAATGGTTGCCCAGATCATTCCTTCCTCCTTGAGAAGTAATGGTCCCCATTGCATCAATATTCCTCATTAGGTGTGGTAGTTATGTCTTAATTTGATTCTCTATGAGCCACTCACCTTGGTGGCTAAGCTAGCCCCTTTTGACCACCTAATAAAGCAAAATAGAGTGTCCTCTTGTTGTCTTCATTTAGATGTCCACAATTTGATCCTCCTCCACTGCAACAAAACTTTATGGATCAATCTTGTCAATGTCTAGTTGTTTTTCTATGATTGAATTTTCCAATAGAGGTGGATGATATGGTTTGAGGAGCTCAATGTTGAATATTGGATGCAGACCAAGGTAGGCTGGTAGGTTCAACTCAAAAACATTTTCTCCAAATTTTTTGGTGATGGTGTAGGGACCATATCGTAGAGTCTGAATTTTTCTATGTAGACCTATAAGTCATTCATTCTAAAGCTAAAACCAAACCTTATCACCCATATCAAAATGGTGTGTAATCCTATGTTTGTCATGGCATTGCTTATACTTCTGATTCATATTTTCCAAGATGTCATGAACTTGCTACTAGATGTGTTGCATTTATTCAATGAACTTTGTTGTTTTTGCTACCTCAGATCTTTCATGATGTGTGTATTCCATGGTGGAGAATGGAATGGCTATATCAATTGGTACCATGGGTTAGAACCCAAAGAATACTTAGAATAGACTATGCTTGGTCGAGTTATGCAGGGTCATATTATATCCATGTTATATGAAAAGAAGCCCCTCATCCCATATGCATGGATGTTTGGAGTGATACATCTGAATCATGTGAAAAATCAAGTGGTTCACCACCTCTATCTAACCATCAGTTTGTAGATGGAATGTTATGGACTTCATCAGCTTAGTATCCATCATCTTCCATAGAGTGGACCAGAAGATGCTCTAGAACCTGCTATCTCAATCTAAGATAATGGACTTGGGGAGACCAAAATGGAGCCATACATGACTAAAATATAGTTGAGTAGTTTCTTCAGTAGATATATTTTTCTTACAAGCAATTATTATAGCCATTTTTGAAAAATGATTTCCTACAACAAAATATAGTCCTTTCCAGGTTTTGAAGTGGGCAACCCTAAGAGAAAATCTATTGAGACAGATTCCCAAAGCTTGGTTGGTTCTGGCAATGGCATGTACAAAACTTGCTTCTTATTTGTTGGCTTAGATAACACACATGAGGTGAAATATTTGAGATACTTTTCCACATCTTTTTGCATATGGGGCTAGTAGAAGTGTTTTTGAAGAACTGCCAATGTCTTTTCTACACTAAAGTGTCCAACTATCTTACTAAAATGTGCTTCCCATATCATCTTATGTTGCTCTACAGTTGAAACACATATGTGCCCCATATGATAGAGGAAATTATCTTGAAAATATAAATTAGAAACATGTTTAACTTTTTGAAATACCAAATATGTATTAGCAAAGGCAGGATCTGCTTCATATAGAGCACCCCAAGTGGCAGTCTCATGTCCATACAGGTCAAAAACTATTATGAGTGCAGTAATTAGTGGGTGGCTCAGATAATCTATGGCCATATTTGAGCTCCCCTTTTTGTTTTTTATTATCAAATAAAATTTCTACATATATGTGTCCCACTTTTAGTGCCTCTCATTTAGTAGTTTGCCCTATGTCTAGATGAATTCTAATGTTTTGTGGTCAGTGTGGATTACCGTCTCTTTCCCCAAGATGTAGTATTTCCATTATTTGTAAGCTTGCATAATGGCATAGAGCTCCTTATTATATGTTAGATATTTCCTGACTGTATCAATGAAATTTTCACTATGATATGCAATAGGATGGCCATGTTGCATGATGACAGCTCCCATGGCATATTCAGATGCATCTATCATCAACTCAAAAAGTTGATGTAAATCTGGAAAGGCAAGAACAGGGGCTGAGCAAAGTCTATTATTAAAATTCTCAAATTATATTTGTTGTATTTCACCCCACTTAAATGTATCTTTAGCTCCTCCTTTAGTCACTTGGGTTAGTGACCAAGCAACATGTGAAAATCCAAGAACAAACCTGCGATAAAAATTTGCAAGACCTAAGAAGCTGTGAAGTTCTATGATGGCCCTTGGTGTAGGCCATTCTTGAATAAGCCAAATATTTTTTATATCAATATGGACCCCTTCCTCATTCACAACATACTCAAGGTACTAAATTATTTTCATCTTGAATGTGCATTTGTCAAGATTTGCATACAACTTGTGCTCCTGAAGAGTTTGAAGCACCTTATGAATATGTTACAGATGTTCCTCCCATGTTATACTTTAGATGAGTATGTCATCTAGGTAAACAACCATGAATGATTTGGTGAAGGATCACATGATGTCATCCATCATCCTCATGAAGGTCTTAGGTGTGTTAGTTAAGCCAAAAAGCATAACTAACCATTCGAAGAACCCATCCTTAGATTTGAATGTAGTCTTCCAGACATCAGTGGGATCAATGAGAATTTGGTGATAGCTAGATTTGAGATCAATTTTAGTGAATAAATTTACATGATGGATTTGGTCCATTAGGTCATCAATCCTAAGGAGGGGGTAGCGATTCTTCATAGTGATTTTATTCAGGGCTTGATATTCAATGCAAATCCTACATGTTCTATCTTTCTTTGGTGCCAAGACAATTGGGCTGCCATAGGGTGAAGAGCTTGGCCTGATGTGACCCTTTTGGATCAATTCTTGAATCTATCTTTTTATCTCATCATTCTCCAAAATTAATCTTTGATACACAAACCTGTTAGGCAAAGGTGATCCTAAGATCAAATCGATAGAATGTTTTACCTAGAAATGCAGTAGAACTCATGTGGGTGACTTGAATAAGTCATCATATTTTCCTATGATTTGTCCCATCTAATTTTGTTGTGTTGATTGTGTAGTTAGGATTGCAACATTTTCCTTCTTGGATTTCTATGGTTTGACCACCATGAGAACAAATTGCTTTGTCTTCTCCACCAATCTCTTACATTACTTGGCACTGATCAGGGAGATAAATGTGGGAGGTGGTACCTTTGGTACCCTATAGCACCACATTCCAAGATTGAGGGTGATTCTTTGGGTTCATGATTCATAGATGCCATGTCGATCATACATGAATGGCTGACCAAGGAGTACATCATAAACATCTATATTGACCACATTACACAAGACTTCATCTTGGAAAGGTTTTATTGCATATGAAAGAAGACACTGATGGGTGACACGAAGGTCTCTCCCTGGGATCAACCATCTAATACTATATAGCTTTGGGTGAGGCTTCATGGATAGATTTATATTGTTCACAACTTTAGCAGAGATTAAATTCTTTTGACTCCCACTATCAAGAATGAAATGCAGAGGCTTACCTTTTACCCATAATTTGGAGTGAAACAATCTTTCTTTGTCATCTGGCCTTTCCTTATGGATCTATGATGAAGATATGATGGTTTCAGGCTGAGCATCTACAATCTCTTCTTTATCCTCTTTGATTGTAGGTTTTGTATGAGACAGAGTAGTAGATGTCAATTATTATGACTCAAAAATTAGTGACTTAATGGCTCGACATTCTTAGTTAGAGTGAGTTCCAATTTTATGGTAATCACACCATTTTTCAGCCTTCCCCTTCTGGGGTTTCTTATCTTGAAACTCTTTTTTCTTCCAATTTTGGCCTTGTGTTTGACCTTCTTTGTCACTTTTCCATTTTGAAGGTTGACTCTTTGTATTCTTTCTTCCATGCTTCTGATCAATCTTTATTGTGAACTTGTATGCCTCGCTGAGGGTTTCTAAATTGAAGAGTTTCATTTCCCCCTGTATGTACCATTGTATTCCACCATGATATTTGAGAGTCTTATGTTTCTCACTTTCTTAGATGCCCAATCTTGCAGACAGAGAATGAAAAATGTCTGTGTAATCTTGAATAAATTGGTCCTTACCTTAGCAAAGTTATTGCCACTGTATGTACAGATCATCATATGCTCTAATGAGATAGTATTCTTCTTTTACCACTTCCATGAAATCATCTCAGGTAGGTTCCACCTCAAGGCCAATGTCATCTATACTGAACCTCTTTTTGTACACTTCTCACCAATTTTTCATGGGCAATGATGCTTTCAAAAGAGCATAAGTGATGTTTTCTCCATTGATGAATTTATTTATAGAGAAGTAGGAAGATAATTGATCCAACCAATTTTATACTATATCAACATTGATTTTTCCTTCAAGTGTAGGAATATTAAAATTCACTTGAACCTTGAAGGGTGTTGGGGCATTGAAAGGATGTTATATGGATGAGGAGCCAAGAAGTGCAGATGAGGAGCCATAATTTCCCTTCAGGAGTTATAGGATAATTTGGGAAAATTATTTTAGCATCTATGTTTTTTGCCATTAGAGGGCTTCATTCACCATTTCTTTGAAAGGATCAGATGTCTCGGTGTCATCCAGCCATTTGAAGTCATTTGGAGCAAATAGGTGGATAGTTTTGAAGCTCTATTATTTTCCACCCAAGCTTCTTGTAGCTTGACCTCATACTTGGGATCATACACTCTCAAGACAAACTTATCTGATACCACTAATCCAAAACTTAGAAGTTTTGATTGATAGATATTTCAATAACACAGTAACAATGAATTCTCTGAGAAGGGATATTTTATTACTCAAGATCGTAATACAACTATATGCTTATCTCTAGGACGAGATGTCTAATTTTGATTTTGGGTTACATATTCATTTATACACATTTGTAAAGTATGAGGAGGATGTGGAAGGTCACCAATCTTGAGGGAGATTAAGTGGTTCAACTTCCATGATTTAAAATAATACAAAATTTTAGGAATTACTATTTTTAGACTGCACTACTAAAATTTAAATTTGGGGTACTTCCATTGGGTTTTCATGGGTCAAAAACCATTAATTCCATCTCACCATGTTTTCCTTGTTCTTATCTTTCCAATGGTTCAAATGGCGAGTCAATTAGAGCTACGGTGCAAAAGTTATGGCTCTCAAAAGTTCTGTCATCAATTGGGGTAGAACCATCACCTAATTTATCACCTGAATTATTGATCAAATCAAAAACATTTTCCAATAGCTATCTCACCTTTAAACATAAATATACCAATAAGCACAACTCAATTACCCTTCGTGGGTTACTTTCAGAGCAAACATGAAAACATATTCAACTTTGAACCTTCATAAATTTTATTGTACACACTTTTAGACCTTAAAATCTATATTTCCATATGTGCCTTGGATTCCTCTACAAATTCTATTTTTACACCATGAGAAAATTATGCATGTATCAAAAGATATGGCCCAAAAACCAGACACTAGCCTTTCCTTTGTTAAATTCAAATGGTCACAGTTAAACTTAGGTCACTTAAAATTCATCTCATGCCCTCACACCTTAGATTAAATATGTACCATTGATCTTCTTCAAAATTTAACTCATAGAGCACAACTATATAATTGTTAAACTTTGAATAATTTACCTCATCTCACGTAATCTTACAATCTTGACCACATACGCAATGTTGATCTCATTGTAAGGAGCTTGACCTTTACCTTGTTAAACCTCTATCACTTTGACCTCTTGACTTTAGTACACACCATATATCTTTTTTTGTGTTCCAATTCAAGTTCTTAAATTTTCACAATATGATATTCATTCATAGGGGAGTCTAACCATGTATCAAACTACTCTTGAAACATTCGTGCATGCAAGATATATCTCCATTAATTTTCTTACTTAGATTTTTTTGCCACAGACCCAACTATGTCAAAAACTGCCTGAGAGGTCAACTTGGAACATGCATATCTTTTAATACACTTCATTTCATGACCTAAAATTTAGCACATAGAAACTAGACATAAAACTCAAAAAACCCATATGATAATTTGCTTCTGAAACCTTCACGCATGTGAAATATAACATCATAAAAATTATTACTCAATATTTTTTTGCCATATGCAAATTTGGCTATGGGAAAATATTGTCAAAATGCTTGGGAGCCTAACTTTGCACATGCATATCTTTTGTCGTGCTTCATCATATGACCTAAAAGTTAGACCATAGTAGCTTTGGAATAATATGATCACAACCATATGACCAACTCCCCCTGACTCATCCACATGTGTGAATGTTGACATCATCAATCTGTTCACTCAAATTTATTTGCCACAAGACCCCAAATGTCTAGATGAACATAATGAAGAATCAGATGAATTTCATTCATTCACACAAGAAATAAATGCATCCTTTTACCTCTTATAAGACCTCTTGCACAACCTCAAATCACCATACTCATCCCTAAGCATTCTTAACCATGCCAAAATAGAAGATTAACCAAGCCAACTTCAAGCATACTACACACTTTGTCATTATCACTTAGACTACCAAGACACTTCATCCACTCATTTGGACACCTCCATGACATCACCATGAAATAATTGACAATTCTCCAACATACCCTTAATGATTTTTTCTCTTAGTTCATGGTCCAATGCAAGTTCAGGTAGTGAATATGATGCCTCCTCATCAGGTTCATGGAAAATAGTCAAGCTCTCCTCCTACATGCCATGTATACATTTGGTCCAAACTATAATTGGTGTTAGGTCACTTACTATAATGTGACACATGACTTACAATGTAATGCATAAATACATTCATGGAGAGGAATAAGATAATGTCATAGTCATGTTACTCAATGGCACTCTTCATGGACATACCATGCTTTATCGCAAGTGTGTAGAATGCCATAATATGTGTGAATCTAAAGGTACTCAAGAAAAAATGTTTCATTCACCTTCTACATAGTATCACAGGCTTGAATATGAGGTTTAAGATCTTTGATGCCATTATAATTGATGGTGCCATGAATATGGTTATCATAGTGAAAGTGATGGGTTAAAGAAGAATGAAATCAATCCCAAGTAAGTTTAAATGATGAGTTCTCCACCACCAAGCAGTTGTGCCATCAAAAATATGAATAATTGATTGTACCAGATCAATGTTGGAGTCATAGAAGGCTTCCAACTACTACACAAACTCACAGACTTCTATATGACCATGAAACCTCAGAGATTCATCTAACCTTGTTGGTGGCATAGCCATAATTTTTCCATGAAGGAGATGAAATTTTTTATGCCATTTATGATACTTATATGAAGTATCATCTTGACTACCTATAGTGACATAAATCCTCCCAGTAAGTTCATAGTCACCTTGAGCCCAATAGTCATAAGCATTACTAGTGGTGTCAGACATAGATTGTGCATCCACCCAATGCAAGATGCCATCCAAGGTGGGGTCAAGGTGTTTTGTACCCTAAGTTGTAACATTATAGATGTGGATGATGTCCTCATCAACATTGACCAGCTCAATATATGGAGGTCCTTGAGCATGGTCCAAGGGGATGAAAACACAATGATCATCATTTTTAAATTTGATATATCACTTCTTAAATCTCAAATCAACATTATTTGTGTAACACCATGGGAAACTCAATAGAGTTGGGAATTCATCAGCTTCGACCAAATCTATGACTTCAAATTCAGCTTTGAAAGTGACACAGTTGCATATTTAAGTATCTGCCAATGGAAAAGAATGAGTCTTTTTGGCCATAAATAGCACATGGGGAAAATGGTGCAAATCTAGGCTAGCCATCTTCTTCCATGCATCCTTGGTAATAACATTTACTTTAGCACCAGTATAAACTAATATATCCTAAATAACCCATCTATCTATAATGGTGTTAACCAATATCTCCTTATCCACCTCTAGAATAGGTTGAATGTGAGTCTCTTTGCATCCTGTATGGTTTAATCAAAGATATTTAGTAGGCCTAGGAATATGATGCCTTATCCAATTTTTTAATAAATGTATAATGTCTTTATCTAGGAGTTGAATCCAAAACTCATAAAATTCATCACACACCATGTCGTGAAGGTCTGTAGCTTTTTATATATCAACACATCTAGCAGCATCTCAATATTTAGGGAACTAGATCTCTCCTTGAAGTTCTCTTACCAGATTCATAGTGTCATAGAGCACCTCCTTCTGCTACTAAGCATTTGGATAGTAAGTAGTATGAGGTTCCTCCTATTTAACTTTTTAAATGGGTAGGTTGGACATAGACTAGGACTGACTATCACTCTGTGTTGTAATATTGACTTTGGGACCTGTCAAAGTATTAGGGCATGGTCTCCATTATGGAGTTTTAATACATATCACATTGACACCCTTTTTCATTTATTTCCTTCGTAATAACAGTGTAAAGGCTAGGATACTCCTCTAGATGGTGTTCATTTTTACAAAAGGCACATGTAAGATACACTGAGTAATCATGTTGGTAGTGCTTTAGGGAACCACACTTATAATAGGTTCATAATGGAAAACATCCACCTTCACATCCTCAACCTTAACCATGATCACAATAGCCTCCTCCATTATCTTGGTTATTAGTGACATATGTCTGATGCATACCATGCATGTGAACCTCATGAATTTCACTAATGAGATGATAATCATTGGTATCACAATGTATGCATCACATATCTTAAAATAGGTTGATACCTTTGATTGAGTGGTGCATTTTAGCAGAGGGAAATCCCTTACATCATCTTAATCCTATCAAATCTCACATGATTACTTGAGCATGGCTTAAATACTCTTGTGAGGATAATTATTTTGATTGTGGCATTCAAACTCATAGTCTACACACCATAAGCCACTACAGGTGTCATGAGCATTATGTTTAGTGAGCTCTTCCAAATGAGATTCCATAACAATGATATGAGCCTCTGTGAAAGGACTAATCCCTATGTCAATACTTCTAACAACTTTGATGTGAATAGAAACTTCCAAGGCCTCATATTGGTTGGTGAATTTTTTTGTGTGACAAGGTATATTTGAAGGGGAGAAATAAGGCTCTTGTGAACCATTGAGCATGTTGAGAAACATTTATCTCAAAAGAGAGTTTAGAGAGAAGCATCTTGAAATGTGCATCATACTCATGCATGCTCTCAGTGAGTTCTTACTTGATATCCTTAAGGGCATCTATGCTCTATTGTTCAAACTCAAAGATATCAAATTCTTATAGGAATTATGCCTTCAATTGGTCATGATCCACCATAGTTTACTTTGGATCATACTTTTGGTACCACTTATGCATGCAATCTAGAAGGGACCATGGTAGCAAACTGTGTTGCTTTACATTCAGAAGAGGTGATGTCACACACTCACCAAATAAGTTTAAACTTATGAACATGTTCTATGACATTCTCCACACCTTGATATTCTATCAAGTAGAGTGTCATCTCATAATACATAGTGGGCAGCTGAGGAGATTATAATGGGGTTTGATGAGAAACACTTCATGTCCCTCCTAGACCTTATGGGGGAGGTCCACCACTACCTCCTGTGTGTTAGGAATACAACACTTATAAATATAGATCTACTATTACCATAAACCATATATAAAGATATGAATTAAAATGCATCATGGAAACATTCCTTAATTCACCATTAATATGAAAGCATAAACGAGAGAAAGATAATAATAACACAAATAACACAGATCTAATGTGGTTCACCCAATGTGGGTTGCATCTACCAATGAAAGTGTTGGATAGAAAAATAAATCAGTAATCTAAAACAAGATTAAATTGAACTCTCACATAGAAAAATCTCTTGTAAAAAGTGTTTCACAAAAATTGCACTTTCACCTGCACCTGCACAATGTTGTATCTCACAAGTTGCTAAACCACACCCTGTAATGAACACCTGCACTTTGCAAAACACCTACACTTTGACTCTGATCCTCAAAGCCACACCCTGCAAATAAAACATCAACCTATAAAGGCCACACCACATCCTGTATATATAATAAAATGAAAAAAATCTAAAAAAGGAGTAAATATGCAATGCTTATCCAAGATAAGCATTATCTAACATGTGACAACCCTCCTCCACCTCATCAAGCCTATCCAAAAGCTCTCCCAAGGAAGGGCAGATTTTCCCAAAAGCATGTGATCACAACCAACTCCACTCAACAAGGAAGGAGTTCCATTTTCCAAAAAACAACTAGCTTCCTCAAAACAAGGAAGTAAACATAGGAAAATGCATCTAACAACTAACTCCATGAAATATGGAATACATAGAAATTAGGAATACAAGGAATATTACACTCACATGTGGAGAACATGAAAATTATACCCTCCACATCTTTGGAGCTATTTAAGCCCCCAAAAATTTATTCCTATGGTCATATGATAGCCCCAAAGGGCTCCACACTCAAAAATCTCCCACTTGGAGACCATTTCTCTTGAACAGAATCTATCACCGCTCTATGACCACTAAGGCCAACCAAATCTAAGCATAGTCTCAACTTGTCCAATGTGACCACCTTGGTCATCATATCCACAAGATTCTAACTAGTATGAATCTTCTCCAACTTCACCAAGTTCTCCTCCAAAGTTATCCTGATGAAGTGATAATGTAACTGAATGTGTTTCATCCTTGAGTGGAAAGCAGAGTTCTTTGCCAAATGAATAACACTATGACTATCACTATGTAGTCTCCCAACTTCTTGCTCATGCCCCAACTCTTGAAACAACTTCTATAACCAAATCATCTGCTTGCTAGCCTCTGTGGCAACAACATACTCTATCACTGTGGTTGAGAAAGCCACAACCTTCTATATTCTGGAAATGCAACTAACCATTGTATCTCCAATAGTAAACATATATCCTATCATAATCCTCCTACTATCAATATTCCCTACCATATCTAAGTCCACATAACCACGTAAAGTGGTATCTGATCCACCATAACATAATACAAAATCAATGGTTCCTCTCAAATATCGAAGAATCCATTTCATTGCCTGCCAATGCTCATAACCTGGATCACTCATATACCTACTCACAACTCCCATTACATGGGAAAATCTAACCTAGTATAAACCATGGATACATCAAGCTACCAACTATGGAAGAATAAGGTACCTTGGACATCTTAAGATTTTTAGCTTCCATCTTGGGACACTGCTCCTTTGATAATCTAAAGTGTCCTGCCAAAGGAGTACCAATAGATTTAGCATCCAACATACTAAACCTTTCCAAGACTTTATTCACATACTCTGATAGGGATAAAATTAGCTTCCTCTCCTTCTTGTCACAAGTAATCCTCATATCAAGGATTTGCTTTGCAGCACCTAAATCATTCATAGCAAAGGAGTCACTATGATGTTTCTTGAGCATATGAATATGATGTATGTTCTTTCCTACAACTAACATGTCATCTACATACAATCATAAAACAATAAAGGAACCATCATCAAAATGTTTGATGTACATGCAATGGTCAGAATTACACCTTTGATATTCTTGTTCCAACATAAAACAATCAAATTTCTTGTACCTTTGCCATGGAGCTTGTTTAAGGCCATACAAGCTCTTCTTTAATCTGCACACATAGCTCTCCTTCCCTTTGACCTCATATCCCTATGGTTGTGTCCTATACAACTCTTCATCCAAATCACCATGAAGAAAAGTAGTTTCACATCTAACTATTCTAAGTGCAAATCCTCAACTGTAACTAAACCAAGAATAGTCCTAATAGAAGTCATTTTTACAACAAAGGAGAAAATTTCATCAAAATCAATACCTGATTTTTGTGCAAACCCCTTGACCATCATCCTAGCCTTATACCTTTTTTTCCCTTGATCCTCTTCTTTTATTTTGAAGATCTGCCTATTTGGTAATGCACTCTTGCCCTTGAGTAGCCTTGCCAAATCCCATGTTTGGTTCTCCATGAGATATCTATGCTCATCATCCATGGCTTGTTCCCACTTCAACTTGGCATCTCCCTGCATTGCTTCCTCATAATACTGTGGTTCTCCATTTTCAGTGAGTAATAAATAATTCAAAGAAGGAGAAAAATGTTTAGGTGCTCTTCTTACCCTAGAAGATCTTCTTACCATAGGAGTTTGGGGTCCTTGTGTAGAAGGTTCCTGAACTGAATCCTTGGATACTTTGCCATCTGTAATGTCATCTAATACTATGTAATCTTTCTGTACCTGATCTTGTTCCTGCAACTGATCCTTATGCATGAATTTTTCATTAAAGACTACATCTCTAGACCAAAATATTTTCCTATCTTTAATGCTCCATAAACAGAAACCAAAGTCATCCTCACCATAACCAATAAATGTGCATTTATCTGATTTAGCCTCTAGCTTGTTCCTATCCTCTTTCTTAATGAGAGCAAATGCTTCACATCCAAAGACTCTAAAAAAAGAATAATCAACATTCTTACCAGACCAAGCTTGTTTTGGAATGCCTCCATCCAAAGGCATAGAAGGTCCTCTATTAATCAGATATACTAATGTGTTAACTGCTTCTACCCAAAACTATAAAGGCAACTCTACATGTAACCTTATGCTTCTAGCATGTTCTATTATTGTTCTATTCATCCTTTCAGATACCCCATTCTGCTATAGAGTTCTTAGAACCGTTCTTTGCCTACAGATTCCATTGTTAGAATAATAATCAAAGAAAGCATTACTACAATACTCACCTCCATTATTTGATCTTAGACATTTCAATTTGAGACCCATTTCATTCTCAACCAAGGCTTTCTACTTCTTAAAAGTGTTAAATACATTAGATTCATTTTTAATGCAATAAACCCAAACTTTCCTAGTTGCATCATCAATAAAAGTAACATAATAATTAGATCCACCAATAGAAGATACTTGAGCTAGTCCCCATACATTTGAGTGTACCAGATCTAACTTGTGTTCTTTCTTTGTGGGTCCAACCTTCAAGAACTTAACTCATTTCTATTTCTCATACACATAATTTTCACAAAAGTCTAGATCTAGACCTTTCAATCTAGGCAACTTATATTTTAATATATGCATGCCTTTATGGCTCATATGATCGACCCTGTAGTGCCACATAGTTACATCTCCATCTACAACAACTAAATCAATAGAATCAACACTACTAGTCAAATATAAAGTACCAACTTTCTTACCTCTCAAGATCACAAGAGCACCTTTGGTAACTTTCTAAGAATCTGTAGTAAATAATACTGAACATCCCACATTACCCAATTGCCCCACTGAAACCAAATTTTGTCTCAACATAGGCACATGTCTAACATCCTTAAGGATCCATGTGTTCCCATTTTGCATCTTAACCAGAACACAACCTTTCCCTACTATCTCACATGGTTCATCATCACCAAGATATACATGTCCTAGATTCTCTTGAACATAATCAGTAAAATAATGCCTATGTGGGGTGGCATAAAAAAAGCCCCTGAATCTAATACACAAGACACAAAAAAACTATCCAAAGAAAGAATTAAGGCATCTTGATATAATTTACCTAATGTCACATTTACTTCATTTGTTTCCTCCTTGTTGGCATTCTTATCTTGAAGTGACCAACAATCTTTCTTTGAGTGTCCACTCTTCCCACAATGCCAACATATCATCTTGGAGCTAGATCTAGACTTAGATCTACCTTTTGACTTTCCTCGGTTACCTTTGCTCTTGTCCTTTTGCCTCCCTCTAGTATCAATGGATAAAACATTACCTAAAGATGATTCACCAGTGTTTTTCCTTCACATCTCCTCACTAAGGGTCACACTTACAACATCCTCAAAATTCAAGCTTCCCTTGGCAGGGACTGCATTACTCACAACCATAACCAAACTATCCCAACTATCAGGCAAAGAACATAATATTAGCAAATCTCTAACTTCATCATCAAACTTGATTCCAACTAAAGTGAACATACTTACAACCATATTAAAATCATTTAGATGATTAGCTATTAAACCATTCTCAGACATTTTCATGTTAAACAATCTTTTCATAAATTTTTTTTATTAGAAGCTGAAGGTTTCTCATATAACTTCCCAAGTTTATTCATGAGATCCTTTGTAGTTATCTGATCTGCAATGTTAAATGCAACAGAAGATGTAAGGCATAACCATATGGCTCTTAATGCCTTCCTATCAAGTAATAACTAATCTACATCACTCATACTTATACGTTGTCCTCCTTTCCCCTCCAAGGGGAGTTGAAGTTCCTTCTGATATAGGTAATCTTCCATCTGCACTTTCCACAAACCAAAATGCTTACCATCAAACTTCTCAACTTTGAATTTGATCTCTTCTCCCATAGCTTCCACTCAAGCTAATAGCCTTCCTATGATTTACCACTTCAGTAAAACACACAACCAATGGCTCTAATACCAGTTGTTATGAATAAAACACTTCTAAATCTAGATCTATTATTGCCATAAACCAGATATAAAGCTATGCAATAAAATACATCATGGAAATATTCCTTAATTCACCATTAATATGAAAGCATAAATGAGATCAAAATAATAATAACATAGATAACACAGATCTAACGTGGTTCACCCAATGCGGGCTACATCCACCAATGAAAGTTCTTAAATAAATCAGTAATCTAAAACAAGATTACAATGAACTCCCATAGAGAGAAAAATCCCTTGTAAAAAGTGCTGCACAAAAATTGCACTTTCACCTACACCTGTATAATGTTGTATCTCACAAGTTGCTAAACCACACCCTGTAATGAACACCTGCACTTTGAAAAACACCTACACTTTAACTCTGGTCCTCAAAGCCACACCCTGCAAATAGACCATCAAGTTATAAAGGCCACACCACATCTTGTATATATAAGAAAATGAAGAAAATCCACAAAAGGAGGAGCAAATATGCTATGCTTATCCAAGTAAGCATTATCCAACATGTGACAACCCTCCTCCACCTCATCAAGCCTATCTAAAAGCTCTCCCAAGGAGAAATTCACCATTTCCATCTCTCCACCTTCTAACGACACATTTTCCCAAAAGCATGTGATCACAACCAACTCCACTCAACAAGGAAGGAGTTCCATTTTCCAAAAAACAACTAGCTTCCTCAAAACAAGGAAGTAAACATGGAAAAGGCATCTAACAACTAACTCCATGAAATATGGAATACATAGAAATTAGGAATACAAGGAATATTCCACTCACATGTGGAGAACATGAAAATTATGCCCCCACCCCACATATTTGGATCTCTTTAAGCCCCCAAAAATTTATTCCTATGGTCATGTGATAGCCCCAAAGGGCTCCACACTTAACACTGTGCTTCCTCTAGTTCTTCTAGTTGAACCACCATCGGTTCCAACTCATGTGCCTCTTATAGTAACAAAATCACCTGATACATTAGGCATTGAATTAGATTGAGTAACTATAGTCGGGTCGGTACTTTGCCCACTAGTTATGCTTGGTCCACTAGGCATTCCAAATTGGGCCATAGGATTATCACGCAAAGGAAAAGAAATGGCCAATAAACTACTATCTAAAAATTGGTCTACAAATGTTTCTCTCACAGTTTAGTTTTTGATTCTACATAGTTTGTATCCTTGTTGTGTACAAATATATCATCTAACTCAATAACATGAACATGTGTTATGTGTGGGGAACTTGGCCTATCTAAATTGGGTTCTTCAGTCACCACTTCTTGACTTGCTTATCCCAAGCATACTTATGCTGGTGATGAGTGCAATCTTATGATCATGAAGTCCTCTTTATGATCTTTTGCTTCCCTGCATACCCTTATAGCACTTCCTGAGTCCTCTTGTCCCCTCCTTAGATCGCTTCCACGCATAACCCTTCACTGAGCTTCATTATACTTGTGCTTTTGCAATGCTTGTTAACTAGCTACCATGCTAAACCAACAATTTTACTTCAAAAGCTCCACTCCATTTCCCCACCAATCGCATTACTCATGCGAGAAAGAGTTTAGCCTTTCATGGAGAAATTCTCAAGTCCAGAATCTACAAAGAGCTTCTTCACCTCTAATGGAAAGTGTTTGAAATATCTACCATAAGGTTCTCAAAAGAAGTGAAACTGAGCTTCATTTGGACAAGAATATGTCGAGATTGCATATTCTAAGACATAACTATTCAAAGCTCCATGCCACCAAACATCAACAACACATGTCCAAGGCACTCCCAATCGTGCTAAAACTGACTAACGTTCTAGTGACCAAGCTAGCTTCCATTCATAATTCTTCGACCAGTCTTGTGCATAAGCCACAATCCAAGCATGAAGGTGAACGAGGTACCTCTGCAAAGAACATCTCATATAGTGAGTTGTACAGATTCTTTTTTACCCATGTGTGTGTAGAGATTCCTAGTTCGAGAAATGGTACTATAAAATTATCCTTAATGCTAGTAACCTATCGCTCAATATTCTCAAGTGACAGTCGTTCGAGCATCTTCTACCATCATGTAGGCAAACGTTACAGGTCCCAACCACAAAACTAAAATGATAGGGTTCTTTTCCTTACACGAGCATAACTTTTCCTAGGTGCATGCCAAAATGGTTAAGAGTCTAATGTGCTAGCGCATTGACATTTCATGTAAAAATGAGTTATTGTGCACTCACCTAAAGCATGCAGCGAGGGACCAGTTCCTGTTGGTTTTGTCATTCGAGAGTGTTAGACCAACTACTTAGACATGGGTGCTCGAACATATACACAATATTAAGCTCATTATATAATCCATATCTATCTTAACACATGTTCATTGCTCAATGATAAAAAAGAAAAAGATGGCATAAACGGTAATTATTAACCTTAACTCAGTAAGCTGAACAACGACATAAATGATAATCAACAATATTATCTCTATAGTTAACTGAACAATAATATAAAATCAACACAAGCTTCATTCATCATATTCATAAATAATCTCTAAGGATTACATAGTTCTAGAGTTACAATGCAACTAATTCGTATAAACTCTATCGATAATATCCAACTGAACAACATTACAAAGTACATTTTAGGGGTATTTATACTTGGTTTTACTCGACCAAGCAGTTACAAAAGTAAATACACTTAAGGTGACTCGCCAACAATCATCAATACATTTGAGTCGTGGCAACCAATTACATTAATTTCCTAAGACCCTGGGCCTTTCTACCCCTATATTCTCTCTTCGTTGCTAGATCCTCATCACTGAACGCCTATTTTCTCACAGGTCGGTACTGGATTCACGCTTGACTTATTCTCTTCCATCCTTGTAAATTGCTCTATAATCGTTTTTCATTTTTTGTGTGCTCTCCAAATCTTCTACTATGTTTCGAGTTCTTTATTCTCAGGTTCTTCGTTTATCATATACATTTATTCTATAAGACTTGGTCCTTCCACGCCATGGACTCCCGCAGTTTGACCTTTCGTGTCACGATCTTCCACATCATACCTCTCCATACTAATTATTCCAAAAAATACTTAACCAAAATTGAAGTCCAATAATACCTAAACGGTATAAATCATTCAAAATATACAACTACAAACTAACAAAGATGAAATTTATAAACAATATTTTACTATTATCTCTATATATTAACATTACGTTGTACCTTGGGTGACAATTAAAAAAACAAGTTAGTTATCTTAAATAGTAGAATCAAAAGTTTAAGGTTTGTATTTAATTGTCAACAATTCTATTTAAAATAAAAAATCGGAAAAGAAGATTTTTACTGGTTATATATTAAAATACTATAATTTATTGATATTAACCTTGGAAAAATGTCACGAATGGAAAACAGTGTAAAACTTTAGAGTCTTATATAATAATGTATCTAAACCAAAAGATACATAGAAATAAAATAATATATTTATAATAAAACTACTATTTAATGGTTAGTATTTTTGCCCGCTAATGTTCCTAGGGTCGCAGTAGTAAGAAATACTAGGGTTTTAGTCTTTTACATTGTCTTAAATTAATATATACATCGTCTCCAATCAATAAATGTATTTACATGTTTCCTGTTAAATGTCCTATCTTTTATTAATTTTTAAATATTTTTTTGGGGAGTGATTATCTGTATTTTATTTTTTATTCAATATAATTGATATTATAATTTTTTAATTGTAATTGATATAATAAAGATAGGGATTCTCTGTTACGTAATTCTTATATAAACGAAATTCAGTTTTATTGATAATCATGTTGATAGATGTTTTTTAACAATAATTGATGTGAATATTAATATTTGTAAATATAAAATAAATACAAATCTTCAAATTAATATTTATTTGATTCTCATAAAATATTTTTAATTTTAAATTTAATATTATTTAATTATATATATATATATATATTTTTAAATTTATAAAAAAAATCAATTTTTTTAATCATTGTATGAATAAAGTATAAATTTATTTAATATTTTTATCTATTTAAACATTTAATTTTAAATAAATATATTTAAATTATATTTTCTAATTTTAAAATATCAATTTTTTATTTATTTTTTAATTTAGAGGTATCTTCGATTTTAATTGGGATATAGCGATTCCATTCAATGATTATTATTGGGACGAGCCAAGGAGAGATTAATGATTTTTGGGGGTTATCGATGGAACCCACATGCACCAAATAATTTTAAAAATTCGAGTGGCGAGAATCAACCTCGAGACTTAAATGAGACGAACCCAAAACCCTTAACCAACTATACCACCCATATAAACTATAAAACATCAATTTTTAATAAATATATCTAAAATCTCAATATTGATTTTATCTCTAAACAAATTTAATTTTTGAAATTAAAATTTAAAATATTTTGGACCACACCTACCATTATGTGAATTGGATGCAACACCGTTGAATGATTTTATGAAGACAATTTAATTATTATAATTAGATTTTAATATAATTAATAAATATATTTTGTAATTTAAATTTTTTTTTTTTAAATAAATTAATATTTTAATATATAAATGAAGTTTTTAAATTTATGTTTGTAGTATGAAAAAAAAAAATTAAAAAAAAAAAAAAAAAATCATTTTAATAATAAAAATTTAAGACTTTTATAATTAATTTAAATATTTATATATAAATGAATTGTATAAATTTATGTTTTTGCTGTAAAAATATTTAAATTGAAAAAAATATAATTTTTTTAATAATAAAAATTTAAGGCTTTCACATTCAATTTTAATATTAAAATATTGATTAAAATATTAAAAAAATACATCTATTATTTTATTATAAGATTTTTTTTTTTCCCACTCCAATCGTTTATTATAAAATAATAGCAAACAAAAAGAAGAAAGAAAGAAACCCACTAATTCATACCATCACATTTTTTAATAGTAAAATAAAAGAATACGGCTTTCACAGTCCACAATATAAATGAAACCTGCACAAACATTAATGATACATAGCACCATGTAACTGTGATCGCTTTATAACTATTTAATAAAAACCAATTAATGAGTTTTAATAGTGATGCAGACTGCGGGGGGCGGGAGGGAGGCGGTGTTGCGTTTGTTGTAGGGATAGCACTTAAATATTTTTAATATTTTATTTTTATTTATATATTAAATATTTTTAATATTTTATTTTCATTTTTATATTTATAATTTTTTTATATAAACTTCCAAAAATAATAAATAAAGATGAAATGGATATTATTTATTTATTTATTTAATATTAGGAAACAAAATTAAATTGTAAAATACATATTCTTTTTTTTGGATTGGATGTTTGAAGGTATTATATGGAATAACTGAAGTATCTATGTTCTTATTTCAGAAATAAATATATAGTAGATTTATAATGTTCACTAAGCATATATCTAAATCAATAAGCTCCTTTGACTAAGCAACCATGAGTAAGGGGTATCTACACTCTCAAAATCACCTAAGACACAATCTTGACCTTAATTGCTTGACTCTCCATGTCAAGTATGTAGAGGGATTTGTACCTTGATGGATGGATATAAAAAAATCCAAGCAACTATCAATTCAACAATCAAACGAAACTACCAAAGAGCCAAAAATAAGACTCAAATTAAAAAAAAAAAAAATGTTGAATAAGTCTTGAAGCCTTAAACTAAAGCGTCCTAGATATGCATAATGGATGCCCCACTTTGGAAGAAAAGCATGCAATAGGCCCTTGAAGGCAAGAAATAAATTCACTGGGCAATACAGATAATCAGGCCTTGGTAGTGTGTTTCCTACGTTTTTTTTTATAATCTTAAGGTCAAAGAAGTGTGTATCCTGGTTCAAATTCTTATTGTCAATGGCCACCCTTAGAATAGACCTATGTTGGTTTGCATTCCATACTCAGTCCTTCTCACCCAATAGGCTACCCTGTATGCATTATTTGATGAAATTCAAAGCAAATAACAAAGAAGGATTAAAAATCTTATGTAGAATGAATCACTTATAAAACCATGGAAAGAATTTGAGGAGCTAAACTGTTATCCTTGAAGTCACATAAGTTTTTTTAGGGAATGAAACTTTTTACAATAGCTATAGCCTCCACCATCTTATTATTTCCCCCACATGCAGATATAACCGTGTTTGAAAAAGTAGGTAATCCAATGCCAAACAATATCCACTGTGAATAGTGGACGAAGATAATGAATGTGAGCCAAGACCAAAAAAAAAAAAAGAAGTAACCTTGCATAATAAATGGCTAAGGAGGCTTACCGCTCTAAGTAATCATCAAAGATGCCAAAGCTTAAGTGACATTCACAAAATGGTGGGTCCATACTCGCTATAAATCACAAAATTCATACCAAAAAGTGCTAAATATTAAACAAATGTGATTGGTTGCCCAACTAAAGTCAACGAGTTTGTGAGTGCTATATAAGCTTGCCCATCTTAGACATGCCACATCACATGAGAGAAATCATAATAGAATGTGGGAGTGGCACACTTAAGCAAGTGGAGTGAGAGTAGAAATGCTAGAAAAATTCCTCTTCTCATCGCTTGGAATAATGAGGGTGAGCCAAATATTTAGTAAACAATTAAAACTTCTTTGCATCTGTTAAAAACTTGACAAAGAATGTTGACAATTCTTTGTATCCTCCAAAGGTAGTAACAACTGAAGCCATCTAAATAATTAATATCCACCACCTCCATCCTGCGCATGCCTATAATAGCCATGATAAAAGCATGTTATTATTATCTTGCTAATAAATATGATTAGAGAATTTTAAAAATGAATATTTCAATATTTGTATGTGAAATTTTATGCCAATCTTGACAATTGTTATTTAATAATATATTTTTTAAGTTTTTTGCTTGATTCAACCTAAACTGCATTAATTAAAAAGTAATTTCTTTAATCCCGCATAGGCAGGACTAATAAATACATATCCATTTAATACGATGTATATTAAATGAACCCTTTCAACTAGACCATTCCATGATACTCTCTGCTTGATGACGTGTTTTGAAATATGTAATGTCCCCAAATAGGATGAATAGGCCTAATTGGGGTTTACCTAACAAACCCTTGAATTAAATTGCCAAACACCTGAAATTTATGCTCCACAAACCAACTAACCCTAGCTGGAAAATTTATAGAATACCCACGTAAAACATGCCAAAATAACTCCACAAATAACTGAAAAATATTTGGAAAACAATGTACCTTTTTTGGACCAAAATAAATTGGCAAAGTGGCTAAAAATATCCCTGCTAATAATCTAATTTTTATGTGAAGGTACAACTACATTTTTCAAGCACTAAACACCAAAAAAAATCCACAAATGGGTCACCCAAGTTACAAAATATTTTAGTAATTTTTTGGATGTTTTTAGGGCATTGAATGACCCTCAAACCCTTACAAAACCACTCAAACACAAATCACCCCAACTAGAATAAATTAAATAAAATACTACTAAACCCTAGAAGAGGGTTTCTCTTGCATGCCACCCTTTAGAAAGGGTCTCCAAGCTCTCCAAAGAAACTTCCCGACTTGGAAAGCTTATATAAATAACTATCCGAATTAATTTCCTTAATTTCAACCCTCAATAATTTATTATTTACCTCAATCAGTTGAAACTTCAAGAATTCATATCTTTCGAAATATTTGGAATTTCAATGTATATGTTAGCTCAAAATGATCTCAAAAATAGTAGCTTTCAAACAAAATTAGAATCATAATTTTTCCTCCATGGCAAGTCCCTCAAAAGTAGATCCGAGGTTACAAAAACCCTAGTTACAGCCCTAGATTCTTTCAAAATCAACAAAACTCTTCAAACCAAGTTTGTCCACCTCTTTGACCTACAAATCATGAATTTATAAATGTCTAAAGGGTTTGCAATAATTTTTTGATGAAGGTGGTGTCCAAAAACACCTTTGTAGATCCACTAGTATACAACTATGCAAATTGAAGTACAACTACAACACTTGAATAACGCTGCTCTAAGTGGAAGAGTTGAGGTTTTCATCCCCAAACTCCTTGGTGTACTTGAAGGTTTCATCCTCAAGTCACTTGTTCAAGTTTGACATACTTGCATAAGAATTTCAATATAAAAAATGCCTAACCTTTTCTTTTATATTCTTCTTCCAATTGTGGTGCCCAAAATAGAGAGGGAGAGTTACTTTTTCCTTTTGATAAAAAGATATATTACAAGCTTCCTTATAAAATAACTTTTAAGATGACCTTTAAAAATATCCCAAAAATTAGATAATAAAGTGCTTTATCGAAACATATCCTTGAAGCTCACCAATGATCTCTTTTCGCCTTTAAAATCATTAGCCCTTGGGAATGCACAAGCTAAGGGTCTCATCCCAATGACTAGCTTGAAAAGGGGGACATTATAGTCCTCCCTACCAAAAATTGCTTGTCCTCAAGCAATTGAAATATACATAGGGGTGTCTCAACACTTCTTATGATGCACTGTCTACCTATAACTTCTTCCCATGGAAGAGAAGCTCCAAATGGATCCCTCATACTATTGTACTTATGTTTTGGAGGCTGTCCCCAAGTGTAAAATGTGACATAACATCCCTCCAAAGGCTTCCCATGTCCCCATACTACCAACTCTTTCAATACCCAGTTGTAGATAATGAAGCTCCTCTCTTATATGCCCTTATGAAGTGCACTATGTAGCCAATAGTAATAAAAAGAAATATATCCAACAAATGACACCTTGCTACCTTAGATGAAGAGATCTATTCACTCTTCATTTATTGTGTGCATACTACGGGGGCCACCTTTTAACAAACTTTTGATAGCTCCTACATGCCACAATAGACTCATTCAAGCTTGTAACAAGAAAAACCAAAAAATTCCTTGGAGGACACACTTTGGAAACCACTTTTCCCATCTTGCCAACCCCTTAGAATGATTTTCTTCATGTGTCACACATGTATTATCATTGGCTGCCCTTCCTCCATACTCCCATACCTTTGAGGAATCAAACGTGGACCCAAAAATAACTCATTGTGTCCAATGAAAGAGTGTGGTGCTATTCCTTCATTCTTCACTTTTTCTTTATGTAAGTTGTATCTTCAAACATAGGTCTTTTTGGTATTTGGTAGTAGCTGTAAATGGATAAAAAATCAGACCTTTCACCCCTATGAAATCGATGTAGTAGTGCTCCTAATTCTATTTTTTTTGAGTGAAAAAAATTAGACCTAAGGGGTACACTTTTCCTTGTCAATGTGGGTTGTACTTTGCCCAGAAATCTGATTTTTGTGACCTCAATAGGTGGTTGCAACCTCCCTATCAAATCAAAAATTTCTAAGTGAGAAAAATTAGTTCTTACACATGCATTTTCAAACTTGATTGTGAGTGGGTGCATGCATAAAAGTTGAGACTTAATATGGTTAATTTTAGAATTCACTGTAAGTTGTAAGGAACCAAGAAAATCAAACTTTTAGCCTTGATCATAGGCTTGTACTTATCCCATAAAATCTGAATTTTTTGAGTGATAAGACTTAGATTCCTTATGTGCCTTTTTTCAAGTGGTTGCTTGATAGAATGCCTTCAAAGTTTCAGAATGTGTACTTGTGAATGATGGTGGTTTTGGCCACTCTAACTCAGAATTTTTTGAGTGCACATTTGATTGATTATTCAAACAAGACTTCTTGTTAGGTTTTTATTCTTAATAATGTTTTGACCATTGAATTTTAGCCCCAACAAGCTAGTGTGCTATCCCTTCATGCAAGACTAGGTCTTGTGTGCTCACCCAAAGAGCATAGCTAGACTAGGTCTTGTGTGCTCACCCAAAGAGCATAGCTACAGACTGATTCTCATGGGCTATGTTGTGCAGTAACATATCGGTTATATTCTTTGGGTTAAATATTATAATTGATTAGAATTTATATATACAAAGATATATACTACTTTGATCCTAGTATCATTACACTCAATAACCATAATTACATAAAGAAGTGCCATGAAGCTCAGAGATTATTACTCAGAAAAAGTAAAAGTTTTCATAGATTTCATATTAAATTCCAACAAGTGCTCAACTCAAACTTACCACAGATACACAAATATCAACTTAACTAGAACATGAACATCATAATTGATTATAATATCTAGAACTCTTATATTATGTTTCAGTAAATGATATCCAAAATCCATCACACACAATACTTACATACAGGGGTATTTATACTTGTTTTTCCTTGACCAAGTGGTTACTATATGTACCTAAAATTTTTCACTTACATTCTTGTCACTAATATTACTATTACTTGACACTAATTTCGTTTAATCTAATTTATCTCTCTAATTTATCCCCTTCTAGCTATTTGTCTAATATCCCCCTTATATTATTCTTCATCTACTAACCTTATTCATTCCCACCAATCAATTAATTTATCCTAAATCTCCATTATCTTCATCTAACCCCACTTATATATTATTTGATAATTTTAAATTCCCAATGGCCCACCTACTAGGCTATCCTACACCCGTAGTCCCTAATCACCTACCTAATCTCTATTTAATCCATCCTTAAGCTTAATTAATCCCTAAGAGGATTCTAGAATTGAAGGATTCTTGAATTTTCTCTAATCTAACCCCGCCTCTTTATAAGCCTCTAAATCTATAGGCTTCCAAGGAATTTTAAATCCCTTGAATAATTCTCACCCCTTGATCTTCTTCATCCAAGTTTGAATCTCCACCATTGATCCCTCCCTCTAAAATATATTTAAACAACTCCTCTCCTCCATGGAAGGCCATCTCCAATCTTCATAACAAATCCATGTCAAACTAATCAACAATCTTAGGAGTCCATAATCAAGCATCTATCATCCTTGATCGAGCATCCATGTCAAAAATCTGAGTCAAGGTAATCCCAATCTTCTTTGTCTTTTATTCTATTTAATCATGGTGTAGATAATTCAGCTTTAGAATTTTATAATGCTAGTTTGAATGTTTATACACCTATTACATTATGATTCTAATGGCTCTATCACTTTAACTAGTAGTTTGATCTTTGGGTTTGAATTTACATAGTTAAATCCATATTGTGCTCAAATTTCATCTACATTTTGGTGACCATGGTGGGACCTTGTTCCCAATTAACAATTTTACTTGTTAGTTGTGTCTTTATAAGTTTGCATGTCTAATCCATAAAAAAAAAATCAGATTTTTAAAGTTTTGCACACCCAAGTGAAATCTGTGATTTTGCACCAGTAGTCACGACTATGTAGTTGTAATTTTGTCCCCGTAAGTCATGATTTTTTTTACCACTTAAATTTATCACTAACCATCTATCTAACTATACAGGTTTTTGCCCCTTGACAAAATTGTAACTCATAAATCATGACTTTACATAGAGAGTTTTAATTTTGCATATGTAGTAGCGATTTTATCTAACCACTAATAATTTTTAGGCTTTGTAGGTTTTAGTCTTTAGGTAAAATCGTGACTTTGAAAGTCGTGACATTATCCTATAAATTGCGGTATTGTGGTTGAAAGTCATGATTTTGTAAATTTTATAAACTCACTAAAAGATTGATCCTTGTATTCTAACCTATAGGTATTTAACATTCTCTATTTTTGTAGGGGAACTATCATCACCTAGTTAGGCATAATAATCCCCTTTTGTCTTTACATTTTCATCCAAATGGTTTTATTTGTAACTAAACCCCTTTTTTGTGATAGGATTTTATCACTGTGAATATCTATGATGTGATCTATGTGGTTTACAGGGTCACCATAAGAGGAAAGGTAGGAAGGTCCAAGTCAAAGACACAACTAGACATAGCCCCTTAGCCTTTTCATATTCAATAAAACCATAGATCATGAAATTATTAGAGTCATGACTTTGCCCTGTAAAATAGTGATATTATAGTCTGAATCATGACTTTGCAATTTTGGTCATTTTGATTTTTATTTTGTCTATTGTCCATCTTTATATCTGTGAGGTAGGCTTAGGACTTGATCTCAAATTAAAGTGCTCTCTTTATAGTCCTAAATTTTGTCTATTTTTTATAAACATTTCCATTCATAAATTTTGGATATATCGTAATCAATTTCTAATCTAACATTAATCATCTGTAATAGACTTTTTAGTATCTGAACTATCTGCTTTAAACTGTATAGTCATCTGTTTCTAATCAAATATCAAAATCTTAAGGTTTTATAGTTTATCAAAAAACTACAACTCTTTTTTTATACTCAGTAGGGGTATTGTCATTTGCATTAGCGGGTTTATAGAATATAACAAAATTGCTAATCTCAATTTTTTCCAGTTTGAGTCATGATTTTATCTAGTTGTCATGGTTTTTTAGGCTATTCATCGTGGTTAAGCTAATTTTTATAAGATCTCAACTCACAATCTATGATTTTGCTTTAGAGTAGTGATTTTGTCATTTTTGGTTATAATTTTGCACTATGTAGTTGTGATTCTGCATTCATGCATTTTTAGAGTCATTTTTTTGTGATTTTGAGTCATTTCAGGCCTCCCACAAGGCCACAATTGATTTTGTGTTACCCCCAAACCCCATAAGGTGATTTTACCCTTGACCCCACAAGGAGTACTGCCCCTTGACCCTATTAGGGGCTACCACCCCTAGATCCCCACATCATGGTCCATGGTCCATTCACCCTAAGGAGTTATAAAGCCAAATCATGATTTTTTTAGGGTGTTTTATTAGGGCATATTAGACTAACATTTTGTTTCTTACAGGGGTGAACTTAGAGACTATTTTGTTTTATCTAACATCATCTTTTATAGGTCAAATTTTTGTCTAACATCTCATATTGTAGGTTACCCCTTAAGATCATTAATCAAAACTACTAATCCTTGTCTTATAGGTTACCTCCTTTTGAGTGCCACTTGAAAATCACTAATCGTGTGCTTGTCAAACACTTGTCAAAGACTCTTTTTAGCACTTTTAAAATCATTTTAATCATTTTTTTGTGTATGTATTATTTCTAATTGTCTTGTTGTGTGTATATCTCTTTATTTTGTATATTCTTGTCCTTAATCTTGTAGATACATCACATCTTAATCTTAATCGGCCAATTAATCTTTTATTTGCCCGTTTGTCTTCTAAGAGCTACGGTCGGTGTATGCTCTCCTCCTTACATCCTTGTGATGATTTATGAAGGATCAAAAACCACTTATAAATACCATTACCTTTTTATTTTTTTAGGAAGCCAGTGACCATGGATTTCACCACCATGCACTAGTCCAAACTCCGTGTTTTGAAGGAGTCTAAATATCAAGAAGAGTTGTCATTAGTCACCTAAGCGAAATTCCACATAAAGGTTTTTGTAGAGTGAGGGGTGGTTAAGATCCAATACGTAGGGTGGTTAGATAGCCTCCTATATGTATTTGAGCCCCACTGTGCCTTTTTGTATATAGGGAATGCACCTATAAACTTTCGTGTACACCTAGATTAGGATCCTTTGGCCATAAAAAGTGATTCACTACCAAAGTTAGTATCAAATATTAAGTAGCCATCATGAGAAAATGGGGTCAAGAGGGTTTGGTCTATTCCATAATGGGTCACCAGTCTATAGCTTCACCTATGAAGCTATTTGATGGTACAGGCATCGAGTTACACTCCTTTGAGTTTACTAATCATAGGTTTGTGGCTTGCTTGATTGGGTATGTGTTGGGCTAAACCAATATTGTTTTTGAGCTAAGTCAACCTTGACCCAAACCTATCTAAGCTTATCTAGGTCCTTTGCTTACATCATCTTGTATATTATTTACATAACTCATCTTGTATATCTTAGTTATCATCCCATTAACATATTATCTTTGTATATCCTTGTCTTTGTCCTATCCCATCTCCCATATTATTTAGTCATACCCACTCATCATAATTCATACCCCCATCTTACCTTGTACATCCTTATCATCATCCATTTGTATATATTATCTTTATCCTATCCCATCTCATCTTGTCTTCATCCTGTCTTAGTCTAGTCATCCTCCCCCCATCACTTACATATCCTAACCATCATCTTGTATATCCTTGTCTTACCCTCTTATACATATCATTGTTGTCTTGTATATCCTTAGTCACACCCCCATCACCAACATCTCATCTTGTATATCTTTAAAATCATCTTGTACATATTGTCCTTTTATACATCCTTATCTTACTCTCATCCTAGTCTAACCATATCCACCCATCATTAGTCATACCCCCATCACCTACCTATCCTAATCATATCTTACCATCCATACCATATCCTAATCTACACCTTATCCTAAGCTCATACCTCATCACCTATCTTGACCTTGTCTTCACTACCCAATCTAGTCTAATCTCATCCTAATCTTATCCTAGTTGGCCTTTTAAGTCACAAATATGTCTACAACATCCCTATCATTACCCTTTAATCACTTCACATCACCTTTCATCATAATTATCCCCATCCCATCACCTTCATCACATAATCATATCCCATCTCATATTGAGAAAAATAGTCCAAGTCTTGAGCTAGTTTTCTTACTCATCCACATCCTCCTATCATCCTAATCTACTTTCATATCTCATACCTAATCAATATCCTACTAGCATCTTTTCACTTTATTAGTTTCAAAGTAGAAAACCCACCACTCATCAATCTAATCATCTCTAGTCTAATCATCTTGCCTATTCATAACTAGAACCCATCATATCATCCTCTTGCTAGTTTAAATCTAAGAACCTATAAAATATCCCTAATCCTTTTTCTAGATTAACAACTAGACATTGTTGATAGGTCATTAACACCTATTGCACTATCATCTGAAATACAATCCTATTCTTTAATCCATAAATCTATTTCATCATCACCCATCATACTCGCTTGATCCCTTGCATCTACTTTATTCAAAAAATCCATATCTAGCCCTTAGTCTACCCCCACATCAACCCCCTTCATCATCCATCTTCATTTATCCTCATGGACTTGGACCTAGTTCATGTAGACCAATACATCTTAGCCAACAAAGATGATGTCCTTTTGTGAATTCTAAAAGTGGGTGCTTGCCTCCTTTCTTATCTTGATCCCATTCACCCCAAACCAACATCTCATATCCTTCCTCATCCACAACCCCCTAACCCATCAAAATCCATCCCAACATTTCTTGATGCGATCAACCTAAGTAATTAATACATTATGAAAAATAAAAATTAATTCTTTTTACGACTATGGAAAATGGGTGCTTATTTTCCCAATGATTTTGACCCCATAATCCTAAAGTCACCTCCCAAACTAGTCCACCATCAACCCTTATCCCATTCCCCTCCACCATCCACTATCCCTATTCAAAACCCCTTGGCCCCAATTCATACTCGTTTGTAGTCAAATCCTCCATCTACTATTCATAATCCATCACTGCTCCCTCATCCTTTATCACCTATTGACACCTAAAACTCTCACTTCATGTTTGAAAACTTCTATGGGAAGCTATACAGACGTGGGACTGAGTGAGGTTTATAGAGCAACCTCTGGGATTTTAAAAGTTGGCTCTTCATTCTAATTTGGGGATGAAAAGGGATAGAATAAAGAAACTAAAATAATGAAAAGTAAATCTAGTCTAAGGTGATACGTTGAGAAGTTTGAAACATTTATCAATACTTGCATAAAACAACATAAAAATTTAGCACTATAGACCATAAAGGAGCTTGAAGCATGAATTAAGACCTATAATGCGAATAAAGATCTACACTATAGAAGAAAAATAATAGAAATAATAGATAGAGATAAATTTTCACTCCAAATTAACACATAGCATCACATCCTCTTCATTAATAGATGGAGGGAAGAATATATAAGGCTATAATGGGCACATACAAAACATCCACTAACATCTGTAAGGTGTACCTACTAAGGTTACAGAGTAAAAGAATGATAATTTCTACTATTCTAGTCTATTATAATGGCTATAAAAAATGAGAATGCAAAAAAAAAAAATTCTAGCCTCTTCCAACAGGGAAGAGATTTGAATAAATAAGTCAGGCAGATGTTAGGGGGAGAGACACTTGGAAATTCCCTCTCCTACCCATGATGGTGCCATTACAACTGAAAGGAGGTCTTGATTTCATGAGTGAAATCAACCTTTGGATCTTGAATATGGTATAAGTACATAATTCTATTGTGACCACTATGCTTGGGAGAAGTAGGGTGGCACCATGTGTATGCTCATGGAGATGTCCCACCTATGTTGTGCTCAATGATTTTGATTCATTCTAAAAACAAAATATTTACTTGAAAGGGGACCCACATCATCATCTAATGGCACTCCATTGCACACCACCAACCCAACACTACTCTTGGGTGAGTGTGGAGGCAACACATGTCAAAATTGTACTCCACTTGAGCATGAAGAAAGTCTCCTCAAGTTGGATTAACATCATGTTGCCAAGTGTCAAAAGTAGATGAAGGCTGGGACTTAGGAAAAATTTAAGGAACAAGGCCTGAAGAGGATAGGGATCGAAAAAGGATCTACTAGAAGGTGCAGGAACTACGTATTCATTAAGTGACCCTGAAGAAGAAAGTGAACTGATCCAAAGTAAAATGTAGACTACTGATGCATAGTTCTTAGCAACTCATAGGGGCATCTGCTAGTGGAGGGGAGAACCCAAAATCTTTGACACTCAGACTAGTAAAAAAAAACTACAAAATAAAGGGTAGGAAGGTTTAAAAACCTAATTTTTTTGAAGGATTACTTGCAAGGGCACCCATTATTCCTCTTTTGGCTAGGTCTTCTTGTTGATATCCTCGAAAGATCTATCTAGATCAATTATCTCCTTGAAGGAGATATTTACCAAGCCTTCAACCACTACCAACATTTTTAATTCTAATTGGGTGAGTGGATGTAAAACTTTATCCACCTTAGAGACATCAGGTGATTGATTGAGAGCCATGAAGATGGCCTAGTGATTCTAATTTTTCTCAAGTAGTATCTTGATTTGGTCCTTGGGGAGGATGTTGTTATCAGCTAAGAAAGGGGAACGGAGTCCCACCCAGATTAATTACTCTATGTGTCCCGACCTTTCTTTAATTGCCTACTCTAAGGCATTAAGGAATGCCTTACACTTATTTTCTACCTTGCTATAGCTCAAAAACTCATTAACCCTTGCCACTACCTACCTTTAATTGGTCACTCCTGCTACCTCTAAAACTTTGGGAGAACCAATGTAGAGCTTTTAAACATGGTTCTATGACTCTAGGACCTTTTGATCCAAAAATCAAAATATTTGGTTGAAAGGTAATTCAAGAAACAAGAATAACATAATAACAATAATGCTATCTCTGAGAAGAGATGTTTTATTCATTAAATTTATAGACCCAGACATATGCCTATCTCTGAGAAGAGATGTCTGATTTCCATTTTAGGTTACATATTAATTTATAAATGTTTTTAAGTTAAGAGGAGGATGTGGAAGGTCACCAATATTGAGGGAGATTAATTTTTTCAACTTCCATGATTTACAACAATACAAAATTTGAGGAATTACTATTTTTAGAAACTTACTATTTTTAGACTGCACTACTAAAATTGAAATTTGGGGCACTTACATTTGTGTTTAGGGTTAAAAACCCATATATAATATCTCCATGCCATATCATTATGTTCCCCTCATTCTTAACTTTCCAATGGTTCAAACGGGGAGACAAACAGAGCTATGGTGCAAAAGTTATGGCTCCCAAAAGTTCTGCCACCAATTGGGGTAGAACCATCACCCGAATTGTCACCTAAAATGTTGCTCGGATCACCTTTGGAGAGATAAATAAATCATATGATCAAAAAGTGGGATTAATTGAGAGGGTATCTTATATTCATCTATGATAAAGGTTAGTTCTATCTTCAGGTCTACCACCACAGTCTTGATCCATTTCCAATAGGATATGTATAGCTATTGGACTATGAGAAGGATCACGGTGGCCTGTATGCAAGAGTTGAGGTTGTTTCTTAAATTATAAATCTCTTGGTCCCTAATTGAGGAGTCTTTATGTGCCTAATTATGTAACTATCTATATGACCAATATGAAACATGGAGTTTTTGGAGAACTTCAACCAACTCCTCTTTTTCTTGTAGCTTGATCTCAGTAGTTGATCATAGGATAGTCTCTTCCTCAAAGTTTTTATTTAGGATGCTACCCTAGAGGTCAGCTCATGCCTTGTTGAGGTTAGTATCCCTATACTTAACCTCAAAATTAAGGTGATCTATTATATCTCTTACTTTGGAGAGATTTAACTTGGTCTTCTATAACTGTCGACCACCTTTATATAGTCTGCAGTCATAAACTTCTATGTTTTTTCCATTAGCTTGACCCGGTTGATGGGTCAGGCCTAACTAAGGTTAAGGCTGACAGATTTTATGATGTAATATCCTAATTACATTTATTCTTAGGGATTGACTACCTAGGGGGCTAGATGGGTTGCATAGGGTTATAAAATGACCACATATGAGCTTTGGCATTAGCCTTGGCTTTATTTCCTCTTTTTCTTTGCATGCAAGCGTCTTGGGCCACCCTTATTGAATCAAAATGCTATTGGTATCAGTCTATTGCTTGTATCATCTCCCCCTTAAAGGGATTCCCTATATTAATATGAAAAAAATAACTATTTGTTACTATGAGGCAACAAACCCTACTCTTATAGAGGCAAGTGAGTGAATGGTGAGGGTTAAAGAAGAGAAAGGTGGGAACTCATAGGATGGGGAGAATTGGGATTGTATCATTAGGGGAAATGAGGTGGATGATGAAGGTAAGGGGTGATGAAAGGTATATTGGAGGATATAGGGGTTATGAAGGAGAAGGGGTTAGGCCTTGTGGAAGGCTGAGTGGTCGAAGAGAAAATTAGAGCTAGGGTGGTACCAAGTTGAGCAGTGGAAGGTGTTACACCCTATAGTGGGACTGTCAGGGCAGATGATGAAGTGACAAGGGGGAATGAAGTTCTTGGTTGGGTAACAGATGATGTTGCGACCAAAACTAGATCTATAAAGGGGGATGAGGTGTTGGAGAAGGAAGTATAAGTGGAAAGGAGGGGATCCATAAAATAAATATTTTTTTGGGGAGGAGTATGTGGAGGGATGGAAATTGGTGCCTCAATGCTCTTGAGTTAGGAGGACCCAACCGTGAGGTACCTAGAGGGATCTTGATAGTGCTAAGGGGTTGAGGGGTAAGGTAATATGGGAGGTGGCCATGTTGAAGGCACCTAGGTGGCCATGACCTCCACTTATACTGCTTCTTTCTCTGAGGGTGCATCCCTTGCCTCCTCCTTAGGAGTGACTACTTCCTCTTCATCATCTCCACTTATTTCAATCTTAGGAGTGGATCTTCCCTCATAAATGAATTCTTTTGGGTGAAACTCATCCTATAGATTATCAAACTTCCTATCTTGGTCTTCATCATATAAGCTTTTGGTTGGCTTGTTGATTTCAAACCTATATTTGGTGAAGGAAAATTTATTCTCCATGCTCTAATCCATTTAGGTGAGCTATTCCTTCATCCTTTTCGATAATTTATTCATAGAGTTATAAATTTAAACCTTGGCATTAAAATACTCCCAAGGCTTAAGGACATCTTCTGTCATTTAGACTAGGTCCACATGATTTTGGGGGATATCTTCCATGGTTACCTTCCTCTCTTCTAGGTAAGGTCAAGGTTGATGCCTAGGAGTGCTATTAGTCTTGAAATTGATTATGTATCCCATTGGATCATAGTCACATCAATTGTTTATAAAATCAAGGCTTAGCTCTGCTAGCTTGGACATAAAGAAACATCCCTAGTGCCTTTTATACACTATGATGCCATCTCTTATGAAAAGGACATTATATAAGCCCTTTTTCTTCTTCCCTATCTCATAGATAGAATCCACTACATCGAGTTAGTGAGCTAATTTGAGGGATAGGGTCCTATTGGTTAGTGTGTGGGGAAATTAAAAGGGATCTCTATTGAAACCATGTGCTTAGATGAATGAAAAATGGGCTCCACAGAACTAATTACTATCTATGATATAGTTTTGTTGCCAATTTGTCATTCTAGAGATGATAGCCTATCGACTGAGGTCCATGAGAACTAAATCCATGAACCAATCTGAGAACTCATAGTAATCCCTAATCTTTGAAAGGATATGAGTCCATATGGTGATGGGGGTCACCACATTTGGAAATACCTCTATATCAGAGGTGTTGAGTTGGAAGTACCCAAAAAAGAACTGGGAGTTATAGTACAAAATCAAATGCATGAAGAAGGATGGGTACCTGAAGGTAATCATCACCAAGAAATTATATAGATCCATCCTCATAGTAGAGATGATGGCTTTGATGAAGTCCATCTTGAAATCCTATCTCTTCTTGGCCATAATCATAAGGTAGAGTGCACCCAGTTGGAAGTCTTCAACATTATCATTGGCATCCATGCCCAGGATGAAGGCCAAAATGGATATGGTGTCCTTTAAATGTTGTATGGGGAAATTTAATAGGGACATGGTCATAGGAGGCATATTCATGACCTCTTCCTTGAGGAGATCTCCAAAAAATCATACCTTATTGGAGCCCAAGGAATCTCAAACATTTTGGAGGGTTTTAATGTTGCAGACAGTAGCCTTTGAATTGTACCTAAGTTGGAGCATCTCTTTGATATTGTCTACGATTATTTTTACCCATAAATAGGAATTACTTGTGATTAATCCAATGCTAGTTTTGAATCTCTATGTGCAAAGAGTGATAACCTTAGGACATGGGTGAACATATGACACCATGTATTATGCCAATGTACAGTCCCATATTTTACATCCAAAAGACCCATACTCTTTCTTGTTGATCCTATCCATCATTCAGGCACGTGTACCCTCCCTCAGATTCTTGGGATTTTGGGCTAAATATAGGTTAAAAATATCATCTGTAAAGTTAGTTACCAAATCCCATTTTTTTTCATGGTCCCTTGGTTGCCTTCATGGTATTTAAAAACTTCTATTTTGCTTAAATAGGGGTTAGAGCATAGGATTTTCTCATGGTGTGTCTCAGAGGAGGATCTCCAACGCTGCTTGAACTGTGGGTTCTTTACTTTGAGGGATGTTTTCCTATAATTAAATTACTTTGATGTTCACACAAAATGATTATATATCACTCAAAATAAGCATATATGAGAGATCACACAACAATAATTGATACTAGAGTAGAATACCAAATAATATAACAAAGCCACTTCGAGGGGGAAACCTCCACAACAATACACTAAGAGTAAAATACTTAACATCATGATAAAAGAATAACCACTACCTCATATATATAGTCTACTTGGCCATGGCTATTCCGTAGGCTGACCTAACTAAGAACATAGAGAAATGTAACAAGATTATAAAATAGGTATGTAAGCCATAAGTCAGCCACATATATCCCTAGACATGCCAAAGCTTAAGGGAGTAGCATGCCCAATTCCCTTCAAAACAAAATTATCCTCATTATTGAGTCAACTCTTGATGTTGCTACATAAAGGATTCATCCTCCCAAGTGGCATCTTCACAAGGTAGATTCTTCTATTTGATCAGGTACTCCTTAATCACTCTAAACTATAGCTACTTAGTGCATATTTGAAGGATCACCTCAGGATAAAGAATAAATATTCCTTCTTCATCCAATTTTGGTAAATCAGTTTGAGTAGTAACTCTATGTCCAATGACTTTCTTCAAGCATGATACATGAAATACTAGATGTATGTGAGTGGAGGAAGGAAACTCTAACTTGTAGGTCACACTACTAATTTTCTGCAAGAAATGATAAGACCCATAATACTTAGGGGATAGATTGTTATCCTTTTTATACTTGATTTAAGGATATATGCTTATATGGCTGCAATCAAACAAAGACCCAATCACCAATGTCAAAATGCCTCTCACTCCTGTGTTGATCTACCTGCTACTTCATGTGATTCTAAGTTATGGCTAGATTTTCATGTAAACTTGCAAGGACCTCTTATTGATGGTAAATATGTTCTTCAACTACACAAACCTTATGATGGACCTTCAAGGTTGAAGTGATTGATGGAGGGTGGTATTCATATAGTGCTAGAAAAGGAGACATTCTAGAAGAACTATGAATAGAAGTATTATACAACCATTCATCAAGTGGTAACCAATAAACCCATTTATCCTATTTATCAGAAACAAAAAAATGGAGATATCCTTCTAGACATTTGTTGACTACCTCAGTTTTTCCATCTGATTGAGGATGATATGATGAACTATGATCCAATTGGGTACCCAAACATATAAATAACTTAGTCTAAAATTTTCTAGTGAAAATGGGATCTCTATAATTGACAATGATCTTAGGGTTACCATGAAATTTTTGAATTGTATTGAGAAAGGAAAAAGCTACTTTACTAGCAATAAATTGTTGTGATAAAGAACAAAAATGAACATACTTACTGAGATGATCTAGCAAAACCATGATAATATTTTCACCATCAGATCTTGGTAACCCTATAATGAAATATATAGACACCTCTTCCCAATGTTGGATAAGGATGGATAAAGGTTGTAATAGACTTAGGGTTTTGATGGTTTATCGTTTATTTTGTTGAAATATCATACATTCAGTCACATATTTCTAGACATCCCCCTTGATTCCTTCCTAAAAAAATCTTGCTTGATTCTATGATAGGTTTTCAAAAATCCTGAATGACCTCCAATTGGAGTTTCATGAAGTTCTTGAAGGATTTTTTGTTTAATAAGAGAATTCTTACATAGGTATAATATATCTTTATACCATAATGCATTAACCTTCCATGTGAATTTTTCAAATCTACCCAAACCTTGCTGAAGATTTTGAATCAAATCATGGGTATCAATATCATTGTCCCATTCTGATTGTGCTTCCTCTGGCCAATTTTCCTACAAAATGGTCATAGCACATAGCAATGCCTCAACTGATTCATCCTTTTTCAATAGTGCATCTACCACTACATTGTCCTTGCCTTTCTTATAAACTATTTCAAAATCATAGCCTAACATCTTAATTACTCATTCTATTATTCTTCAGATGACAACCATTATTCCAAAAAATATTTGAGACTATCATGGTCAATCTTTACCTGAAAGTGATGACCCATCAAATAAGGCCTTCATTGTTTGACTGCATAAAAAATAGCCATCATTTCCTTCTCATAAATGGGCTTGTGCTGATTTTTACTCTTCAGTTTATGACTTTAAAATGCATGTGGTTTGCCTTCTTGCATGAGTGTAACACCCATACCATACCCAGATGCATCATATTCAACCAAAAAAATCTTGAGAAAAATAGGAGTGGCCAATACTGGAGTGGTACACAACCAATTTCAATTGTTAAAATGCCCTAGTAGCTATAACAGTCCATTGAAAATAGTCTTTCTTCAACAAAGATGTGAGTGGGGATGTAATGTTACCATAATTCTTGAAAAACCTATGATAGTAACCAATTAACCCCAAAAATCCCCTTAGTTGCTTGAGTGTCAAGAATCAACCAGTCCACCATTACTTGGATATTTTTAGGATCCACTTTCACTCTTGCATGTGAAACTAGATGACCCAAATACTCAACCTTAATAGCACCAAAAGTACATTTGAAAGGTTTGACATACAATTTATGTTGTTCTAGCGTTGAGAGTACCTATTTCACATGGTGCAAATGGTCTTCCCAATTTTTACTATAAATGAGGATACATCAAAAAACACTAGAATAAATTTCCTCAAAAATGGCCTAAAAATAGTATTACTCAAACTATGAAAGGTGGATGGTGCATTTGTTAGCCCAATAGGCTTAACAAAAAATTTATAATGGCCCTCATGAGTCCTAAAAGTGGTTTTGGGTATGTCTTCATCATGGATCTAGATTTGATGATACCCAAAACATAGATCTAACTTTGTAAAATAAAGAGTACCATTTAATTCATCTAGCCAATTATTAATGATAGGAATATGAAACTTATCTTTGATAGTGTACTTGTTGAGTTATCTATAGTCAAGGCACATCCTCTAAGTGTCATCTTTCTTTCTCACCATGACATCTGGTGAATAAGATTCACTTTAGCTATGGTGAATGATTCCTACATCCAACATATCCTATACCATCTTTTCAATTTCACTTTTTTGGGCATAAGGATACTTGTATGGCCTGATGTTGGGTGGTGTACTATCAAGAATAAGTTTGATAGCATGATCATTTGTGTGTCTAGGTGGAAGTCCTTTCAACATGTCACTAAAAACAAATGAATGAGCATTAATCACTTGTTGTAGATTAGGAAGTGTAGATAGCTGGGTTGGCTAAACTTTTATGGAAAATAAACAAGCTATAAATCCTTCAGCACCCTTTCGAATAATCTTTATCATTTGATGCGAGCTAACAAGTTGTGGAGATTTAGACCTTAATCCCCTTAGGTCAAATGTCCTTTTCTCAGAATGTAAATGCATGAATAATTCCTAGAAATTCATCTCAATAGTGCCCAAAGTGGTGAGCCACTCTACTCTCAGAATAATATTAGTTCCTCCCATGTGAATAATAAACATAGGATAATCCAAAAAGTAATCTCCCATGGCCAAATTAATACTATGGAATTTTCCTAAGCAGCTAATAGTACCACCATTTGCAATCATGACCTAAAATTTTGGAGTGAGATAAATGAAACGGTTCAAATGAGCAACCAACTTACTATTTATGAAGTTATGTGTGGTCCCAAAATCAATCAATATAATGACCTTCAATTTCTTTAAGAAACCCACTACCTTAAGAGTTTGGGGAGTACTAATACTTGAAAGGGCATGATATGAAATAGTAGGTTGAGAGTCTTCAGATTCCTCCTTAGGACCTTCTTCATCCTTGCCAATTGCCTCCTTATCATTATCATCCTCATTGGCACCTTCGATGTAAAACAATTTTTTTTCAGCATAACAATGGTCTTTTCTCCATTTGCTATTGTAACCATAACACAACCCTTCATCTCACTTCTCCTCAATTTATCAAGGTGTCAATCTAGTGGGTTGAGGATATGATGGTGCTAGAAAGGTGTGATCACGACTAGTAGTGAAGGTTTTCTATTTGACCATCTCTTTTTCCTCTACCATGTATGCCCATGGGATAACTTATGATATAGATGCTAGGTTAAACATCCAAACCTTTAAGTGGATTCTATCTTGGAGACCACCAAAAAATAGATCATTCAAATTTTCCTCAGTGATGTCTTCTACTCATAAGGATAGATTCTGAAATTGATGAATATAATCCTTCATAGTTCCTATTTACCATAGTTTGGTTAACTAGCTAAAGTAGTTCTCAGAGACATTATTCTGATAATGAGCCAAAAACTCATAAGTGAAAATAGACCATGTAATAGGAGTACCATTCTTTTTTTTGAGCACACAACTAGTGATACCATATGAACTGCTCAAGTTCCAAATATAGATACACCACTATCACCTTTTGAGAACTAGGAGTTTGATGTAGATCAAATAAATTCTCAATTTGGGTAATCCAAGTGAGAGGATCCTTACCATAAAACTTACACATGTCCAGTTTTGGCAACATCGATTTCACACCAGAATTCGAGTTGTTAGTGTTGAGAGGAGGAGGACCCAAATAATGAAGTGGAGGGTTGTTTAACTATAACTAAGATGAAAGGGTAGCCAATTGAGTAGTGATATGATTAAATTGAGTGTGAGACCCATTAATCTCTCTCTACATCCTTGAAACATTAGTTTGAACTGCAACAAAGTCATTATGCTACACCAAGCCCTTTATGTAAGCCTAAAGTTGAGAAATCAATGGATATGAAGTTCCAAATTCTATGTCACTGACAGAAAGAGTCTTAAGAGTTTCTTTTCCCCCTTTTATTCCTTGTGTATAAGGATCAACCATATATAAAACTTAGGAGGGTTTTTGACCCAAAAAATGTGTATCAAGAGATGGTACCATTGTGATCACCTCACCAAGATGATTCCAATGACTACGTTTGTGCACTAGGGTAAAATTTTTAGCACCATAAAAGTGTACCAATATAATTTACCATTATGATCATCTTGTTGAGATGAATCCAATGATTGTAATTGTGTAAAGCAAAATATTTTTCCAAACATTTTTTTTCAAAAAATCATTTCTAACAATACTATGTTGATAGAAAAAAATAATTCTTCACGAATTGTAAGTTATGTTTTTTCACTCTTTCCTCTCTCAAAAGTTATGCCTCACCAGATCCAAAAAATGACACCATAAGAAACTTGCCCAAATCAAAGCTCTGATACCACTTGTAATGAAATTACTTAGATGCTTACATATAATGATTATATGTCACACAAAATAAGCAAATTTGAGAGATCACACAGTAATAACTGACAACAAAGTAGAATACTAGATAATATGGCAAAGCCACTTTGAGGGGGAAACCTCCACAATAATTCACTAAGAGCAGAATACTTAACATCATGATCAAAGACTAACCACTACCTATTATATATAGTTTACTTAGCCATGGTTATTCTATAGGCTGACCTAACTAAGAACATAGAGAAATGTAACAAAAATATAAAAGAGGTATGTAAGCCACAAGTTGGTCACACATATCCCTAGACATGCCAAAGGTTAAGGGCGTAACATTACCACTACTCAATGAGGACATAGAGGCCTCCATATTTATATTTGATCTAACAATCTTTCTCTATCCCTACCTTGGATGACTGAAATGATGGTTCTTTTCTACCTCGCTCGACCTGCAAACTCTCTTTATTCTCTTTTCAATTTTCTCTATGCTCTCTCCAAAATTACAAAGTGTCAAATGTTTGACTCAAAATGAGAGAAGGTTTGCTTATGCACTAGTGCCACTAAGAAAACTCATCATAAAATTAAAAAATGAGTGTCCTCATAAATGATAAGGGTGGCACACACACTCAAAGATTCATAAGTGATAGATTTGGTGGTGATTATTATGGGAAATCATGTACAATAGATCATCTGACATTAATGGTAGGTAAGGTAGGTAGATAACCATCTTTTAGAGAATGTTTAAAAGATTTGGAAATATTGGGGGAAGGACATGTGGAGATAAATATAGTCACTTGTGCCAATGACACTTATTTTTAAAAAATGAAACAAAAAAAATAAGGAAAACAAGGTGAAGGGAACAACATCAAGGGGAAAGAAACACACGACTGAAAAAGCAAAAGGAAACCAACTAATTATGTACAAGGGGAAGATGGGAAGTTAGTTGAAATTCTTTAAATCAATCTCATTAATGGTGATATCCAATTTGTTGCCCTCTTGGTATTCTAATTTAAAATCGTTCCCCCTTTTATCGTTGATAATTCAAAATGGCCCTTTCCAGAGAGAATTAAACTTCGCATGCCATCCCAACTTCCTGGCTCACTAGTCATATTCAAGATCCAAGTCCCTTGGTTTAAACCTAGGGTTCAATGACTTCTTGTCGCACCATCACTTTATTGATTACTGATGGACAATCTTTTCATCACCTACCTATTCCCTAGTCTCCTGAAGTTTGAGTAATTTAGCAAGCCAAACCTTCATCACTCCATTTTATTCAATTTCAATTGCCTTTAAGATATACCACGTTAGGATCTTTGATGATATGGGATTAATTGCTTCCTTCCCACACATAATTTCATATGGGGAAGTCTTCAAGATCTATTTGGGAGTGATGCAATTGGCCCATAGGGCCATCTTTATGTATAAGTATCACTCCTTCTACTTGTTATCACTCATCTTCTTGATCAATTTGATAATATTTGTATTTGAAAAATCCACCAACCCATTCCCTTGTGGGTAGTAATTAGAGGAACTCTTTAGGAATATGCCATTTTGAAGTGCAAATTTAGAGATTTTGGAGCTGAGGAAGGCCTTTGCATTATCGAAGATGACTATCTTAGATGGGTTGAACCTTATGATGAGATCTTCTAAGAAACCAAGGATTACATTTTTGGGTCACTTCAATCCACTAGGTGAAGTAGTTGGTGGCCATCAATATCCATTTATGCCCTATGTTGGAGGCCAAGTTGATCATCCTGATAAAGTCTAGGCCCTATTGTGCAAAGGGCTCATCAATCATGATCGGATTGAGGGGCATAACTAAATTTTTCCTCTTATTTATGAAGAATTGGCACTTTTGACACTTCTTGACTACTTGGTGGTAGTTTGTAAACATGGTTGGCCAATAATACCCTGTGTGCATGATCTTTGTCATGGTGTTTTTAGCTAAGAAGTAACTATTGGGAGGAGAAAAGTACATATCTTAGAGAATTTTATCTACTTGAGTATTATCAACACATTAAAGAAGATCTCTATCAAAGTTCCTTTTGAATAGGACCCCTTGGACTAGCATGTAATTAGACCCCTATAGTTTATAAAAAATTATTTTGTGTGGGGAAGTCATCAAGATACCTACTAGTTTACATGAAGTAGACTATATCGATCACCCAAGACCCACCTATTTTGAATTAGTTTATGAAGGTTTATTCAAGTGCATTTTGATCCTCCATTAGGACATCTACACACTAAGTTGATCACTCATAAATTCCCCTCCCTCTAATTATCTTTGTCATCTTGACTTCTACATCATATTCTAAAATCTTGGTGATCTAATTGACCCCCTTTTTTTTTAATCTCACCTTCCATGATGTAGTCATAGACACTGGAGTGTGTTATGTACACCATTTTCTTACTTCCTACTATTAGGTTCCTAAAATTCTTAAGGATATTGATGATGGTGAAGGCTTATCTCTCTACGAAGTTATATTTAGTATTGTACCCATGTAACATTCTAGAGTAGAGTTCAATCAGGTGCTCTTCCTTTCCCTCCTCTTCCTTTTGAGTTAGCATAGTTGTGAGGCTATTCTCACTCCCATAGATGTACATGATGAAGTCCTTAAAAAATTTAGAGTTAATTGGATATTTCACTTTTGATTTCTTCAATTTCCACTCTTCCCTTTGGTGTCCATTTAAAAATCTGGGCCTTCTTTAGCATTAGGGTGATTGGCCTAACCAATCCAAATTTTTTTGATATGAATCTGTTAATGAAATTTATCTTTCCAAGGAAAGATTAGACCCCTTTCTTATTCACTGACAAATCTAGGTATTTAATAGCCCTTATCATATTGAGGTCAATGGCGATCCTATCTTTAGATACTATGTATCCAAGTAGTTTTCCCTAGGGAATATTGAAGACACACTTTTTGGGGTTTAGGGACATCCCAAACTCTTGAAACCTTTGGAAGACTTTTTATAGGTGGTCTAAGTGGTCTTATTTCTTCGTATGAAATATTATGAGATCATCTAGGTAGATGGGGATAATATCATTAATTATCCCTTTGAAATCTACATCCATTTCTCACTAAAATGTCACCCTAGTATTAGAAAGGCTAGAAGATATCTTTGCATATGTGAATGTTCCACACTTCATGGTGAAAGTGGTTTTGTGTTGATCATCTTATTTCACCCATACTTAGTTATACCTAGAGAAACCATCCAACAATGAAAACAACTCCACCCCCTCTACCATTTGGAGGATTTTATTCATGAAGGGGAGAGGGTAATGATATTTCAAAGATGCCTTATTTAGATCTTGAAAATACACACAATCAAATTTCCTCACTCTTCTTTTTCATAGGGAATAGGTTAGATACCCAAGTCGAATGCTTGATTGGGTATATGATCTTTGAGTCAGTTAGCTTCCTTAGCTCCTGGGCCATCAGGGAATTGATCTTTGGGTTCATCAGCCTTTGTTTTTTCCTAACTGACCTGGGTCCTTTCATCAATTCTATGGTGTGTTGAATGACCTCTCGATCATAACTCTTTAGGCATCATAATTACATGTAATGATACCTTCATATTTATCACAAAAGGACACCAAACACTCCTTGTTTCTTTAAAGAACCTCCTTTATAACATTTATCTTTCTTTTACCCCCAACATCAAGCTCATAATAGTCACTTTTATCTATAAAAAACTTGTATTTATCCTTCTTTATGTCATCAAAATTGAAGAGATTTTCTAATGTGATGAGACCTTTGGGAGCTTGTTGGTTTTCAATTGTATAATATGGTCTCCATAGGATTCTTTAAATTTTGGCTGGAATTATTCTATGAACTCATAGGATTGTTGTAGGAACATTATAATCTAAGCATCATTTTCAAATACTTACCAACTTTGGTCATTATTTAGGATACCAGGTCTGATTATTACTCGTATTGCTTGCTCATTTGTGAATAAGTCCATTACTGGGTCAAATTAGGAGCCCACTATTGCCATCCTATCGGCCTCTACATTCATAGTTCTTAGGATAATTTTAATATTGAAGGCTTTAAAATCTTTAATTAGGTATCATATGTAGTGGTGATAAGATCTCATGCATTCATTCTTCACAACCACTGCCCCTCTCACTTATCTTACTACTAATTCAGAATCACTGAATACGCTTATCTAGTTAATGACCATTCACTCAACAAGGCTAAGGCCTTGGAATAAGGACTCGTATTTAGCCTCATTATTTTTATAGGCAAATTGAAATTGAAAGGCCTGAGGGGTCACTTTTTTGGAGGGGGATGTCATTCAGATATCAACCCTAGAGTCAGTCTTATATTTCACACCATTGAAATGCAACGTTTAGAAGTCAAACTCATCCTTGAGCTTTTCACTTTGATCTCCCTACTTTTTCATAACATAAAGGGTAATCTATTCTTCATCATGAATAACATAGGTTCTAAGGCCTGTGACATCAAAGTTTATGAATGGGCCACTTTCAATGAATTCATTAATCAGGGCCTCTTCTTTAAGGATTCTATTGTCAACTACCCCTTATTCTTTAAGAATTTCAATGTATTGCATCTTCATATTTGAGGAGGTGTGGATTACTTCAAATTTCAACACTAATTCATTCACTAGATGTTCTAGGTGAAGAGGTTCAAACAACACCTTCAGCTTTGATCCATACTTGGTCCTCATAATCAAGTGAGACTAGTCCATTGATAAATAACCACTGATCTTGGAGGTAAAATATCTCAACAAACATAGCCTAAAAATGGGAAAAATGTCTATCACTACAATGTATTATGGCATAGTGATGCTCGTACAAGAATATAATACAAGGAGAAGGGCTCGAATGATTCTTAAGGTCTGAACCTTCTTCCCATCTAGCTACATCACCCCTTTATTTAAAATTTCATATTTCAATTGTAATGCCTCAGTAATCTATTTGGGAATTACCATGGTGATCATGCCCAAGTTGATCATATAATTACCCATAATCAAAGTCAAGTAAAATAGAGTGGGTTTTATTTTCCTAACCCCTTCCTTGGTGTTGATGAATGTGGAGGGTACTTGGGGTTACATGACCATGCTGACTTCCTTCCCTTTTTCCTTTGTAGGTTATGATGCCAAACTTATTATTTGTCTAGGATTCTCCTTCTTATATAAGGCCTCTTTTAGTAGAGTCTTTTGTTTGAGGATAGGCAAGGCATCCTAAAGGGAGACATTAATCGATACCTTCTTTAGCTACTTAACCACATTGAATGAATTTGGAGGTGAGACATTAGGGTATTTTACCTTACTTTGTACCACCTTGACCAATTTTGAATAGATTGTAGGTATAAGTTATGGCACTGGAGTCTTTTCAAAGGTTAATTTAGGCCTTATAAAAGCCTCAAGGCTTTTATCCAATCTTTTTTTAGAGCACTTATTGTAGTCTAATTAAACCTAAAAAGCTATGTACACTGACATTTTATTAGCAAAAACCATGTCCTCACCTTCCATTCATGAGAAAATTACATGATCTAAGGTTATGTCTTCCTCTTTCTCTAGGGACATAGCTTGAATTTGTGCCATCAACACAACATCTTTAACTCCTAGAGATTGATATGTATAAGACAAGTTTGGTACACTCCTTTATCATCTCTACTCAATGACCTTCTGTTGTAAGTTACGCTTTAGATAATTTTGAGGTCCACGGGGTTCATTACAAGGGAAACACTATGAGTTGGAATCATCTACTAAGTTATTTTAGCTAGCCACTAGATCTCTACTTACACTTGCCAATACTATATAAAAAGGGTCTGGGACTACAACCATCTAATTTTTAGGCTTTATATGATGGTTTGATGTTTGGTGATTTAGAGCTTGGTGGTTCAATTTTTGCCTTTTCTGATATTGATTCTACTGATAAGGTGGTCTTATCTCCTAGTAGTTGGTGTAAGATTGTTTTAGGGGCATGACCTATTACCTCTCAAGATTAATTATTTCATTGGAGAAGTTATTTAAAATTCTCTTTATGTCATTCATTTTAGCTATCAATGAAGATGCAGTAGATGTGCTCCCTTGAGTGGGTAGGTACACATACATATAAGGGGGTGGGGTTTCTAAGGTGCTTAGGATCTCTTCTGGTAGAGGTATAGATATCTTAGGAAACACTAGCATCATGGCTAAGGAGGGAGTCTTCTTACATCTATTAGGTTATTCTTGACCCTTATTATGATGTCATACACATCTAATAGTGTCTAGCCTCTAAGCAATTGGATTATAATTGTAATATCCAAATTGAAGGCTTTGAGATATAACACAATTTCCATGCCCATACGTGTTTGAGACACTAATGGGATCCTTTTATATGTCTTTTCAAACCTAGTATTAAAATCAACCATAGCCTCTTACGGGGCCTTATTTATGGTTATCAACTATTGTAGGAGGGATGATTAGTCTACCTTCTTGTTGAAACACTCAAAGAATTTGCTGCCCAGGTCATCCTAGGTCTTGATGTAGTTGGTTGGCAAGGATCAGTACCGATCAAGAGATCTTCCTTTAAAGGAGGTTGATAGTATCCTTAGGGAAACATTATATGTGTTGATGTAGTGCATGGTACACACATTAGCCATATCTTGGAGGTGTTTAACCACTATCTTGAATTCTTCTACCAAAAACTTTGGAAGCACCTTCAAAGCATTGACAAGGATTTGATCCCATATAGTTGGGGATGTCAAAGGGATAAGAAAACTTCCACTGTCCCATGACATAAAGTTCCTTGGTGGGCTTAGATGTGCCATTTGATAATGTTGTTGTTGTTGTTGCATAACAAAAGACCCTGAGGATATTTGGTGAGTTAGGGCTCCAAAAGGTGGAGTTAGTATATTCAAATTATTTTTAGTCTATGATCTCATTATGGGCCTATGGCTCATAAACTCAAGCTCCTAGTTGAATAGACTAGTAGATAGGGTCCCACCAGGTGTGCCAAAAAAGAAAACTATTGACACCTAAAACTCTCACTTTGGGTTTGAAAACTTCTATGGGAAGCTATAAAGACATGGGATTGAGTATGGTTTGTAGAGCAACCTGTGGGATTTTAGAAGCTGGTTCTTTGTTCTAATTTGGGGGTGAAAAGAGATAGAATAAAGAAACTAAAATCATGAAAAGTAAATCTAGTCTAAGGTGATACACCGATAAGTTTGAAACATTTATCAATAGTTTCATAAAATAACATAAACCTTTAGCACTATAGACCATAAAGGAACATGAAGCATGAATTAAGATCTATAACATTATAAAAGTAAAAGAACAAAAATAGCAGACAAAGAAAAATTTCCACTCCAAATTAACACAAAGCATCACACCCTCTTCATTCATAGATGGATTATAGAATATATAAGGCCAAAATGAGCATATACAAAACATCCACTAACATATATAAGGTGTACCTTCTAAGGTTAAAAAATGAAATAATACTAATTGCTACTATTCTATTCTATTACAATGTCTATAAAAATGAGAATACAGATAAAAAATGATCACCAACCTCTTCCAATAGGGAAAAGATTTGAATAAATAGGCTAGGTAGATGTTAAGAGGAGAGACACATGGAGATTACCTCTCCTATCCATGATGGTGCCGATGCAACTAAAAGGAGTTTTTAAGCTCATGCATGTAAATGGCCTTTAGATCTCAGATATGGTGCAACTACATCATTCTATTGTGACCACTACACTTGGGAGAAGTAAGGCAGTCCCATGAATATGATCTTGGAGACATCCTACATATGTTATTCTCAACATATTTTATTCACTCAAAAAATAAAATCCTTTATCAAAAGGGGCCCTGCATCATCATCTAATGGCACTCTATTGTACACTGACAACCCAACACTACTCCTGGTCAAGTGCAGATGTGACATTCATCAAAGTCTCACTCCACTTGAGCATGAAGAAACTCTCCTTGAGTTGGATGAGCATCATGATGTCAAGTGTTGAAAGCAGATGAAGGATGGGACTTAGGCAAAATTTGAGGAATGGGGACTAAAGAGGATAGGGATCGAAAAAGGATCCACTAAAAGGTGCCAAGGAATTGCATATCCATTGAATTATCTTAAAGAAGAAAGTGAACTACTCCAAAATAAGATGTGGATTACTGATCCACATCACCCACCACCATGAAGTTGGAACCCACTCTCTTAGACCAATACATAATGGCCAATAAGGATTATATCTTTTTTCATTTCATTGTGATGGGTATACCACTTACCAAATGTGTTTACCCCCTTCAACTTATTGCACCTCTAACACAAAGCCCTTCATGTAAGTCTCCGTCAAGTCCCCCAACCACTAGTCATATCCAATAATTTTCCCCTTCCCTTACTAGTAAAGGGAATGAAATCTTGGCCACCTCATCTACCACCAGACCATCCACCCAGTCACATCAGTGATCATTAGATCTTAAATCCAATGCTTCCACATCTAAGTCACATAATGAAGTGGGTCCTTATATTCCCCTTCATATGTTATTGTAATCCCTCTTCAACCAACTTGCCACTACTAACATATAGATCCCACAAAGCCTAATCCATCTTGGTATAAATTAAACTGATATTGTCTATATTATTGAACTTGGGTGCATTCCATTAAACAATGTCAATTTTTTTGATATTATGTACAAGACCTCATCAACCATGGTGACATAGTAATTGAGGAGGAAACTGATGAATTTCTCTCCTTGGGTGAACAAGAAGAGGAATTCCAAGATTATATTCCCTATCATGATTAAATCCTTCTCATTACAATCTAATTTCAAGACATCTTATCTATCCTCCATGATCCCCTTGTCTTCGACCACCCATCCATTCAAAACAAGCCTATTCCCCATAAGCCTAGTCCTCCCATTTCCCATTATACCTTTTTAGGACCTATATTTTCTCAATTCATTTTCCCTCCATCATCTTCCTCTCACCCAACATACCAAAAACCCTATGTTGAGAGGACAATCATGGACAATAACTTTTACACTAGCAACATTACATCTAAGTCAACATTAGAGTCCATACAAGGATCATGTGAAACACCAACATTTGAATTATATTCCTCATTAGAAACATCATCCCTCATTGATATTTATATAATGGATAATAATACCTATCTTTTTGAGGATGTTTCTAATCTAGATACCTCCAATCAATCATCAAACATACCTTTGGATCCTAATCAAGATGATGAAGTCATGACTAAGTTCTTAAGTACTTTCCCTATTAGATATTTGTAGAGTGGATCTAATCCTACTTTATATGTACATAATATAGCTAGTTTTTATGATCCTTTGGATATTTTTGAGGAAACCTTCTCCAACATGGAGGCTAGGTCTCCTAGCGACCTTTACGAAGACTATACTACCCATTATCCCATTAATCCATCACCTAGAATTACTCATCCACCTCACCTCTATAATCCCTAAAAACATGTATCACTATCATCCCCTTTGTATTCCATATCATGTGCCATAAATACAAAGATCCAAAACCATCATATAACAATCATAAGTCATGATCAAATCATCTTTGATCCTATCAGTCAAAACCAAGCAAAATCAAATTATTGACCTAATCCAAAAAATGTCTTCCCCTAGTGAAGCCCAAAATCTGGCACTAGGGGCATATCAAAGTCAAAATAATCATATATCAAGTGAAAAATCAATCTCCTTTGGTGAAACCCAAAATCTAGCACTAGGGGTATATCAAATTCAAAATAATCATTATATATTAAGTCCAAAATCTATTATCCTTGGTGAAGCCCAACATCAAGTACCAAGGGGTAGTCAATATCAAATCTAATAAAAAATAAAGTCAAAAATAATATGATCAACCATCCTCTTAGTTTTTGGATCAAAGAATAAAAAAATCAAAAGATCTTGGATCCCTTAATTTCATGGCACCAGTCTACATAATCCCCTTTACCATATCCAATGGTGTATGAAACTATTGAACTCCATTTCTGCTCCCCATCTCATCATATTATCTGACATGATCATATCCCTCATTCACATCCTATATCCCATCATCACATCCATGACATACCCTCATCCCCACCATACCTCAAATCCTTGAGCAACATTATCCCTCATAGGGGTTACAAAGACACCTGGTCAAAATGTTTAGAGGACACTAAATCAAGAATCATTAAAGGCTACCAAGATATGATTTGAGCATCATATATCCATAGAATAGGTGTTGGTTTAAGATCACCACAATGCATACATCTTTCATCTCATCCTTCTCCAATAAATTGAGATGCCCGATAAAAATAAAAAAAGTCATTTGTCCAATGGTGAAAACTAGTCTTATGATGCCTTAGGCAAGTACCATGATGAAAACTAGTTTCCAATGTCATGGTAAAAGAATCAAATGTCTACATTGTACCTTAAGCACTTGGGGTTAAATTCATCCATTTCTTATCCTTTGTCAATCCATCTATATTGGTCTCATCCCTTATAAACCTTATCTATATCACCCATTCATGTCTTTATTAATCCCTTGGTCTAACCCATCATTTCCCATCCTATTGCATTCCTTCCTACCTTGAACTTTGTAAGGAATTAGAAGGTGCCTTAAGAACCATTCTAAAACTATCTTGGCATATCCTCCTATGAACACTCAGGCAACTAAACATTTGGTTCCTTCATGATGTAGTCATTAACAATCCCTAGTCCATTCTTCCTTGGTCTTCATCCCCTTTTCTGCATCACCTTCATCTTTTTGGTTCCTAGGCTTAGTATTCACTTTTATAGTAACCAATTTATATAGTGTAAATACATATTCCAAAAAATCCCTAAAAATCCAAATATGTCAAAAAAACCCTAAAAATCATAAAACTTAAAAAAGCCAAAAATTATCCATGATGTCTTGTCTTATCTCAAATCCTCTAGTCACATCCATCTCTATCCATCCCATATCATCCCAATTATCATTCTTGGACACTATGTTTGGTCTTAAAACCAAATCAGAGTGGTCACCCATCCTACCATATCTTCATCATCTTTTTGGCTAGGTATTATTGACATCCATACCCTTGTCAAAGAATTTAATCTAACACCCATCACTTCCCTATCAATGCCTTTTAAAACCTAGCACCCATAAAATCACCTCATTACTAAGTGTGGAAGGTACTTGATCCCATCACTATCTTTATCATTGAATCTTCATATCTAGCACCCACCTATTCACTCTTTTCTAGTATGAAAGGTATTTGATCCCATCATCTCCTAGTATCCTTGTTAGATTGGATTCTTGTAGGGCCTTATCTGTTGGTAATCCTTGGTCATAAATTTTATACATCACATTTATTGGCCACTTTTTCAATTGATTTCAAGATAAAATCAATATTCAAAGACCTTATCATGTCATCCACCCTTCTATCCTAAACTAGGGGCAACATCTAATCCATATCCTCATCCAAGTCCTTATCCTCATCCTAACCCTAATAATGATCATCCTCTCCACATATAAGTCTATCCTAAGTCTGAAATCACATCAATAACATCCTAGTCTAACCCATCACTCAATCACTCATCCCATTTTTAGATAAGACATTGGGACACTGCATGTAGATCCTCATGTGTGTTACTTGTTCATTCTATTTGTCTTATTTTCATGTCTTTTATCATGTATATATATTATTTGTATTATGTTTTTTTTGTATCATGTCTTTTTGTCTATTGGGAAATGAACAGGGATGTTATGAGGACACCAAAAATTCCCTCAAGGATGAAGAGTTCACTACTTGCCCATGCACTTTGGCACCACATCCTCTTAGTCATGTCTATATCTTGGGGCATACTACCAAGTGATATATTTATTATATTTCTAAGACTATGATGAGCCTTATGATAGTTATGATGGATTTATCACCTACACCTCATCATTTATTTAATCATCTAATCATCCTTATTCCCATCACTAATCTAATCCTCTTGACCCACTTGAATAACATCTAATATTTTATCCTTATCTCATCATATGAGTCTTATCCTCTAAACACTAACAAGACTAATCATTCACATCATCATCACTTTCTAATCATTAATCCTCATCTTGTAGTCATAATTATATTGGCCTAAGGTCTTTTTAGACTATGTAGGTAATAGTTGGTCACTTTTCAGTGCCCAAAGATAGCTTAGCTACTATCCCTTCTATCACTCCCTTGCATGTGTCCTTGCTAAGGGTATCCTCACTAGTAATCACATTATGTCTCATTGATTTGATGTCATGTAGTCTAATTCATATCCCTTATATTTTAATCACTCAACCATATCATTTCTTATCTCTCATCACCTACGTCATCTTGATTGATTTAGATTTAAGCTACACCCATCAATAATCTTACCAAACCATCCTGGCCTATATCTCTCCCTTGTATGCATCCTTGCTTGGGATATGTATAAATCTTATATTCTTTTCATCCTATCATCATAATATTATATTTGATTCCCCTTAGGATGTGTCGACAACTGTGACCCAATCATCTCTACTCCCTATACATGTGTCCTTACTAAGGGCATCATCAATATGTAGCTCATTTATCAAGTCAAATTTATCTTCTTCATCTTTCTCACATCTACCATCCCATACCCTTATCTATCCATCACATCTCACCTTTGGCTTCTTCTTTCAAGTGGCCATCTGTCTCATTCTTCCTTACATGTCCCTTTGAGGGGACATCATATCCCCTAACATCATGTAATAACATTCATCCATCACATGGTTTTTATTTGAAAGACCATTACTCCTTACATTTTGTCCACTCGTAATGCCCTTTCAAAGAGGGGAAAAATGTACGCACATAAAATCTCTTGCTTACATTCTTATCACTAATATTCCTATTAATTGACACCAAATCTTATTAATCTAATTTATCCCCTTCTAAATATTTTTCTAATATCATGATTCTATTGTTTTTCATTTATTAACCTTATTCATCCCCACCAATCAATTAATTTATCCTAAATCCCCATTATCTTAATCTAACCTCCACTTATCTATTAATTGGGAATTTTAAATTCCCAATGGCCCACCTACCAGCCTATTCTTAGGCTATCCTACACCTATAATCCCTAATCACCTACCTAATCCCTATCTAATCCATCTCTAAGCCTAATTAATCCCTAAGAGTATTATAGAATCCTCTCTATTCTAACCCCTCATCTCTAAAATCTTCTATATCTAGAGGCTTCTAAGGAATTTTAAATTCCTTTGATAATTCCCACCCCTTGATCTCCTTCATCTAAATTTGAATCTCCACCATTGATCCCTCCCTCTAAAATATATTTAAACAACTCCTCTCCTCCATGGAAGGCCATATCCAAGCTTCATAACAAATCCATGTCAAACTAATCAACAGTCTTAGGAGTTCATAATCAAGAATCTATCATCCTTGATCAATCATCCATGTCAAAAATTTGAGTCAAGGTAATCCCAATCCTCTTTATCTTTTATTCCATTTAATCATGGTGAAGAGCATTTAGCTTTAGGATTTTATAATGCTGGTTTGGAAGTTTATCACCTATTACATTATGATTCTAATGGCTCTTTCATGTTAACTAGTAGTTTGATCTTTGGGTTTGAATTTACATAGTTAAATCCATATTGTGCTCAAATTATATCTACATTTACAACATAAATGACATGATTAATTACCCAAATAACTCTCTATGAGATAAGATTCATGGTAATCTTAATTAGTGTCTCCTAAGGGCCCAATCCTTTGCACCCCTTATATACTCATTCTATGCCAAATATTTACTGCCATGTGTCTATCTCCTTATGGGTCGATGCAAAACTTTTGATGAATAAGGTCTAGGTGATCCTTGAGAATCACTCCTTAACCATCTACCACTTTCCATGCACTCCCTAAGTCTTTCACCACTATTATGAGTCCTATACCCTTGAGTTCCTCATGGTTAATTATCCTCTTTAATTGGGTCCTCTTGTGTTAGTGCCTCTACACCATTATCCTTTCATGCTCTATTGGTTCTATGCCACACTACTTCTGCACCAGTTTAGTTCCACTCCATAGTATTTCTATGCTATGTTCTCTCCACTTTGTATAGGTTCTATGATAAAATATAAAAATACTTGGCCAAAATTTTAGGTCCAACATCACCCCATACTACACTCTTATTACATCCTAGACTAAGTCTTAGTGGCAACCTCCACAAAAAATTTAGGCCCCATCTACTCAATTTTCTTCTTGACATTGTCCCAATGTGATAATGTGTTGAGCAACTTTGTATTTATTTTTTTAATGGCCACTTTAGACTTCTTTAACTCCTTGGGTTGTTTAAAAATCTCATTGGCCTTTTTGACCAATTCATCAAAAGACAAGCTAACATCCTTTTGGACTTCTTCCAATGTTGAGACTTCACTGACAACCTATTGTTAGTGGGATACAAAACTAACATTTAATTTATAGAAATGTGCATTTATTTTCTCCTCCATTGTTTCCACATCCTTGAATGCTTTCATGCACTTGACATAAACCCTTATAAAGAGTACAACATCAGCCATTTTATGCCTATGGGTTTCCTCTACATGGAGCCAAGTCTCCAAGAATTTATTCAATCACAACAATATTTCAAAAATCTCATCCAAGATGGGGATGAATTCTCCAACTCTTTCAAGAGAATGTTTGCATACTTTGACTACTTCAGTGAGTTACTTCTCTAATACCAGTGTAGTAATTCAAAAGGATATTTACTAAAGTCTCTAGTTTATTTATGGCATCCCCATTTAGAGGCACACCATCTACTAATGCTAGCTCTTGGCCCAAAATTGTCTTACATAAATTTAATGTTTTAACTTTGGCCTTCATGGCCTCTTTTACTTTCTAATTCAAAGCAACCACTTATTATATGAGTACCTTATTGGTGCCAACTTCCTTCTCATACATACCCACCACATGGGCATGTTTCTTCTCTACATCACACACATTAGAATCTAACAATATATTCTAGTGCATGACTTCAAAAGCCATCTTCAATAATATTGTGCTAGCTTGTAGAGGAGTGATCTTTTGGGGATCAACCCATAGTGTTTTTGGTAGTGCTAGAGCATCAGGACCTAAAAATAGATTGCCTTGAAGGATCTCAAAGTGGCACTCCTCATTGTACATGTCTAAAAGTAAAGACATCTACCACCTTTTATCTAGGGTTACATCTTGGGGAAGTGTGGCCATAAGTATAACATCCTATCAGAGACACCCATTTAATATTAGTTGTGTAGATTAGAGAATTCATCAATAGCAAGTTATTCTTTAGACTCATCGACTCCTTTCATTTATTTGGGTCACACTCTAATATCTTGACCTCTACATCAATAGCTGAAAAAGTGTTACCAATAGCCATTTCATTCATATATTGATCATCACCATCCCCATTTTTGCCATATGGACCCCTAATTTCCAATGACAAGTCATTAAAGGTGGCATCTTCCTCTCATACTAGGGAGGGTGTCTTTTTAGAGTTGGAGTCAGACTCTTCCTTCTGGGTTATAGGTTATTCTTGCTTGAGCTCTTATGCTGGCATTATTTATGGTACAACCCCTAATGATGAAGCTTTTGAGGGTGATACTTATAAAGAAGTCTTAAGAGGTGAGGGTGGAGGTGGATTAATATGTGGAAGAGAAGGTGGGGGTGGAAGGACTTATGGAGGTGGAACTTTGGGTGGAAAAGGTCAAGGAGGAGAAGGTTAGGAAGGTAAAGGTCATGGAGGAGAAGGTTTTGATGGAGAAGGGCACAGAGGTGAAGGTCTCAGTGGAGAAGGGCAATGAGGTGAAGGTCCTAGTGGAGAGGGGCTAGGATATTGTGATTAGACGATCTTCTTCCATTTTTGAGGAGTGTGTTATGAGCTTTTGCCAGCATCATGCCTAGCTTGCTTCTTCTTCAAGGGAGGTAATGGTGGGAGATTTTCTTGTGTATGTTATACACCCTTTTAATCTTCAAGTCAATTTTTTTTGCCTCCAAAGTAATTGTATATGAAGTGTAAATATAGTTCACCAAGTTGATGGAGTACCATGGAAAAAATCCATAAGATAGCTTCAACCATGTATATAATTATCTAAAAAGGACCATCTTGATATGTGCTACAAAAAAGTGTTATTTCATAGTGAACTGATCTTGCTCACCAACCAATATGGGCAAATTATTTGGGATACAAAATTCATTCCTGAATGCCTCCATCCCATCAAACCAAAACTTCATTTTTATTTTGTAGGAGGGGGTGATATTCCCTAAGCATGTGAATGCCTTATAGCACTTAGCAAGGGACTTGTTCTTGGGTAGGTATACCCATTTTAGCACTCCCATGGTGTAATTAGGTACACCAATCTCATCAGACATCATTAACAACAAAAATACTCCCACGGAAACTTATGACCTTGTATCCAATGGGTCTTCTCCACATTCTCAATGATTTTGTGGCTAAATTACATATCCCAATTATAATTCAATCCCTTTGTAACTTTGTGGGCAATGTAGAGGTGGGAAATGTATACCTCTTTCCAATGATTGATACCACCAATCTTAGTCATTATAATACACACCACAACCTGAAGGTTAGGATCCTACAATTTCTTAATATATAAGGCATGGACATAATTTTGATACATTAGCATCATGTCTATATTTTAGATCTCATTGATGTTCCACAAGTCATATGCCACATCTAACCCTAAACACTGCAACCCTAATACCTTGCTTATCCTTTCAAGTGTGATCTTCATGCCACACCCAGTGAAGTAGAAGTAGTCCTAATCAATGTGCAAGAGTATGAATTTGATTGAATCCATAAGTTTTCCAAAGTAAGGTAAATTAAATAATTGGAACAAATCTATAGTGTCTAAGGCATTGAAGATATTGAGGTCATACACTAATTACTTCTTGGTGTTCGATGCTAAACCCGATATTTATTTTATAATTCAACCTCATTCTCCATGTGAAGCACTGTCTCTGGGTACTACATTTATTTAATCATCAATGTTAGGGGTGGAGATTATTGTGTCTTCTTTGATTATCATACCATACTAACTTCTTATCTTTCTATGTGCTATACCTATTCTTGAATCATCTCCCCTCTGATGAATACTAATTCTTCCCTAAGCACTTCCTCTTCTTTTAGTATCATTGAAAATAGATCAATCTTTAAGGCCTTCTTATCAAGACACATCACCCTCCGAGGAGATAGAAGGTTGAGTCACAGTTCTTCAACAATCCTGAAGGAATACGTGATTGCTATCGGTGACTTTGGCTTTTTGTGCTTCACTACCATATAATGGTGGACTTCTACCTTTACAACCTAAAACTAAATTTATACCTACTATGGTCATATTTCAATGTTTATCCTATGTTTTGATTGTGTAGCTTGATGCTCTACTCAATACCTTTTTATAGACTTTTATTGCTTTGTATACTCACTCTAGAATCTAACTTACTTTCTTCACTCTTGATTTTGGTATTTCTTCACTATCAACTTTATAATCTCAAATGGAAGCAAAGTTAAAATGTAAAAATGAGCTCACTTTTATATTTATAGGATTGAGGAGGTTAACCCACATTTAATACCTCCTCTCCTTTCATCCACCACTTCTCATCATAAATTCATTTTTAATGGAAATCATTCTTTGACCATTGCTTCTTACCATAAATACATTTAACAATATTATCTTGTCATTCTATTGGAACATTTATTGTAACCACTATTTTTTCACATTAATGACATGTCCCATCCTATGCCTTTATTTTGAGGTAGAATATAGTTGTTGCTCACACTTTTATTTGGAGTGGAAGACATTTGTTCTATTTATTTCAAAATTTTAAACTATTTGGTAGGAACACCCTATCTTTGGGCTATGTAGTTTGCGTGCCTTAAATAAATTTCATGCCCTAGGTAACTTACATGCCTTAAGTAACTCATGCACCTTAATTAACTTGTACTCATATCTTTAATCATGAATTCAGATATCTTTTACCCCATATTAAAATCATGTCGTGGTCCTCCACAAAAATATAAGTATAAAAACTTAAGTTATTATATATTAAAGAAATGTCAAGTGCAACAAAGGTAACACTTTTTACTAAAAATAGGAAATCCTAGAATAATGACATAAGCCTTATTATTTACAAAATGTTAACTATTTATAGGTAAAATATGGCTGGATTTGGCTTCTATTGTAATGCCTAGGAAGGAATTGGCCATCCAACCTATGTAATTGACAAATGCTGCTAGGTTGAATGCTATGAATTACAAAAGATCTGTCCCAGTGAATTTGAAGTTTTCTATAATGTTGTAAAAACTTGGATTCATATAATAATATTTTTAATCCAAGGGTAAATTTTTTATGCTTGATGTGTCGATCATGCCATGCTTTTTTTGTGCTTTTCCACATCGTAGCTCCAATGAGTAAGGAATTGGGCTTCATCTTGATATAAAAAAGTATCCAAGCATTATTTCAAGGATGAATCCTCATATAATTATCTAACATGTGTCATAAGAAGATATGGTACTAGGAAATTAATTTTTAGGACTACCTCTTTACCATATACCAAATTAAATAGTGTGTTCTTGTTCAGGCACTTATAGGTTTTTTGGTAAGCCCACAATACTGCAGACACTTTATCATCCTAATTAGTTCAACCAATATTACAATTTTTTTTCAATGTTGTGCCTAATATTTTATTGAATTCCATAGAAATTCATTGTCTTATGGATGATAATGTGTTATTTTATGATGATCAATCATGAAGTCAGTAAGTAGGATGCAAATAGTTTCATTTAGGAAATGGGTGCTGCGATCACTAGTAAAACTTAGTGGGAATCTAAACCAAATTATGATATGTTACCAAATGAAGTGTGAAGTATTAAAATCCCTCGTTTGTGTAGCTTTAACATATCACATGAGATAATTAGTTGCTATGATGATATACCTAGAACCCAATCATCATCTAGCTAAAGTGATGGGGCCAAAAATCAATGGCCCACTTTTCAAATGGTTCTTGAGATGGAATTAGTTATAGCGGCATGGAATCTATTGATTTAGTTTTCTTACATGATAATAAATGTCACACTTCCTAACATATATCTTATCATATTGAAAGAGAGTAAGCCACCATACTCTGATCAATAAAACCTTGCACATGATAACCTCTCCAATATAGTGTCCACCTGTAATACCTTCATGAACTTATTGGAGTACCTTGGAATGTTCATGTTTCATGACATAGTGAAAAAGAATTTTGTCACGGCCAAGATGGTAAAGGTCCCCTCCTATGAACTAAAAGGGCGTGACATAGACTGTGAGTTTTTTAACCTATGGAGTTAAATAGTCATCCACTAAAGTAGTAGTTAGAAAGGCTATGATATCTTCTAACTCTTAAGCTACATGAGTAACCCAAAAGAGTTAAACATCAAACAAGTCATATTTAATAGTGTAAGATGGTTTTGTGGAATCAATTCAAGATAAATGGTTAGGGACATAATTATTTTTTCCAAGTTTGACCATGATATAGAATTTAAACTCTTGAAATAACCCTATCCAAAGATAGATTCATCCATGCATCATAGGTTTATTTACTATATAATTTAAAGCTTCATGGTCTATATAGAATATAAATGGAGTTGTCAATAAGTACTACCAAATTTTTTGTAGAGCATAGACCATTAACAAGGCTTTACACTCCATGGTGGTGTAATTCTGCTCAATTGGAGTAAGTTTCCTACTATCAAAGTAGATCAGATGACAGGTGACATTCACTTGGTTGTGCAAGGATTTCACCAATGACCATTCCAAAAGCACCAAGATGGATTTGGAATAGGCTTATCCAATTAGGGAACTAGAGGATTAGAGTGGTAATCAATTTTTCCTTTAAGGCCTCAAAGGATTCTTGGCAAGAACAAGTCTATATGAAGTGCTCATTATATTTTAAGAGTTCCTCCAAAGGTGTGGAAATATTTGCATATCTATGGATGAATTTCATTTAATAACTTGTATGTCTTAGAAAGGTGAAAAACTCATGCTAAAACTTGGGTGCTGGGAGGGGAAGAATAATAGATACATTTTATGGGTTTCCTAGAAGTCCATCCTTACAAATAATATGTCTTAGAATAACACTAAAAGGTGTAAAAAATAGATACTTCTTTAGATTTAATGATATTTGTAAGACATGATAGTGCTCAAGCATGAGTCATAGATTAGAGAAATGGTCCTTAACCAAGCCATAGATGGTCCATTCATCTAAATATACTTGAAGAAAATTTATAGATAAAATCCTTAAAGGCTTCAATGACTATATGTGAGAACACAACTGTTGTGTTCTTCAACCCAAAATGCATGATAGTATATGTGAAGGATCCCCTTCAATGGTAAAAATAGTCTTATGTTGATCCTCCTCAGTGATCTGGACCTGATGGTACCCCAAAAATCTATCTATGAAAGTATTTATTTCACACCCAAAAATGCTTTCAAGTGTTTGCTCTGTGAAAGGTGCTAGGAAAGGATCAGTGATGCAAGACATGTTAATTACCCATTAATAAATGAAAACTTTAATTCATCCATATTTATTTATACTTATCACCATAGGACTAACCAATTTAGATTCATAAATTTGGGTGATTATTCCAATGTGTAGTATACTATCAATTTCTTCCTTTACACATGCCTACAGATTAGGATTCATCCTATATGGCCTTTTTTTGACTGGTCAAATGTAGTTAACTCCCTTCATATCATCTTAGCTTCTTAGAAAGACATCTTGGTATTCATCTAACAACTTGAATATATTTAAAATTTTATTGTCAGTATAGTAATTACCTGTAGTAGATAGTTTTGGTTCTTGCTCTATGTTGATGTTACATTACATAGTTTGAATTGGTCCATAGTAAGGGTGGTCTGTATTAGGATTAGTATCATGAAAAAACCATGTGCCATAGTCTAAAGGAACATACAAATGATTTTAAAAAGTGTCAAGTGGGTTGGACCCTTCACCTTCTTCCACTTGAAGTAATAGCTTTTGTTTCACTTGGCATATCTCTTCACGTTGGTCTTGATCAAAGACTAGTTTTGCAATGGGAACAATTTATGTTGATGGTTCATTAAAGAGAACTAAAACTTCTTCTAAGACATTATGGATATATCTCAGGTGATATTCAATGGAAATAGGGTCATTGATAACTACTTCATGCATGTCTTGGAGAGTGAGGCACAAAAACATCCTTGGAAAAGAATAAGATAGTGCTGAGTTCATATTTTCCTTCAACATATTCTAAAATCAGATTCTCATATGTATTTCTTCATGAACATACGATGCCCTTGTCCAAGTTCCTAAATTTACATAGAATGCATGTACCCACAAGTACTTTGGTAAGTAATATTCTTTAGCTCTCCATATTGATTCACAGGCCTCTATATGGGGTTCAAGTGCTTGTACTCCACTATAGCTATTGTTCCTCTAAATCAATTATCATGATTTAACTGGTGATGTAAGGTAAAGAATACTTGATCCCACTAGAGAATTCATGAATGATGGGTCTTCCACCATCTTATAGCTGTACCATTGAAGAGGTGAACTAAGGATCGTATACAATCATTGTCAGAGTTATAAAATTATTCAAGGTGCTAGACAAAGTTGTAGACTTCCATTTGTTCATGAAACTGAGGGCTTGCATCAAGTTTTTCTAGAGGTGCATCTATCATTGGTCCCTACTGACTTGACTGGTAAGAAGGTAAATAAACTTATGGCATTTGTGGTACTGTCATAGAATGTTATCTTGACTACCAAAGGCAATACACACTCTTCTAGTGAGGTCATAGTGATTGTCTACCCAATAATTATAAACATTGCTTGTAGTATTAGAAAGGGATTGAGTATTCAACCATTGGTCGATGCCATTAGGAATAGGATCATATTGCTCACCATCTCTGGTAGTGATATTATAAATAAGGTTAATATCTTCTTCCACATTAATAGGTTTTACAAATGGGGGCCCATGTGTTTGATCTAGGGGAATACAAACATGCTGATTAACATTATCAAAACTAATGTAGCACTTTTTGAAACTTAATTTTGTGTTGTTTTCATAAAACTTAGGTCACCCCAATAAATTTGGGAAGTCATCAACCTCTGTTAACTTGAGAAATTCAAAATCAACTTTGAAAGGTACTCCAAGTATATCAACCATTGTATTCTTGAGGACACTAATCAATAGAGCACGAGTTTCATTAGCCATAAAAATTACATGCAGTGATGGTTGTAATGTTGGGCTATCCATTTTTTTCTAGACATCCTTAGTTAGGATGTTAAATTTAGTGCTAGTGTCAACTAAGATGTCCTAAATTACCCAAAACATTCACTAGTATTTCTTTATCTTCTAGAGGGGTAGGAGGAATAGGGGTATCTTACCATCGAGCATGGTTCAAATGATGATCCTTAGTCTACTGAGTCATTTGAGGTTGAGTATCCATTGGTTTTTGTACCTGATTCTTAATCCAAATGCTTAAAAGTAGGATAATGTCTTCATCCAACATATGCTTTCAATGCTCTTGGAAATTGTCTCATGCCACATTGAGGTTCTATTGCCTTTTACATATCAGCACATTGCATTACTTTTTGGTCCTTAAAAAATTGGATTTCTCCTTATAGTTCTCATACCAGACTCATAGTGTCTTGGAAAACATTTTTTTGTTGTTAAGCATTAGGATACTTCCTCATTCAAGGCTCTTCACATTATACCTTCTTAATATGAGTAGATGTAGATTGAGATTATCCTCCACTACATGTAGTGATATTCACTTATTGAGCTATTGGGGTGCTTTAATGTGTGTGCCAATGTGGTTTATCAATGTGAATCATACCTGCACCTTTTTAATTTCTCTCCTTAGTGATGGATATGTATAAGTCAGGACACTCTTCCAACTGATGGTCTTTTTTATAAAAAACACATGTAGGATAAATTGGATAATCCCTTTGATAGTGCTCTAGAAATCCACATTTATAACATGTTCTTGGTGGGAAATTATCACCTCCTTATCCTCATCCTCTACCTCAACCCCAATATCCACCATTATCTTGATTATTGGCCACAAAGGTTTGGCATGTACCACATGCACATGCTTCATGGATATCACTAATCAGTCAATAGTCATTTGTGTCATGGGTGTAGGCATCACATATTTTAAAAATTTTAGACACCTTAGAATGTGTGTATTTTTTCAAAAGAGGACAAGAACATATAGTGTACTCCTCATGGTAGATTTCACATGACTACTTCAGTATAATGTGAATGTTTTTACATGGGAAACTACTTTGGTTATGTCCTTTAGACTGCTAATCAGTGCACCAAAGTCTATTAAGAGTATCATGTGCATTGTTTATAGTTAGTTTTTCAAGTTTTAATTCCATAAAAGCGATTTGGGCTTCCATGAAAGGACTAATCCTAGTGTTAATACTTATAATAGATTCAGTGTAGAGGTTGGCTTATAAAGCTTGACATGGGCTAGTAAAGATCTTATGGGATAGTCTTCATCGAAAGGGTAGTAACAAACCTCCTATGAACCACTACACATGTTGAGTATCATTTATTTCAAATGAAAACTTAGATAAAAGTGTTTTTAACCTTACATCATATTCTCGTGCACTCTCAGTGAACTCTTAGTTTATATATTTCAATGCATCAATACTTTGTTTTTCAAATTTGGGAATATCAAATTCCTAAAGGAATGCTATTTTGAGCTGATCATAGTTAACCACTACTTATTGAGGTCCAAAATTTATATACCACTTACGTTCTCACTCCAAAAGTGTAGTGGCAAATTGGGTGGCCTTTTACTCAGAAGAAGTGATGCCTTGTGCCTTACAAATAAGTTTGCACTTATGGACATGTTCTACAACATTTTCCATACCTCAATATTTAGGTAGGTAAAGTGTAATTTCATAATACACTATTGGAAGTTGAGGTGCTTATGATGGTGGTTGTTGATAACCCCTAGATCCTATCCCTTGAGGGGGAAGTCCACCACTTCCTCTTGTGCCACCTCCTAGTTCACCTCCAGTGCCTTTAGTAGTAACACCCATGTTGTAGGGCATGATAGCTAGTTGATTAATTGAATTTGGGCCAACAATATATCCACTTTGAATGCTAGGTCCTCTAGTAATCCCAAATTATGCCATGAAATTCTGTTAAAGAGGGGAAAAAGTGTTAATTCCATATGAGTTACAATTGCATCAGTTACAATATCCCTTATAGGATCAGTATATGATTACATGATATTTGTATCTAATTATGTATACACAATTTATCTAATTCAAAATAATGAGTGTGCACTATGGTTAGGGAACTTGGTTGGTGAAAACTTGGTTTTTTAGTTTCTATTGTCCAACTAGTTTCTCCTTCATATGATAAAAAAACATGGGGCATGGTTTGAAAATGATGGATTCCTTTTTATGTGTTTCCACTTCCCTACAGATCCTAACATCCTTCTATGAGTTCTCTCGATCCCTTCTCATGCCACTTACTCCTATGATCCTCTATTGAGATTCATCATATTTTCACTTTCATAATGCTCACTGACTGGATACCATTATAAACCTAAAATCCTTTACCAACTCTTCTCCACTCTACTCCTAAATGTGTGGCTCATGCAAAGAGGTATTTAGCTCTTTATTATAATATTTTCAAGCCCATAGCCAATGAATAATTTATTGATTTCTAATGAGAAATGTCTAATATATCTACCATGTGGTTCTCTGATGAATTAGAACTTAGCTTATTCAAGATAAGAATAGGTAGTTATAACATACTCCAAAATGTATCTATTCAACACTCCTCTCCACCAAATGTTAATAACTTGTGTCCATGGTGGGATAAGTTATGCTAAATATCATTTTCATTCTAACATCTAAGACTATATTCTCCTAAAGTTTTGTGATCGACCTTAAGTATACATAGATAGACAAGTATGCAAATGAGCTAGGATTTCAATGAAAAAAGTCTCATATAATACACTGTAAAGATTATATTCTACACACTGACGTGTAAGAACTCTTAGTTCAAGGTAAGGAATCACAAAATTATCCTCAACCCCAGTAATCCATTGCTTAATAATTTCAATGGTGATATATTCAAGCATCTTTCATTACTATGAAACAAGTGTTACGTGTCCCAACAACAGAACCAAAATGTTGGGTTTTTATTCTTAATAATATTTTGAGTACTAAAGTGTATCCCCAATGAGCTAGTACATTTTCCCTTCATACAAGATTGGGTCTTGTGCACTCACTTGAAGTGCGTAACTAGACCAATTCTTGTGCGTTATGTTGCACAGTAACATATCAGTCATATTCTTTAGATTAAATCTTATAATTAATTAAAATTTACACATACAAAGATATATACTACTTTGATCCTAGTATCATTATTATTAATAACCATAATTACACAAATAAGTGCCATTAAGCTCATATATTATTACTCAAAAAAGTAAAATTTTGAATATATTTCATATTAAGTTCCAACAGGTGCTCAACTCAAACATACCACAAATACACATCTATCAACTTAAATAGAACATGAACATCATAATTATTTATAATATCTAGAACTATTATATTATATTTTAATACATGATATCCAAAATCTGTCACACACAATGCTTACATACAGGGGTATTTATACTTATTTTTCCTTGACCAAGTAGTTACAACATAAATGACATGAATAATTGGCCAATAAACTATCTAAGAACTAAGAGTCATGGTAGTATTAACTAGTGTTTCCTAACAAAATAGGCCTTTGTGATCCATATATACTCATTATATGTTAGATCCTTGCTTCTGTGTGTATATCTCCTTAAGGTTTGGTGCAAAACTTCTGATAAATAAGGTCTAGGTGACCCTTGAGAATCATTCCTTAACTGTCTCTTACTTTTCATGTGCTCCCCAAGTCTTTTGCTATTGTTTCAAGTCCTATGCCCTTGGGTTATATTGTCACAAAATCTTGTACCTTATAATAGGGAGTTCAATCCTCTTCAAAGTATGGGCAACATGTGAACACTTACAATTATGTGGGTGTACCTATAGTAGAAGTGAGCCTCTATATGTATGGGCTAGCTCCCTGAATGTATCTGGAAATGCTTATCACCTAAATTAATGATTTTTTTTTGAGAAAAGAGTGAAACATTTTCATGAAATGAACCTATTCTAAGGGGGTGATACACCAATATGTTTTCCACAAGACTATCAGACTCTATCTTAATGGAATAAGGCATACAAACTAGCTTCTAAGTTTTAGAAGGTTACAACATCAATGATTCAATATAGAGGCAAGATGCATGAAAAAACATAAGGTAAATGAACCAAAGGGTAGATTACACATTTTGAGAACAATTGAACACTTTAAAGGAGCCTAATACACTTTAATACACTCTATATAACATGTTAGAATATGAACTCTTGCATAAACATGAGAGGAGAAGGGAAGAAAGGATAGAAAATTATCACTAACTCCACCATACATCACTTTTCACACTCAGGAAATTGATCATGAACTCAAAACTAGACTTATATTGATTGTTCAAAGGAAAAATACAATGAAATTATAGCAGGGCTTCACCATACATGGTGTGGTATTAGTTTACAATAGCCAAAATGGCTGCTATTTATAGAATTTGGGAGAGAAGTGAGAAGAGAGAAGTCCAAGAGTCATAAGAGCATGTGTCATGTTGAGAAAAAGAGTTATACATGCAAAAAAATGAAGTGTGAGATGGACCATTTAAGGTTTGATAGGGCAAATGTCCCTCCAAGGCATGAAACTCATGAGATGTGGCATATAACTCCTTTTGCTTGCTAAAAAAACTATCTTCATCATTTAGCCCTTTTGGAATGCCCCACCACTAAATGGGGATAGATATCATGATTGATCTAAGAGGGAGACATCCATTGTATGCCTAATTAGGTCATTTATGTAGACTAGTATAAAGGGATCCCTACCATTATAGGATTGATGTTCATCATGAACCCTCCATGACTATGTTGAACCTGTTGCATGTGTTTTCCTAGGACTACGGGGTTTATGAGGCGGTCTTAACTAAGCTTTAATAGTGGCATATGAATTTTAAGTATTTTCTTTGGTAACCCAAATCATATTTTGATCTTGTGTTCATACATTCAATTATTTGGGTCTATATAATATTTTGATCTGACATGTCTACCTCTATGGAATCTCTTTGCCATGCTATTTATTTAATTTTAAAATATGGCCATTGTCACTTCAAACACATGTCCTCATTTTGTGTCCTTTGAAACTGGATCAAATTCACTTCATCAATCTCCTTGGGAATCTCTTGGCCTTGAATTTTAACATTAGCTATTGATATTTGATTTGGACTTCCAAGATTGTGGCACTTGTCAACCTTATGTGCCTTTTGTGTACCCTGCTATCAATCTCCATTTAGTTAATGCTCTTACACCATGTGGTGGCCTTCCATGAAATCTAGGCTTATTGACTTAGTCAATCGATTTTCAACATAAATATCCATCTACATGGTTGAATTCATGCTGTCGATCCTTGATCTAGGTGATCAAATACATGCCATTGATCTTTCTTGATTTATTGACCCCAGTCTTTATTATAGATTGTCAATCAAAATTTATATGTAAGAATACGCACCATTGATCTTGATCTAGGGAGATTTTAGTTATTTATTTTGGGTTATCACCCATATGATATTGGTCTTTGATTCAGGGATTTCAAGATTGTGACACTTGGCATCCCTGCATTCAATTCATACCTAAGCCTTATGAAAGTCTATAACTTGATGCAATTATGAATTAAATTATAGAACATAGTTACATAGTCCATATTATAAATTATGATTCATAAATCAAAAGTGACCAATCCCTACACTCCAAGCATGAAATTAAACTTGACTTAGTGTACTATCACCCCTAAAGGCATTTGACCTAGAAGTCTTCTTACTGGTCGTAACAACTAAAAACCTACTAATTGGTTCTGCATGTCTCGAAGGGTGATGAAGGAGAAAAATGGTTTTGGACCATGTTTAGTAATTAAAAACTTTATCAAACATTGATATGAGTCTAGGGAAGTTGAATAGTCATCCCACAAGGTTGCCACATGTGTCACACTCCCCTATAGGTCGCACACCTTTGAAACTCCTTTTGTTGGACCTATTTTCTTGGTTTTTAGTTATCACTTACAAGTTTTTAGTTAGAAATTGACATGTCTAATAGGGCCTAATATATTAGACATTGAAAAGGATATTATAACACATGGACACAACTCAAAACCCTACCACTTGTATTTAATGCTCATTTATGGCCCCTAAGTGACTCAAAATGACATAAGGACTAATTAGACTATGACTAAGGCTAAAATGACATAAAATCACATATAATGAACTATAAAACACCATAGGACATTATATTAGACCCCTATATAAGTTTTTAGCTATAGGGAGTTTCCCCATTTTGACTTGTGGTCAAAATGGTCAACATTCTTAATGATTTCCCAAGGGTGGTATGCTTTCTATGCCATGACTAATAGCCTAATCCTATCCATTAGGCCATGGAGTCACCTATACACCAAATTTAACACACAAATTACCTTTATCAACACACAAAACACAAGGGAAAGACATAAAACAAAACACACTCAAAAGAAATACACATGTTCAACTAGAACACTTAGGGAACATATCACAACTGAGAGAAAAGTCACACCTAACCTAATATTTACAAGACTAACCTTAATTTATTTAATATAAAGGTTTAAAATGTATCCCATTAATAGGGATAGGTAACTCCTTTGCATTCATCCTTTCTATTTAAAAAGAGTTGTTCTATTTGCACTTGATGATGACATATGGTCCACTCCATAAAGTGTCAATTTTTTTTATGTCTCCTTAGTTTTTCTTTATCTTCATCCCATTTCAACACTATGTCACCTTATTGAAATGTTCGTAGAGTTTCCTTCTTGTCAAAATACCTCTTCATTAGTATTTGGTGATGTTACATAGTTTGATGAGCTTTATCTCTAGTCTCTTGAAACTTTATTAATTCTACCAACCTTACCTCTATTGGAGTGTTCTCAAGCAACTCTAATTGATGTGCCAACTCTAAGGCATGAAGCTTTTATGATATATATAGCCAAAACTTCCTTCCATAAACAAGAACAAAAGGAAAATTCCCTATTGACCTCTTGGGAGTTATCCTATCAACCCATAGGGCTGTCTTTAATTTGGTGTGTCAAGCTCTTTGATTATCCTCCAAAGTATTCTTGATGATTCTGATCATATTTTTGTTAGTATACTCAACCAACCCATTACCTTGAGGTTAATAATTGGATGAGGTCCTCAAGTATATGCCATTACTATCTACCTAATCAATTATCTTAACACCTATAAAAATAAGTGCATTGTCTAAAATAATGGTAAAAGGGGTACCAAACCTTATTATGATACACTCATAGAACTCCAAGATAAAATTATCATTATCTTATTTTAATTCCACCACTTTAATCCAATTTGTAAAGTAGTTGGTTGCTATGAGTATCCATTTGTGACCAACACTTGATGGGGGGTTTATCATGCCAATGAAATCAAGACCCCATTGCATGAAATGTTGATATATTTAGATAGGATTCAAAGGAAGGGATGCAATATTCTATTTTATTACAAATAAATAACATTGTACACACCTTCTCACCCAAGAATAATAGTCCTTGAAGAGGCTAATCCAGTAATATACTACCCTCATGATCTTGACAACTATGGTTCTTGGAGAGAAATGACCTCCTACTGTTCCATCATGGAAATTCTAAAGCAACACTCCAAACTAGTCATTATAAATTCATCTCAATAGCACACCATTATTTTCTTCTCTAAAAATCATACCATCTACAAGACAAAATGGAATAGCTTACAATCTAAAATATCTCCTTTGTGATCTATCCATACCATTAGGATACTCATCACTTTGAAGAAATCTGATAACATCTTGTGTCTAACTTTGTAGAGGCAAGGAACCAACTAGTTGGGAGTAATCATGATTGACTATAGCCTCTTCCTTTGAATTATGGAGATATGAAGCTAGATGTTCACAAAAGCCTTTACCACTTATCAACTTTGTCACTTTGATATCAACATTATATTCCATTACCTTAGTAATCCACCCTGCCCTCTTTTTACTAAGGTATTTACTCAAGAGAAACTCTTTGGTACTAGGATGAGAAACCATAACACGAATCCTATTATTTAAAACCATATGCCTAAAATTATTTATTCCTCTTACAATAATAATGATTTGTTTCTCCACAAAGGTGTACTTAACTTCATAATCTTCCAAACCTTGACTAGAGAATGTAATTGGTTGCTCCACACCTTCATCATTCTTTTGCATTAGCATGGCTAAGATAGTATCAAGGTTATAAAATGAATACAATATGAATTATTTAGAAAAATCAACGTTAAAAAGAGTAGGATATTGTGCAATTTCTTTCTTAATAGCTTCAAAACTTCTCTTACCTTCCTTAGTCTAAGAAAAGACTTTATTTTTCTTGAGTGTGGCTATGATAGGTTTCACCAAAGATATAAAACTAGGTATGAATCTCCTTAAAAAATTTATCTTACCTAAGAAAATTTGGATACTTTTATTATGAAAGGGAAATGATAGGCCTAAAATAGCCTCTATCCTTTTAGGATCAATATTCAAACCATCTTCATAAATAATATGTCCTAAGAGCTTACCTTCATGGATAACAAAGATGTATTTTTTTGGATTAAGAGATACTCCATATTGCCTACATATTTAAAAAAATTGACTCAAGTATTTCATATGTTCATTAACATATTTATAAAACACTATAATATCATCTAGATAAACCAAAAACATCTCATTAATAACACCTTTAAAAGTCATGTCCATTACTCCTTTAAATGTGGCACTGACATTTGACAAACTAAAGGGCATATTTATATACGCAAAATTTTCCCATTTTATGGTGAATGTTGTCTTAAATTGATCATCCTCATTCAATAGAATCTGATTATAACATGAATACCCATCTATGAGAGAAAAAAGCTGAGAACTTGAAACCATTTACAAAATATACTCCATTGAGGGTAAAGGATAGTGATCTTTGAGTGACACTCTATTAATATCTCTAAAGTCCACACAAAGTCTTATCTTTCCATTCTTATTTATAATAGATACAAGTTTAGATACCCATGTTCAATGTTTGATAGGAAAGATAATTTTAGATTCAAAGAGTTTGGTAAGCTCTAACCTCACGAGTTATTCAACCTTGGGTTTAATGGGCCTTTGTTTTTGCCTAACCAATTTAACTCTAGGTTCCAATTCAATGGTATGATGTGCTAGGATATGATCAAATAATTTTAGGTATTTATACTCATAAGAAAATATGTCATAAAAATCTCTACCCAAATCAATGAATTCTTGCTTTCCCAATGTAGAACATACCTTACCTAGTTTGAGAAGTTTGTCTTTAAAAATCAAGACTCTTTCATAGTTCTCCTATTTTATAGACATACTCATCTTTTTCTTATTTTTATAATCTTCATTGAAGATAATTTATAAGGTCACCAAGCCCTTATGTATATTGTTTTTTCTTAGTTTCACAATATAATTATCAAATTATTCTTGGAGTCTCTTTTGATTTCTTGAGGAAAGATCAGCCTCATTTTGCAAGAAGTATGCAATGTGCTTGTCACTATAATTTTTTTTCCGAGACACCTATTTATTAGGTATGGAAGGTTTTATAATTATCTTAATGTGAGATTTATCTCCCTCATCTTTTATGGTATTTGGTGTATCAAATTGAGCTCTTATGGCAACTAGTCTATCAACATGATTATGTTGTTCCCTTGGAACTAATTGGATGTTGATTGCATTGAAGTCTTCAAGAAAATCCCATACCTTATTATTATATGACTTTATAAAAGGGTTATTTGTATCAAACACATTTATAACTTGATGCACAACCAATTCACTATCTCCATATACTTTAAAGTTCTTGATTCATTTTTTCCTTGCCTGTTGAAGGCCATGAATCAAACCTTCATACTCAACCACATTGCAAGTGCAACTGTAATACAACCTATATGAAGGATAGTATTGTTTTTTGTATGGAGAGACTAACATGGCACTATATCTTGCATCAATTTTACTTCTTGAACCATCAAAAAACATTTTCCACATCTCATCATCCTCACCTCCTTACTTGGCAAGTAGAGGTGTTGGTATTCCCTCTTCATGTATACAATACACTCCTAAATCAGTTTCCTCCATGAAATCATAATGATAATTATCATAAGTGTTAGTACCATATTCATCAATAAATAAATTAGAAATGCCTTCAATCTTGGAGAAGGTACCATCATCTATAATAGAATCCTTTTCCTCATGGACAACATAATTCAAATTAGAACTTGTTTCAATGTAGGGCTCAATATGAAACCTTGAAAGAGGCTATGTTATATTGGTCACCTTGGTCCCATAACTTATACTAAAGGCCAAGAAGGACCAATCAGATGAGAGATAGCCACCTATCTTAGCTGTAAAGTCACTTGAAAGGCAGATTACAAAGTGAGCTAGGAGGTCAATAACAACTATGTCTTGAAGGATAGGAAAACTAGGACAATCATGCAAGAAAAACTTCAAGATTTTTTATTAGTATTATTGTCTTATTATGTGTAACATATAATTAGAGAAATATTTTAATATGAGGCTCATATTTTAGGCCCAATTATCAACTACAACTTTGGGCATGATTAAAGTAAGAGCTCCACTATCAACTATGCAATTTTTTACCAACTTGTCACCCACAATGAGAGTGAATTAGAATGGTAGAGGTTTATAAGCTTTAGTAGATGGTTAAAAAATGGTGTTTGGGGAATTTTCAAGGACAACATGACTATGAATTTGACTTGAAGGTGAGGTATTAGTGGGAATAGTGGATAGTTGCTTTTGTAATAACTCTTTTTGGCCAAGCATGTGAAGGACATCCCATAGAGAAATGGATGTATTGGTATTATTTAATGAGTCTAAAGTATTTAGAGAAGACATAAATAATTTATATTGGGCCCTTGGAGGTAAGGAAGTTCTTGGAACTTGAGGAGTTGATGTGTTTTGAATAGCCCTTCTAACATTCTAATTTTGAGGATGTGTAGGATTATTTGGAACTGTCATGCTTGTAGCCATGCCTTGTTACTTTTTAGGAGGATTGGATTATATTTTGGGCACATTATTATCACCTCCTAAATATTTTATCTTATCTCTAGTATTATCATTAATAGAATTTACTTGATTGATCACAAAAGTTTCGTCAACTAGGAAGTTGGTGAAGATATCTCCTTGAGGCCATCCACCTTAATTTGTTTGCATCATGACTTCATCTTCAACTAATAAAAGAGGAGTGAATCCTCCTTAATAAATAAGATCTTGATCTCCATTATAATTTGCATACATAAATTTATCTTATTGCCAATCTTCTCCTTGCACCAAGTTTCTATGCAATGGTACCATCTCCCTTGCATGAGTGGTAAAATTAGGATTATACACATTGGTAAGCCTATTGTAGTTAGGCTGTAATTGACCTCTTCCTCTCCCATTTTATTGTCCATATTTATGTTAATATGGATATGGATTTTGATAAACACTTTCTTGCACCTTAGCTTGCCTAGTTTGAGCCTCTAAGACTAGAAAATTTTACCTCCAATCAATATCATTTTCTACCTTCCTAGGAGTAGTCTTTGGCTTGGAATTGACATTTGAAATTTTAGCCACACTTTGAGTATTAATATAAGTATGAGAAAATGGATGCATATAAACTTTAGGAGGTAACATTCTAGCTTGAATGAGACCATTTTCAGCTTTGATGGCAAGTTCATATGCTTTGGGTAGAGTGGAACCACCCATGGATTGAAGCAAGATATAAATTTTAGTACCAATGGATCTAAAGTAGGTAGGAAACACAAAACTAGCAGGTGGCCTCATGGGATGAGGCAATCTATACTAAGTTTTTTTAATCTTCTCATTGAATTCATACATTATTTCATTTGAATATATTTTTATCACATTAAGCTGATGTATGAGAGAGGTACGGTCACTTTCATCTTCAAATATATAAGTAAACAACACTCCAAAATCATCTCATAATGTGATGCATCTACTAGGCAAAGTCCTATACCGATCAAGAGCTTTCCCTCTAAGGGACATGACAATGAGTCTAATGGAAATGTTCTCTTGAGTGACATTATGGAAACTAAAAAAATTTGAGATATACCTAATGTTATCACTAGGTGTAACATGAATCTCACCATTTAATTTAGGCATACTCTTTGTGGCATTAAGGTGAATAATATCACATGCTTGAAGATAAATTGGATTTTTAGTATTGAAGGTAGGAAAGGCATGTTGTCTAGCCATGTTTTCATCAAGATATTAAATCTCTTCAACCTCTTCACTCTCTTTAATTTTTTGGCTATAAAAATATTCTTATTCCTTAAAAGGTGGATTAGGATGAGGGAATTTAAATTTAAGAGGAAGTTCAAGATGAATACGTAGATTGGTAGGATTGAATACTCTACTAGATAATGACCTAGTAAGAACCATGAAGTATTAGAGAAAGTTTATGATAAAACAATGAATTTGAACCAAATTTTACCTTGATGGATTCACCAAATGCTGAGTAACACACCAATTTATAGTTGATGTTGTCAAGACCAACATTCACTTTAACAAGTTGTCTTAAAGACAATGGTCCCATCGGGCATGCCAGAACTATTATCACTAAATCTTTTACCCTAGAAGAATGGATTTAAGCCTCTTCTAGATTTGGGTAATATGGGAACACTTCTAGGTATGTGGGTGTACCTATAGTGGAAGTGAGCCTCTAGATTTAAGGGCTAGCTCCTTGAATGCATATTTAAATGCTCATCACCTAAATTAGTGCTTGATTGTGAGAAAAGAGTGAGAAATTTTCATAAAATAAACCTATTCTAAGGGGGTGATACACTAAGATGTTTTACACAAGACTATCATACTCTATTAGAATGGAACAAGGCATACAAACTAGCTTCTAAGTTCTAGAAGGTTCCAACATCAATGTTTTAATATAGAGGCAAGATGAATGACGAAACATAAGGTAAATAAATGAGGATAGATTTCACACTCTGAGAACAATTTCACACTTGAAAGGATCCTAACACACTTGAATACACTCTATATGACCTATTAGAATAAACTCTTTCATAGACATGAGAGGATAAGGGAAGAAAGGGTAGAGAATTATCACTAACTCCACTATACATCACTTTGCACACTTAGGCAATTATTCATGAACTCAAAACCAAACTTATATTGATTGCTCAAAGGCAAAATACAATGTGATTCTAGCAGGGATTCACCATATATGGTGTGGTATTAGTTTATAATAGCCAAAATGGTTGCTACTTATAGAATTTGGGAGAGAAGTGAGAAGTCCAAGAGTCATAAGAACACATGTAATGCTAATAAAAGGAGTTATACATGTAGGAAAATGAAGTGTGATATAGACCATGCAAGGTCTGATATGAAAAATTTCCCTCCAAGGCATGAAACTCATGAAATGTGGTGTAAAACTCCTTTTTCTTGCTTAGAAAACTATCTTCATCATTTGGCCCTTTTTTGAACACCCTACCACTAAATAAGGATAGATCTCATGATTTCACTGAGAGAAAGGCATCCATTGTATGCTTGATGAGGTAATTTGTATAGACTAGTATAAAAATATCCCTATCATTCTAGGATTGATGTTCATCATGAACCCTTTATGACTATGTTGAAGATGTTGCATGTGCTTTCTTAGGATTGTAGGGTTTATATGGTAGTCTTGACTGAGCTTTACTGGTAGCATATAAATTTGAAGTATTTGATTTGGTAACCCAAATCATATTTTTATCTCATGTTTATACATTTTCATGTTTGGGTCCACAAAATCTTTCGATCCAGCTTGTATATCTATGTGGCATCTCCTTGCCATGCTATTTATTTAATTTTAAAATATGACCATTGTCACTTTGGGCACATGTCCTCATCTTATGTCCTCTAAAACTTGATAAAATTTTCTCCATCAATCTCCTTATGAGTCTCTTGGACTTGAATTTCAATGTTGGCCATTGATCTTTGATCTGATCTTCCAAGATTATGATACTTGGTAGCCCTGTGCGCATTTTATGTACCCTGGTATTAGTCTCCATTTATTTAACAATCTTACAACATGTAGTGGCCTTGCATGAAATATGGGATTATTTAATTATTGAATTAATTTTCACCATTGATATCTATCTTCATGATTGAATACATACCATCTATCCTTTATTTGGGTGATCGAACATGAATTGTTGATCTTTCTTGACTTATTGACCACAGTCTTCAACACAGATAATCGATTAGAATTTATACGTAAGAATATGCAACACTGATCTTGATTCAAGGAACTTTGAATTATTAACTTCAAGTAATAAACCATGTACCATTGATATTTTATTTGGGGCTTCTTAGATTTTGACACTTGGCAACCCCACACTCAATTCATACCCAAGCTTTATGAAACTTTATAACTTGATACAATTGTGAATTCAACTATAGAACACAATTACAAAGTCCATATTGTAAAGGATGATTCATAAATCAAAAGTGACCAATCCCTACAATCCAAAAATGAAATTGAAGCTGACTAATTGTAATATCACCTCCCAAAGGCATTTGACTTAGAAGTCTTCCTACTAGTCATACCAACCAAACATCTATTAACTGGTTTTGCATGTCTAAAAGGGCGATGAAGGAACATAATGGTTTTAGACCATTTTTAGCACTTTAAAAGACAATAAAATATTGATATGAGTCCAAGGAAGTTAAAGAGTCATCCCACAAGGTTTCCATATATGTCACACTCTCCTATAGGTCATAAACCTTTGAAACTCCTTCTTTTGGACCTATTTTCTTGGTTTTTAGTTATCACTTACAAGTTTTTAGTTAAAAACTAATTTTTTTGATAGGGACTAATATATTATACATTTAAGAGGAGTTTAGAACACATGGACACAACTTAAAATTATACCACTTGCATTTAATGCTCATTTATGACCCCTAAGTGACTCAAAATGACATAAGGACTAATTAGACTATGACCAAGACTAAAATGACATAAAATCACATATAATAAACTCTAAAACACCCTAGGAAATTATATTATACCCCTATATAAGTTTTGGCTATAGGGGGTTGATCCATTTTGACTTATGGTCAAAATGGTGAACAGGTTCCTCGTGGTTAATTCTCCTCTTTATTTGAGTCCTCTCACACTGGTGCCTCTATACCCTTATCCTTTCATTCCCTACTAGTTCTGTGCCATGGTACTTCTACACTAGTCTAGTTTTTCTCTATAGTATTTCTACATTATGTTCATTTCACACTGTGTAGGTTTCATACCAAAATATCAAAACACTTAGCCAAAATTTGGGGTCCAACACTTCCTTCTAACCTTCCCCTCCAATACACAACAAAAATTCATATTTAGTCATACTTATTGATTTAGTAGGAGGTTAAATTTACATGGAATTCATTAGATACCCATGGTCAAAATTTTTAGTCTCTTGTCATTTCCTAAGAATCACACTTGTATCCCTAGACCACTTTTCCATCATAATCTGATTTCCAGTCTCTAAAAGTGCCCTTTGACTACATTTTAAGGAGTCCTTGGCTGATTCAGGCCCAAAGGTGAGCTCCTCCATCTTAATCTTCATTGACTTATGTGAATTTAAGGACTCATCCATAACTTTGATGGCCATATCCTTATCCTTGATCATGTGAATAAAATCTAATTTTATTGTCTCTATTGCAACTTTGATTATGTGTAAGACCATCATGGTGACCCTTCCTTTTAAGCGTTCCCATTTCACATTGTGTATTGATTCATCAAGAAGTCTTTTTATGCCATCCCACCTTGTTATGGATTTTACTTCCCTTTCAATTATGATTAATAATTGTTTTTTCCAATTTTCCTCATCAACTCTAGAGTCATGCATCAAAAATGAAAAATTATTAGAAGCATTAAAAGAATCAATATTACCATCCACAACATACCTATTTTTAGTATTATTCATGAATATTTTGGTCTCTTTGACTTATCTAAATTCTTATTCATGAAATTCATAATTTGGGGTATTAGTTTGCCTCAACATATTTAGATTTATTGAATTTTTGCTTAGTATGTACAAACTTCTTTGGTACTCCAAAAACTCAATTTTTTGATGCTCTTGAATTTACACTCTAAGATGTCCTAAAGTGTCATTTTTATATGGTTAACCCCTTTCATTCAAATCTAATTTTATTTTATTTTATTGATTCCTTCATAGTAACCCATGTGAAGGGTTATCTTTTTACTCCTTTTCCTTAATCTATCTGGTAGTTCTATCCTCTCTTCTTATTCAGGTTTTATTATGAAGTAAGGCCTTAGCTTCTCTTCACAATTTTTTACAACACCTTCAAACATAATATGTGCAGCTATAAATTCACTTAGATATCCTTGAACTACCTCTATGGTGTTGGGGTGTGAGAGGCACACCTTCCTAGATCCAATACATACCATGTGAAAAAAAATTACAAGGGAAACAAACTAAAAATGTAAAGGAAAACAATCACTATGATCTTGGGACCATGATTACCCATGTCTATACCCTTCTTTATATTAGACCAAAATAACATAATATCAATGTTACCTTTATAGTGCTCACCTAGATCCCATATTCATGATAGATACTTATCATGTTCATTCAATTGAAAGGATTCTCTTTCCCATTGAGTTCCCTTCACCTCAACCTTAGTAATAACACAAACTTTTCAACCATGATAATTAAGGAACTAAGCATGAGGAGAAATCAATGAGCACTTACTGTAGACACTCAAAAATGTCCCCTATAGTTTTTGATGTCACTATACCTTAGACCTATTCTTTACCTTAGTTACTTAATCACCTAGTCACGTCACCCTTAGAAATACCCTTTACACCTAGCTACCCTTTTGGAAAACATTTAAAAAATATCCTCTCTTTTAACCCATTTAACCCTTTTGCATGTAGGGGTTGACTGTTGATGGTTGACTAACCATCGATGGTTACACCTAATCATTGATGATTACTCTTAACTGTCAATGGTTGGATCCCCACTCCTAAAAAACTAAAAACACATCCAGCTATGGGTAAGCTTGCAAGGGAAAAATAGAAACTTTCCCATGCACACCTCATAACTTTCTTACCCTTCAAATTGGCATCTTCATCTCCTCCTAACTTAGCAACTTTCCTTCAAGATTCCCTATCCTTATTTAGCAACTTTATACTATAAATATAGGGCTCTTGGAGGAGTTGAGAATTCAAAAAATTGGCATCTAGATTCTCTTTTTCTCTTTGTGTAGGCATCCAAGACCACGAAGCTCTATCCACATGACTTTTGAAGGTAGGAGTACTGTTATGCTGTTAACCTTCCTTTAGGCTTTGGTTATCACTCTATCTAGCATCATACATGTATCATTTACTTGTTTTGGTATTTTCTTCTATCATTTGAGTTTTCTATCTTGATAAATATATCTACATACCCTTCCTTACCCACAAAGCCCATATCCCTCATTCTACCCCTCAATTACCTCATCTCTACCACTTATTTAATTTTCCACAAGCACTCACAGGAAATCACCACTGATTGTTGCAACCATCATCGATCATAAAAACTATCATTGGTTACCTAATCGTCATTGGTAACCTTGACCACTGACGATCACTGTCAAATAAAATAAAAAATTGCTATTTTCTCCTACTTTTAGCCAATCAAACCCCTATTTCTATTCCTAAATTATCTACAAACTCTTCTCTAATTCTCTATACCTGACCTTAGTACACTTGTGCATCATGTTTTTTATCAGGTACATTATTTATCTTCTCGCATATCTACTTTCTTATCATTTGAATGTAAGTATATTTATTATATCATTTTAGACTTAATTATCTTAAAAGTGGATTGATATCCTCCTAGAAAGCTTTATTTTTCTTAGATCTAGCATACGCTAGGCAATCCACTCAACCTACCATCTAACAAAACTCTCTTCTAGTTTTCTTGTGATCTGTAGGTAGTCCTCCCTAGCCAAAGAGGAGTTCCCACATTCATCTATATCAACACGTGCATTATAAAACATATTCATCCACACAGCCTAATACTCACTTTATTTTATCTACTTTCAAATCTAAGAAATGAAGGAAATAAATTGAAACATTTTGGCAAGCCTAGTGGGACCCTAGTTCCATTTCTTCCTTAATTGTTTACACATTGAACAAAATCATTTATTTTTAGGCTTAAAAATTAACCATTTGCATTCATTGATTTCTTGCTGATTTTATTTTACCTAGTAACTTAGGAGGAATAGTAATCTTATCATATCATTCACACTTGTTATCACAGATAAGACCAAACCATAAAATAATTTACTCATCAAAACAATACTTGAGATAAGGACCAACTGGGATTTCATCACTTGGTAATAACCTTACCCCCTCCTAGCTATTCCACTTAGATTTCACCACCAAGGGGAGAACCAACTCAACTCTCTGATTGAGTATAAACTCTGGACTCAGTATATCTTGGCTAAGCACCCGACACCCTTATCACTATGGGATTGTGAAGTGAGGGGGTAGGCCCCAACACCAAGCCAGTACTAAAGTTCAACATAGATCTTCCTTCTAAGTGCCTAAACAACCTAAAACCATCCATAGATTTTCTCTTTAATACCCATTTTGAAAGCCAACCTCCCTTATCACACTCTTTAAGGCATAATCCAAAAGCGATTTAAAAGTAATCATAAGGTTAAAACATAATTTTTAGTGTATGTATTGATTACTTTGAAATTATTTTGGGTTTGATATCTATTTGAGGTATGAGTATCATAATAACATTCTCTATTTTCTCATATGGTTTTAACCAGACAACAAGTGAGAAATCAAGACAACCTACCACCACCCTTTTCTTTTGATGCCCAAATAGAGGAAATAACTATCCCTTCCACTTCCTTGGATGAAATCATAGTTCCATCTACACCTCCTATGATGGAAATACCCAAGGATATAACCACTTCATTGACCATTATATCGACTCCTCCAAACCAAATAGAAGAACCACCTACTTTTTTAGATAACCAAACCAAGGAAGAAGCTATACCAACCATTCCACTTGAAACCATTACCCTTACCACACAGATTATAGAATTATCCATACCTCCCTTGAAAACCATTTCCCAAGAGACCATACCTATACCTACCCAATCATTACGTTTGGAGCCTTCCACCAAGGATAACAACATTGGAACCACTCCTTCTTCCCTAAAGGGTTTGAGATTTGAAACTAATGATCAAGGAACATGACCCATTTATAAACCCTTTTCCTAGCTGGTTCAAAGTTTGGAATTTACCTCCCAGCTTAACTTTGATAGAGTCACCTTTTGGCATCATCTTGGACTCCCATATCAAAATAAAATTGAACCTTCTACTTCACTTTAAAAAACTCTCAAGCCTGTTATTACAACTCCAACAACTATCCCTCCTAAATTTACCATAGAGCCATCTCAATTACCCCCACCTAAAATTTTCAAGTCACCCTATGCTTCTTTTATCAAGGACTTAGGGGTTCATCCCACACCTAATCCTACTCACCCTCCTTTGTGATTGGATTTAACCACATCAACCCAACCAAAACCTAATCTAATTAAGCCCATTAAGAAGGAAGGATTTCCTAGACCACAACCTTTAGTAAGAACCATACCAACTCCTTCACCTCTACCTTCTATTTTAGGACCACATCCCTCTACCATTCCCATTACCTACTCTTCCTCCAAAAAACTAACTCCCCTTTCTCCACCTATAACAAGCCCATATCCTAGTTCATCATCTTTCCTTACCAACCTTTCTCCATCCACTTTCTCATCTATTAAACCCTCATCATCTAAACTCCCAATTCCTAAACCAATTATAACTAAGCTAATTCTTTCTAAACTACCAACCATACCTCCTATCAAGAAGTATTTTCCCAACAAGGTTCCTACACCAAAAATCCAAACTGCACCACCTCCAAAATCTTTATCAGAATCTTATACAAATATTTTACAAAGGCTCCTACAAACTTCTACCATTAACTTACCACCAATTAAGCCTTTTGACCCCACTCGCTAAAAACCAACCTGGTTCAATGAGAATATACTTTGTATTTACCATAGGACCCCTAGGCATGATATAGAGAATTGTAAGGCTCTCCAAACTATCATCCATGGCCTTTTAGAGGATGATGTATTGGATGAACCTTCTTTAAGCCCCTTGCTTCTTTTACCACTTATCTAATCTACCTACCAATCATTTACTTTTGTACTTCCACCAAGGAGTAAAATAGAGGAATTGAAGCAAGTAATCGGTCCCCTTATCCATACTATTCATATGATGACTTGGTCTTAAGTCCAATAAAAGGATAAGGGTAAGCCATCCAATAAAATGAAAAGGGAAAATCCAAGGCCACCATTCCATGGTATTACCCTTCAACTCCCCAACCAACCAACCAAACCCAAAAAAATACAACTTCACCGTCACAACCATCCAAGCCTAAAGTCTCTATTTTGGGAGCCCCTTCATCTTCCAATGCATCTCCATTCATCCAATGCCTAGTGATAAAAAAAATTCATCAAATGCTAGTAAAAATGAGTTTTATGACTTAATTAGCACCTCACCTCAACATCATTAATATTTAATCAAAGTGCTATGTTTCATAGAGGTTCAACTAGATGATCCCCAACCTCTTACATCTTTGATCAGAGTTGTCCAAAATGCTACCATGGTCACATTTTAAGAGTCTAAAATTCTACCATATCATAGTGAAGACCTTGATCCCCCTCTTTTTATCACAACATCCATCAATCATATACATGTCAAAAGAGTTATGATAGATGGGGGAGTGAGTATCAATATCATCTCCTCCTATGCCTATGATAAACTCTAATTACCTAAAAACATCATGTCAAAAATATTTTTAGTTCTTTGATCATTCAATGATACCTTGGCCACCACTCTGGGAATAATTTCTCTCCACATCTATTTGGGGCCTCGAACTATTCTTGAACTATTTTATGTCATAGAGGGTGAATTTCATTATAATGTGTTACTCGACCACCCTTGGATCCATGCCATGGGATACATCCCTTCTACCCTTCACTGATGTGTCAAATTTGAATATAAGGGACACATCATTACAATCAAAGCTAATCTAAGTCCCTTTGCTTCTTGTAATATGCCATATCAACCCAATGATGTTCTTATTCCACCTTCATCCTCTTCACAACCAACCTCTAGCCAAGCCACCATGTCAACCCAACCCACCAACACTTTATCTTCAACAACGACGAAGAATCCACTAGTTCAACTATTCCTTCATCACAAATCCTTGTTGAACACCCATTGTAAGCAATGTTTCAACATCTTATGCTCAGTAAATATCAACTTTTAGCCTTAAATGCTTTCCTTTATCCACATGAATTTGGGAATCTTCAAAATGATCCATCATATGATCTAATATCATCACCCTCATCCCCTTTAGCCTTCCCAACAATAGAACATATTTTGTCTATGGGGAACTTGATAAAACACTTCTTGCTCCTAATATCATGCCTTGTATCCAGCCATTCACCTCCAACTTTTCTTATCTTAGCAACCTGAATTTTGCCTAAACATACATTCATCGATGTGCTTAGAAATGGTTTGGTTTTGGCCCTTATGAACAAGGACCCCATAAAATTCCCATTTTTAAAACCCAAAAACCTCTTGAGTTCTTTGGCTTAGGGTATGTTCCCCTAAAATATCCCATGTCACCAACATCAATCCCACCTATCCCATTTGGAGAACCTACAACCTCACCTCTCCCATTCGATGAAATTCTACCCTTATTAACCTCACTTTTATAATCTAAAGAACCTCTACCCTCACCAAATCCATTTGAAGACATTGACATCATCCCACCTAACTTTTTTTTGATCAACACCATCATTTTGGCCCCCCTAACTTATCAATGGAAAGGGCAAACCAAAACTAATCCTCTTATCCACTCAAAAATGATTACACATGACTCACCCACCATTAACACTATCCAACATCAAGATGACAATTCTATTCTTACCTATCTGGGTGCAGGGGACAAGACTCTTCAAAAATGCCTCCCTCCTAAAAACCAAAAAATGCTAAATAAATCAACCATATAAGTTAATTTGGACTCTTAGGAGAACCCTTGTATTTTTAAGATTGGCCAATCCTTAACCCTCGAAGAACAATGAGACTATCAATATTTTCTCTATGACCATAGCATAGCATTTGCTTTGTCTTATTAGGATATGCCCAACATTGACCCCTCCATCACTCTTCTTAATATCATTACCCATTTTGAAGTTAATCCTATTTGGCAAAAGCTTTGTCGTCTACACCCTCACAGGGCTCTTCTCATCAAAGAATAACTTAAACACCTTCTATCTATTAATTTCATTCAACCCATTGGATATCTACAATGGGTCTCTAATATTATTCCTGTTATCAAACCCATTGGGGTTTTTGCCTTTGTGTGGATTTCCATGATCTTAACCTTACATGCCCTAAAGATGACTTCCCCCTACTTAACATAGACCAACTTGTTGATCTCACTACTAGACATGAAATACTATCCCTTATCGATGGAATTTCAAGATATAACCAAATACTGATCACCCCTTAAGATTAACATAAAACATCCTTTATCACCCCATGGGGAACTTTTTTCTATCATGTCATGCCCTTTGTCCTGAAGAATACGAGAGCCACTTATCAGCAGGCCATGACTTACATTTTTCATGACCTCATCTAAAAAATAGTTGAGGATTATGTTGATGATCTATTTGGTAAATCCAAACACCACTATGATCACCTCATTGTTATCACTATCATCTTTGAAAGACTTATCCATTATCATGTCAGGCTCAACCCAAAAAAAATACATCTTTGGGGTCTTATCAAGAAAACTTTTGGTCTTTATTATTTCCCTTCATGGAATATAAATAGACCTTGTAAAAGTCTAAGCCATTTTAGAAATGCCTCCCCTTACTAACCTAAAACAAATTCATAGCCTACAAGGCAAACTTTAGTCAATCTGTCACTTTATCTCCCAACTATCTGATCACTACCAACCTTTTCACCACCTCCTTAAAAAATATACCTCCTTTAAATAGACCAAAGAGTGTCAATAGGACTTCAATGAAATCAAGGAGTATCTTCTCTCTCCACTAGTTCTTATTCCTCCAAAAGAGGATTAGCCTTTTTATCTATACATATTTTCCATCGATCATTCCTTTGGGGCCATGCTCGCTCATCGTGATGACCAAAATAAAGAGGAAGCCATTTATTATATCAGCCATACCCTCATTGACTATGAAACCTTATACACCCATCCAAAAAAACTTTGCCTTGTCTTAGTTTTCATTGCCTCTAAAATTCATCACTATCTTCTTAACAAAAAACATTATGTCATTACTAACACTGATCTCCTCAAGTATATGCACTCCAAGCCATATCATAACCAATGTATGGCCAAGTGGCTCATGCTATTAGATGATTTTGATCTTGAGTTTATTCTATAAAATTCCATTAAAGGATGGGTTATTGTAGACCAACTAGCTAAATCTCCACTCCCTGATAATCAAACTCCCCCTCTTACCTTTCCAGAGGAGTCTATAGCTACCCTTTCTTAAAAAAAACCCACCTACCAAATGACTCTATATTTTGATGGATATAAATGTCAAAATGGTTGGGGTGATATCATAATCCTTATTCCTCTTAATGGGTAACCTCTTCACCTATCTTTCAAACTTGATTTTGAATGCACCAATAATATAGCTAAATATGAGGCCTTGGTCATAGGTCTCCAAACTGGTCTAGCTTTGGGAATCAAAACCATTAGAATATTTGGAGAATCTTAGCTCATCATTAACCAAGTCACATGAGCCTATCAATACAAAAAAAATGTTATTCTAAAATATAAATAACTTGTCAACAAACTATTAACATCATTTGACCATTATATCATCTAATTAGTCCCTCATTCTACCAATAAATTTGAAGACACAATGGTTTCCCTTACATCCCAGATTCCATCTAAACCTACTGATTCTAAACTTTTTGTCACCATCCACCATTTTTTCACACCATCGTACTGCATTCCTGATCTTCCTACCATTCACCAAATAGAAATAACATCTTTAGATATTTGGTATGATCAAATATTTGATCATCTTAACATCAATATCCTCCCTTCAAATCTTTCTAGAAATGCTCATAGAGATTTCATTCAAATCACCTCTCATTACTTATTATTAGGGGGCATTATTTATAAATGAGGCTTTGAAGGTCTCCTGCTTCATTGCCTTCATAGCCATGAGGATTCTCATGACATTAAAGAAGCACATGATGACATCTGTGGGGGGCACTTTAGTGGTCTAGCCATTACTAAATGTATCCTTCACCTAGGTTACTATTGGCCCATACTCAATCAAGATTGTTGTGACTATGTCAAGAAATGCATCAAATGCCAATAACATGCTAACCTTCATCATGTACCTCCTCATGGTCTTCAAGTATCAATTGACTATTGGCCTTTTTCACAATGGGGTCTTGACCTTATCAAAGAAATCAATCTACATTCTTCACAATGACATTAATATATCATCACCATTATGGAATATTTCACCAAATGGGTAGAATCCATACTACTAATCTCAATCAAAGCTAAAAAAATCATTGATTTTATCAACCACAACATCATTTGTCACTTTGGTGTTCCTCATAAACTCATCACTGATAATGGTAAATCTTATAAAAATAAAAAGGTCCAAGAAATTTGTGACACTTTTGGTATTGACCTAAGCTTCTCCTTACCTTGTCATCCACAAGCCAATGGACAGGCTGAGGCTTCCAACAAAACCCTCATCAAAATGCTCACTAAGGTAGTCAGTACTTTAGGCAAGGATTGGCACCTCCATATCTCATTTTCTTTATGGGCTTACTACACTAGTATTTGAATTTCTATGGGTGCTACACCTTTTTTTCTTATCTTTGGAGCCAAGGTGGTCTTACCTCTTGAAGGTTAAATTCCATCTCTCCACATATCTTTGCATGAGATTCTTTCTAAAAGTGACTATTGTCAAGAATGTTTAGCATGCTTAAATTTTTTTGATGAACATCACCTTGTTGCCATTAATCATCTTCACATTTATCAAGAGCATATCAAATGAGCATACAAAAAATAATTAAAAACATGAGAATTCAACATCAGAGATCTTGTCCTCAAGGAAAACCAACACATCACTAACATGGAAAAGACCAATAAAGGTAAGTTTACTTTTAACTAGTTAGGACCTTACATTATAACCCATAAGTATGGATCAGGTGCTTATCACTTGTCCTCTCTCAAAGGTAGACTAGAACCTGAACCTATCAATGCCTCACATTTTCATCTCTTTCATTATTAAAACAAGGTTCAAATGCACTTTCATGTCTCACTTAAGCTCATCCCTTGGTTCAATAACATTATTTTCTATCTCTTTTGAGATTAGTTGATTATATAGAGCCATGTGATTCATTTTTCATGGTAATAACCTAATCCTAAATATGGGCACCTTGGCTCTACCCATAACATGGTTCTCATGGATACTTTTTATATTTTTCATAGATGGAATCCCATGGTTAATTGTTTCTCAAAGCCCCTTTCTCTAACCTTCCATTTCTAGGTCTTGCTTTTACATGGGTAGACCTTTTATACTTGAATAGACTTCTCCATGCCTAATTTTAGTCCAAAATATATCCATACTTTAATTATAAATAGTAGACTTCTCCCTTGAAGGACAGCTACCACATCAAATCAAAAGTTGCTTTAAGTAGACTGCTCCCTTGAAGGAAAACTATGCCAAAATAAAATCTTAGACCAATCCCTCAAAGAATGGATAAAAAAAATTCATTAGAAGCTTCCTACATTGATCAACTTTAACAACTTATAATGCAAAATCGATAAAGCAAAATCCAAAATTAGTAGGCCACAATCAACTCTTAGGGTAACGAATGTAGACTTCCCACATTAATCAATCTACCTATTATCTAATAAAGCTACAAATCAAATTTTATAGCATAAGTAGACTTCCTAAATTGATTAGTCTACACATTATTATACAACATACCAATGGCATGGACTTATCTGCTAGGGTTGTTTGGTCACCTAGGGAAAATCCAATCACTCCACTACTTATAAATTCTATTTTCCTCTACCCATCAGCTCACATCCCTAACTATCACCTACATACCTAATGAACCTAAGGGATTATGAACTTACATGGAATAAATTGGTCAAGATACTAATTTTCTCAATAAAGCACACTGTTATGATGCATTTGATAGGTTTGTGTTCACTAGGACTTTCCAACTATGGATTCTTATTATTCGATTCTCACTAGAAAAAGACACCATGCTCCTTGTCTTATCCAAACATGTGGATGTAAATGTCACCCTTACCTATGCCACACTCATACCCTCATATCATTAACCAAACATCACATTTTATTTAACATTTTAAATCATTAACCACACATCACATTTTATTTAACATTTTGCCCAAAAATATGCAAAATTAACATCATGTGTTAATCATAGCATAACAATAATCCATAAAACATAACATCAAAATGAACATATAAAATTACATTATGATTAACTCATCAAAACATCATTATCATATGTAAATGACATCATACCTAGTACCATCAATGAAAGAGAGTCATACTCAAGACTTACACATGAATAAACATCAAATCATAATCAAATCACAACATCATTCTATAAGCATCATATCATAAATCAGAATCACATGCCTAAACTATGAAAAATAATCATCAACATCATAGATCTCCTACATGAATATTCATCTCATAAAGCATGAAAAATATAAATTCATCTCAAAACACACACACACACATATCTATCACTCACATATATATCTCACATCTTGGTATGTAGGCTGGTATCAAAATATCAAAATACATCACATAAGATCTATTCTCATGACCCTAAAACACCTACACCACTGCTACTAGCCCCATCCACACCTATCCCTAGTGGAGGCCCTATCGGTTGACCTGGTACCATCACCCACTAACTTGGGGCCATAATCACTATACCTATCAATCCAACCTGGTACTCTCCCCATCATGGATCATTAGGACACTATGCTAACATAATACCCTCATAATAACACAAATCCTATATGACCACTAGATACCTATCCTATGTCACAAAACTTGATGGTACTACTACTACCCCACCTATCCACCATAGAGAGTCTCTCTCCTATGTCACCAAGCCAAGAAAGGTCCTTGCTTGATCCTACTCTCCTATCATCAACACAATCTACCCCTATAAAATAGTGACTTGTGCTTACACATAGTCTCTTTGTACTGTCACTCCTACAAACTAGACCTGAAGAGTGGTAATCCATCCTTAAAGAGTATCAATCTACCTCAAAAATATAATAATCTAGTCTTGTGTTGTTTTCAATGCTGTTGCTTCCTATGGATCCCCCTATACTGGTATCTATGCTGGGTCAACATCCATCAATCATTGATCCCCATCTCTGACACCAAAATAAATGGCTATATACCTCCCATAAAACTAGGTAAGATAGTCAACTATATAACCTACATCATCCCCATCTCTCAAAGGTAACTCCTCATGATCAAGTTCCTCCAATTATGCTTGTGGCTCTAGTAAATAAAACTCTACATCCTCCCTCCTATATTATATATAACCCTGAGGGATACCCTACTCTAGCCTAAACTGATGCCACACCCACTGAAAGGGAATACACTCTATCTCACCATATCACCTCCCATAGGCCCATCTCTAGCTCAACAAAGATAATGTATGATACCTATACCCAACCCATATCAACCACATTCAATATGACCTCTAGAAAATGTCCTCAATAACTAAACTCTCTAAGGCTCCTCTAAACCAATCAATGTCTTTTAAACCACCACTAGCACCTATCATGGCCCATCTCTCCTCCATCGATAAAATCCAACCACATAATCTGTTAGCTAAAATCCCTCTATTAGAAGGCCCAAAGGTCTCAGTACCCATATGTGCTCATAGGCCCAACTATGAAGTATAAACCCCATGTTCATGCTATATCACCTGTGACTCCTAAACCCCCATAACTCTCTATATATCTACACCAGTAGAACCTGTGCCCACCTAAAAATAATTCCACCCAAAAACAACTCCATGAAAACTCCCAATAACATACCATGGAATCTCCCACCCACAAAATTTTGTAGCACATAATAGGTCATTACTAGATAAAGTATCGTCAATAGATGCCTATCTCTGACCACCCTCTAGTATAATGGTCTATTATTGAAGCCTCCAACATGGAATTATGCTGTACCTACATCATCCCCATATAACATCTTTAAACACTCATTGATCTCATCCCCCTCTATATGATAAATGTGATCTCCATGGATGGGTAGACATGCAATCTGATGTACATCCTCTAATAAGATGGTCATCTCTCTCATTGGTAGCTAGAAGGTATTAGTCATTGTGTCCCATCTCTCAATGAGGGCAACTATCATCTTGACATCCTTAGGAATGTGCTAGTAATGTCATATCCCTCCAAAACCCACCACCTCTATGTGATACCAGTCCTCCACCGACATTGCATCCCTCACCTTTACAAACATCTTAGGCACTTGATCTCATAGTTGGATCTACTTCTGTGCCTATAATAACATATGTATCATGAATCAAATCTACCCTATTTCAATTATGTATACACACAACAACTATTTTCCACCTGATTTCCTCTATACCCCTATTTTCTAGTTGACCCCACCTTTTACTATCCTACCTAGACCCACATTTGCCTCAAAATTACTATATATCAACTTTAGCTCTGAAGTCAACCCATGTAATATTCTCCCACCTCAACTTGTACACACACTTAACCTAACTTTACCTATTTCTAACCTAGCCTAATTTTACCTATTTCCCTCCCCCCAACTCTACCTCCCATCCATCCCAACTCACCTTAACCTTCCATCCCAACTCATCTCTTATCCCATCTCTACCCCAAATTTCCTCACCTCAATTAAATCCAACTCTTTCCCCAACCCAACTCAAAAACTAGCCCTCCTAACTCCTCCTTGACCTAACCCATTGACTACCGATGGTTGTCCCCAACCATTGATGACCCCCTTGGGGATTTTTCCCCTAGGGTCAAGTACCACTATTTGGGGATAACCATCGATGATCACTATTAGGTGACCATCAATGGTGCGGTTTACCCCTTGAACTCCTCCTAAAACCCTAACTCTCTTTGTGCCACCCATAACTTACTCTCTCCACCCTTACACATTCCTACCTACCTCTCTACAAATAATACACCCCCAAACATATAATCTTGTAAACAAACACTAGAAATAGAAAAGCCCTAGTACCAAACCTTAAAACCCATAGTTCCCTAATTTAGCCTACTTAGTTATCTTTTTACCATTTAATTCACACATTATAATTCACTTCCAATTTAAGATATAACCTACCTCATTTTATGATCGATGGTGCCACCATAGTCTGCATCCTATAACTTGTCTCACATCACCTTCAACATCCATCTTGACCCCAATATCTCTCTCTACCACCAATCTCATTTTGCCAACTCGTTAGTACACTACATTATAGGAAATTTTTCATACCACCACTCAGGGCACACAAATCACAAATCTCTAATTTGTAAATGAGGACAAATTAGGCCTTCATTGACTTTTTGTCCATGGTTTTAGGCTTTTGGCCCAACCATCAATGGTTGGATAACCATCGATGGTTGAACTTAACCATAAATAGTTCCAACACCCTCGATGATGGACCCCAACCATCGATGGTTATCAAACCATCACTGATTAACCCTAATTATTGATAGTTAGGGTTCAAATTTCTCAACTTTTTTTTCTTTCCTTCTTGTCACCTCACCCAGAACATCAAGAACTACATTGGGCTTGAAGTCCATGTTGGATTAATTATATACCAGACTATGTAGGTAGCATCCTCTTGCCTTGTACATTAGGATTCAGTTCAGCCAACCCCTAACTCAACCAATAACCCAACCCATTTACCCTCACCTACCTTGATGTTGGAAATCACCTCTTCACACACCTTGTGTTAACCTTACTTTTGTCATAATGACTACCTAGACTAATTTTGCCATGATGGACCTTTTTACTAATGTACCACCTCATCTATAATTTGACCATTTGTGTTTTTATTGGGTACACTTCCTACCTTAGATACCTGAGCCAACATCAACCCTTTCTAGGACACTTAACAAGTGTGACTAGATTAGCTCTACCCAACGCTGGGGATTAGTTACCTTCTTACTTATCTTAGGACCTAACCTTATTGTTACCAATATAAAACTAATAGTCTTTACATGATTTTGATCTCACACTTAGTTGTACTTTGTGCATGATGGCATCAACAACATTGTGACCTCCATTTTACATTTTATCAACCCATAACCTAATTTTGATGTTACTCATCAAATCTTAGTTTGAGGGGGAATACATTCCTCTCATACTTAGAGCAATCAAACCTTAACCAGACAATAAGTTATTTTTGTTTTATGGATTATTAACCTAAAGTTGTACAACAAAAAAGGGTAAAATGTATACATTCAAAAATGTTCCCTATAGTTTTTGATGTCACTATACCTTAGAACTATTCCTGATCTTAGTTACTTAATCACCTAGTCACTTCACCCTTAGAAACACCCTTTACACCTAGCCACCCTTTTGACAAATTTTTTAGAAACATCCTCTCCTTTAACCCATTTAACCATTTTGTATGTAGGGATCGACTGTCGATGGTTGACTAATAGTTGATAGTTAAACCTAACCATCGATGGTTATCCTTAACCATCGATGGTTGGATCCACACTCATACAAAACTAAAATCACATCTAGCTATGGGTGAGATTTTAAGGGAAAAATATAAACTTTCCCATATATACCTCATAGCTTTCTTTCCCTTCAGATTGGTATCTTCATCTCCTCCCAACTTAGAAACTTTCCCTCAAGCTTCCCTCTCCTTATTTAGCAACTTTATGCTATAAATACATGGCATTTAGAGGAGTTGAGCATCCAAAAAATTGGCATATAGATTCTCTTGTTCTCTTTGTGTAGGTATCCAAGACTGTGAAGCTTTATCCACATGAATTTTAAAGCTAGGAGTACTGTTATGTTGTTCAACTTCTTTTAGGCTTTGGTAATCACTCCATCTAGCATCATACATGTATCATTTACTTATTTTGGTATTTTATTCTATCATTTGAGTTTTCTATCTTGAAAAATATATCTACATACCCTTCCTTACCCATAGAGCCCATATCCCTCCTTCTACCCCTTAGTTACCTCATCTATACCACCCATTTAATTCTCCACAAGTACTCACAATAAACCACCATCAATTATTGCAACCATCATCGGTCACAACAATCATCACCGATTACCTAACCATCACTAGTCAAATACAATCATCATCGATCACCCTGACTATTGATGGTCAATGTCAGAGAAAATAATAGATTGTTATTTTCTCCCCCTTTCAATGAATCAAACCCCTTTTTCTATTTCTAACTTGTCTATAGACTCTACTCTGATTCTCTAGACCTGACCATAGTACGCTTGTGCATCATGTCTTTTATCAAGTACATTATTTATCTTCTCACATATATACTTTCTTATCATTTTAATGTAAGTATATTTATTATATCATTTTTGACTTAATTAACTTAAAATTAGATTGACAACCTCCTAGAAATCCTTGTGCTTCTTGGATCTAGCATACACTAGGAAATTCACTCAACCTACCATCTAACAAAACTCTCTTCTAGTTTTCTTGTGATCTATAGGTAGTCCTCCCTGGATAAAGAGGAGTTACCACATTCATCTTGATCAATGCATGCATTATACCAGGTATTCATCCACATACCCTAATACTCACTTTATTTTATCTACTTTTAAAACTAAAAAATGAAGGAAATAAATTGAAACACTTACCTTGATGACCATTCCATTTCTTACCCAAACACAAATTTTATCTTCCTTATTCCAAATGAAAAATGGAATTTTATTTTATTCTATTTGGTATTACTCTATAAAATATCCCCTTTGCTTTGTCCAATATTGTTATTAATTGTGCTTCCTTCCCAAATGTTAATTGTTTATTATAATATTCCTCTTGAAATATGAATTTATGTAAAGAAGGTGAACTATGATTAGAAACAATGCAAAAACCTTCTTTTCTAACATACCTTTCCATTATGATTTCCTTATCACTTTCCAAGCTTTCTTCTTGATCCTTTGATTGATCATGAAGTTGTAGAACAACTTCTTCTTGCTTAACCTTTGTAAATTCTAATTTTTATTTTGTTTGATACAAGCATGCCAACTCTTTAAAGTAAAGTTTAGGATTACCCCAATCAAATATCATAATGAGCCACCTATGAAATTCATCATAGGTATCTATGAGATGGTTCTCTTAGGTTACCAACTTATGGTACCACCAATCATATGTAACCCCCTCTAAGTGTGATATGTAAAATTTCATGGCCACACCTTCCTCCATGGGATGAAGTGAAAAATGTGTTTACCTTATCAACCTAAGCACTAGCTGAAATATATGTAAAACCATCAAAGATGGGAATAAGAAATTCCCCAAAGGCATCCTATATTCCCTTTTGTCTATGCTGGTCTATCCTATGACTGCTTCTTCCTCTTTTCCATAACACAAACTCAATGAGATTTAGGGCCTTTTAGATAGAGGGTGTAAAGGTCATGTATTCTTCATAGGCTTCCATGAGATCAATCTGAATAAGAGGTTACCCCTTCATATATTTCATGTCAAGTAACTCTTCAATTCCCACAATTAGCCAAGATGTTGGCTTTGATACCACTGTGATATCCCCAAATGGGATGAATAGGCCTAATTGAGGATTACCTAACAAACCCTTGAATTAAATTTCTAAACACTTAAAATTTATGCTCCACAAACCAGCTATCCCTAGATGGAAAATTTATAGAATACCTAAACAAAACATGTTAAAATAACTCCACAAATAGCTAAAAAATATGTAGAAAACAATGTACCATTTTTGGACCAAAATAAATTAGCAAAGTAGCTGAAAATACCCTTGTTAATAATATAATTTTTATGTGAAGGTAAATCTACATTTTTCAAGCACTAAAAACAATAAAAACATCCACAAGTGGGTCATAAAAGTGGATGTTTTAAGGGCATCGAATGCGCCTAAAACCCCTATAAAACTACTCTTAACACAAATCACCCTAGTTGGAATAAATTAAATAAAATACTACCAAACTCTAGAAGAGGGTTTCTCTTGCATGCCACCCTTCTAAAGGGGTCTCTAAGCTCCCAAAAAAATTCATCCCACTTGGAAAGATTATACAAATAACTCTTTTAATTAATTTCAATAATTTCAACCCTCAATAATTTATTATTTACCTCAATCAGCTAAAACTTCAAAAATTCATATCTTTCAGATATTTGAAATTTCAATGTAAATGTTAGCTCAAAATGATCAAAAAAATAGTAGCTTTCAAACAAAATTAGAATCAAAATTTTCCCTCTATGGGAAGTCCCTCAAAAATAGTTTTGAAGTTATAAAAACACTAGTTACAGCCCTAAATTCTTCCAAAATCAACAAAACTCTTCAAACCAAGTTCACCTACCTCTTTGACCTATAAATCATGAATTTCCTTCTCCCAAAAGGGTTTTCAATAATTCCTTGATGCAAGTGGTGTCAAAAAACACTTTTATCGATCTACTTGCATATAATCATGCAACTTTGAAATGCAATTATAATCCTTGAATAGAGCTGCCCTATGTGGAAAAGTGGAGGTTTTTGTCCCCAAACCTTTTCATACACTTGAAGGTTTTCATCATGAAGTCACTTGTTCAAGCTTGACATACTTACACAAGAATTTCAATATAAAAAATGCATAACCTTTTCAAATGATCCTTCCATTTCCTTTTATATTCTTCCTCTAATTGTGATACCCAAAATAGAGAGGGAGAGTTACTTTTTCCTATTAATAAAAGATATATTACAAGCTTCCTTATAAAATAACTTTTATGATGACCCTTAAAAATATCCCAAAAACTAGATAATAAAGTTATTTATCAAAATATATCCTTGAAGCTCACCAATGTTCCCCTTTTGCCTTTAAAATCCTTAGCCCTTGGGAATGCACAAGCTAAGGGTCCCATCCTAATGACTAGCTTAAAAAGGGAGACATTACAAAATATGTGAAATGTTACCCATAAAATCATCCATCAATATAAAAATAAAAGTGAAATGCTACTTTGACATATTTAAATCCTTCTCAACACAATGGGTGCTTAATGTTGGAGCTAAGTATTTTGAATTAGATTTAGTTGAGTGTGTTAATTCATAGAAGTTGCTACAAGCTTATTTGGTACTACTAGTCTTGTTATCCTAATATATATTTTTAGATTAATAATTTCTACAACAAAAAGGACCATTTTGGATACCATTTTTTATATTTGATAAGGGTAGAAAAGAGAGTTTTGATGGGGTCTCATAACTTGATACAAAATAAAAAAAACCATCACCTAAATCAAGCTAAAAATACAACCACCACAAAAGGAAACATAAAAATAACAAGGCCTCAATGACCAAAGAATAAATTCATAACCATTAGCCAAATTTTTTCCAATAGTTAGAAAAACCTTAAGCCTTCTGCCAAACATCAGCCAAAAATAGATTAAAAAATAGGCAAAATGTCACAAAGAAGGAGAACACCCTCATAACTCAACATAACCAAATAAATAACTGAAACCAAAGCTGATAAGGACCAATTAATATAATCGAAAACAAGATGAACAAAAAAATTAAGCAATGGTCGGGATACATCTTCCTTGATAGGAGAGAAGACCTTTTATTGTCCATTGAGACCCTTTCTTTACCAATTCAACAACCTTTGGTCTAAACCTTTTAGTGTCCATTCTTATTCTTTTCTTATTTGTTTTAGATACCATTTATTTGACAAGTTCAATTATGCCAGTCAATCAAAGTTATATCTTGAGAATTATTGGCCAAATATTGAATTAAAGTGGTAGCACATTTTTTATAGTCAATCAAATAATAACACACAACCAATAAATTAATACATCATATTGTACTTCTTCCCCATTAGTTCTATCATTAAGGATATCGAATGGGTATGCCTGTAAAGTCTTAATAAATCTCAAAATATTAATCCCAAATAATAATGAGGCACACCACATTATAAAATAAGTTAAAATGTAGAAAATAATAAATATTTGAATTCAACACTGACAACACCACAAAATTCATCGATGAACATCAATTTAAGTGGCTAGTGCGACTAAAAAATAAGGATGATTTTTTAGACAACTTTTAAATCACCATCACATTTAGCCTTCCTTCAACCTGACACAGCTACCACATATGAAGTAATGATTAAGATATATAGAGTTTGGATCACTTTTATTAATCAAAGAGATATTATTTCTACAATCCACAAGATAAATTGAAATTTTTTTCTAGATAAAATTGGGTCAAATTCTTTAAATCAATATTTTAGTGCACACGCCACCTTTCAAATTTGGAAAAAAACCTTAGTTGGTGGCCTCCCTCTCTTAGAGAATATTTAACCAAAAAAAGTTCTAATGCAGTTATTTCCAGGGGTTTTATTACAAAACCTTCTAAGTGGGATGCTATGAGTAACACATATCTGGTCTCCAACATTCTAAAGGGTTAGATCTAGTTTTAGTTTGTAGAACTCTCCCAGAAAGGATTGGTATTCATCATCATTAAAAGCAAGATATAATTGAAATTATATTAGTGTGTTCATCCTTATTTATTAAAAATTTTATATGCATTAAAACATTACAATCAACTCCTCTGGGTTCTAACATTTCACTTGGCTCACTGGGTCATTCCTTTTTTATATGAGCACATCCATACTTGTCAATCTACTCTATGCTATCTTAATTCTCAGTTATTGGTGGTACATTTTTTTAAATCTTACTATACCCCTTATATCAATGTTTTCATATTTGGCATTTATTTCTACAATGTTTTGAAAGTTGAACCTTTATCTACTAGTTTTGTACCCAACACTCTCCTTCCTGAAGTCTCTCCAATCCGCCAATCTTATTTTATGAGACTAAAAATGTACCACCATTTTTATGAATCATCTCTAATGTCCTCACCTACCCAAAAATATAATTTACTCTCTCCATAAAATATTTTGTCATGAACAAGATTTCAAGTCAGTTTTATAACACCATTCACTCTTTACCAACTTTTGCTTCTCATGTACCAATCCTCCTTCCATGGAGTTTCTTAAACACACTTTAGGTACATATTTTCTATCTTACTTTACCATTTTTTGTAATGTTTCCATATTTAGAATTTATTTTTACAATTTTTTAAATTTGAACCTTAATCTCCTAGTTGCGTACCCAACACTCTTCTTCCTTAAGTCTCTCTAATCTGCCACTCTCATTTTACGAACTAAAAGTTGCACCACCCTTTTGATATCTCATCTCTAATGTCCTCACCTACCCGGCCAATAAAATTTAAGGGAAAGGAGCTAATAATAATGTGTTTTAACTTCACACATGCGTAGATCTTAAACCATGCTATGTCAACACTTAAAATTAATGTTGATGGATAGTTTAATGAGTCTACTTCTCAATTCTATATTTTTCAACTCATAATGTGTTTTTATAGACTTACTATTGAAATCCCTATGTAAGAGTTCTTTATGGGGCCATTTTGAAGGTCCAACTGACTCCTAAGCATGCCATGGTAAGAAAAATCAATTTGGGGCCAATAATGGGGCATACACTCCCCAAAAAATCAAATGGCCATGCCAAAAATGGGGAGTTTTAACTCCCATTAATAGCACATAGTCAGTGAAATGTAGACACCAAGTTCGAGGTGGCAAAGCATTTATGTCTTGCCATCTTATGTTTATGACCCACCACCTCCCATCAATTTTGTTGATGCTTGGGTATTTTCCCCTGATCTTCTAGCATGTTTGTATCTATTTACATACATTACATGCACAAGGAAGAGGAGATGGAGGGTTTCATAGATGACACACTGGTAAGAACATCAAAAGTAGCATGAGTGCTTATACTCACTTGCCATTGTTGCTTACAGGTGAGGTTTTTTACACCTCACTAAGGCTATGATCCATTTGGTTTTGAAAATGTTAATATGCCTTCACATGTCTCTAAAAAAATAGTAATTTTGTTTGGTAATTTTTTTGATTAAGACATGTTAAATTTAGTGTAGTGATTTTGTGAATCTTTCAAAATGACTGGTTTTGGATTGAAAAATTAAATGGTAGTCTTAACCTTGTTTTTCTGTGGTGGTTTGTCACTAAATGTACAATCACCCTTCATTTATGACAATTTATATCTTTCCGTTCTACATTTATGAGCCATAACCTCACAATAATTTTGTTTTCATCTAATTAATTCACCTTGACCTCCTAGCATATTCATCTTCATTCACATACATTGCATATTTAGGGAAGAAGAGATGAAGGGTTTCAAAGGCAATACACTAGTAAGCAAAACAAAAAAACCATGAGTGCTTACACACTTGTAATTTTGTTTGGTCATTATATTAATTAAAATGTGTTTAATTTAGTGTAGTCATTTTGTAAATCATTTGAGATGGGTATTTTTAGCTTGTAAACTTCAATGGCAGTGTGAACACTCTTTTATGTGGTGGTTTATCACTAAATATGTCATTGACAGAATGTAAACACCTAGATTGAGGTGACAAAGAATTTATGTATTATCAATTTATCCTTATTGATGCATGCATTACATGAGTGAGTGATTTTTTAGAGAAGAGGAGATGAAGGGAAACAACACCATGATCACTTATACTCACCATCTCTACTTATAGGTGAGGTTTTTATACCTCACCATTGTTGTGAGCCATATGATTTTTATACCTCACTAATGGTGGGGTTATTATATAAATATTTCACTAATGACTCTCACACCTTGCTAAATATTAATCAAAAAACACTCACTTCATGCTATTCATATATTCAAGGGGAGGTGACAAATAATTTATACCTTCCCACCCTCTGCTTAGCCCATGATATCCATGCAATCCTTTCTCTACTTCTACATCATCTCCTTACCAAGAAAATACCACCTAATGCTTTATAAGTGGTGTTTGATTATTTGAGTTGTATGTGTTATATGCCTACTATCTTTATATTTTCCATTTATCCACCACATGATGGCACTAACATTTCCATTCTAGTAGGTCTTGGACTTTGTACACATGGACATCTTGTACCATCATGAATATGTCTTGGAATGTTTGTTAAAAATTAAAAAATATTATCCATGTCTATGTATTGATTTTTCATACTCAATATTTTCCATGTCTTGGACTATAGTAACTATAGTTTAATTAACTGTAATTGATATGTGGATCATTTTGAAGGAGAACATTTTTCCCAATGGACTGAAATCAATGTTTTTTTTAATATTCTAAGTTAATTTATTTGACATTTTATGGGAAATTAATGGCAATTCCTTGATTTCCTTCATCTTCTTAGGTTAAAATATTTTATTATTAATTATTTGAAGCACTAAAAGTCCCATATAAAAATGGAGTTTGTAAGACAAGTTAGTACTATAGGGTGGATTTCAATATTCCTGATAGTGAATGAGAACTATCATGGCTTTGATTAATAGACCACTCTCTACTCTTTGCCTCCACATAATGCACATTTAGGTACTAAATGAGTTATTTATTAGTTATAACTATAGGTATTTGTATACACCTTAAATTGGTCAAACAACCACACATATCATGTATTTTCAGAGTCCTTTTCATAGGAGACTTTGATTGAAGAATGTGAGCCTTATTCGTACTAGCCATGTCTTTGTTTTGCTTGTCTCGATCTTGTTTCTTGATTTTATCACTTCTCCATCATCTCAGTCAACTAATCTATACCCATAGAGGACCCTAGACTTGGCCTTAGTCAGTCCCAACCTATTTTTATGAGTCTTGAACAATAAAATTCTATAGGACTATAACACTCAACACTAGTGTCCTACTTGACACTATTATCCAATGGTCATTTTTTCTTCCTTAACAGGTCCCTATCCTTTCTTAGCCCCTCCCTTAAGTTTTGTTTAAATTTTTAATGTTGATTAATTTAAATAAAGATATCAAATTAAAAATAAATAATTTCCTATATAAAGGAATTCATAAGGCATCTATCTAGCACTAACTACTTTGGCACAAAAATTAATTAAAAATTAGTCAATAATATAGCTCAAGATTCTGCATCACACATAGATTTGCATGCTTGATCAAGGAAGGGCCTAGGAGAAAGTTCATTCTTGCATCTAATATGTGCGTTTATTATGTATGTTCCTTAAGGGAGAACTACATTCAATCTGAGACCCTAGTTTAAGGGTCATTGTAGGCAGTGATCAGGACAACAGGGGTTCTAAATTGTGTGATCATACATCCCCTAACCCAATTTTTTCCCTTTTACTTTTGATATGTTTGTTATTTTGTGTGTGTATATAGACCTAGGGTTTTTAGAAGAAAATAGGTTATACAATGGTATATAAGGTGATCACAGAGAAATAAGGACACCCACAGGACCCATAAACTAGACCACACCAAAATCTAGAACCAAAAATTGAATTGGACAATAGTATTAGAATTGTACTATAATGCTAGACACTAAAGTGTCCTATTTTTAATGCTCATATCCTTTCACCAAATGAAATATAGATTCTAGTTTTTGACATCTTCCCAGTTTTGCACAACATTTTTTAGCTTTTGTATCAACCATCTCAGCCTATTTTCTAAATAAGTCATCTCTTTTCCTCATGTAATTCATTTGATCAAATTGATATAAATTTATGTTTTACTACAATTGATTATATTTCACCCTTTAATCCAACCCTTTTATTTATTAGGAACTAAACCCTAGTTTCCCACAAATAATAAAACATTTGGTGAACCCAACTTGCTTTAAATAAATCTCAAACCCTAGATACCTTAGGGTTTTTCCTTCACATTTTTGTCCAAAAATTTGATTTCAAAATTCAAATTTTTGTACATTTATTGTCTTTATTTTTATTTTATTTTAGAATTAAACTTATTACAATAATTTCAAAATTCTAAACTCTACCCCAAAACCCTAGATTTCCAAACTAGGTCCTCAAACCCCAAGCCTTCCTTCCTTGCAATGTTTAGATAAAAGTTTTGGATTTTTTGTAAATTGTTTGGAGTGTCAAAAATATTTTAAAAATATATATTTTAATATTTATTTTTGCATTCATTTTCTTAACAATACTTTAACATATTCCCTTTGGTGAAATCAGTAAAATGGCCACTAAAGCACTTCTTCCCTCTCATCCTATAGATAAATTTCTAATTTTTTCTCATAATTATGATAATGAATGGAAAAATTTGAAAAATTACACAGTAGCCAAAAATGAGGAAAATTATTTCATTTACAATGAATACAATTACTATTGTTTTAATGAGGAATATGATGATGCATATGAAAATGATAGTGAAGAAAAAGTAGATGCATCTTCTTCTCTCAAACCTATCTCTTTTCTTCTCTCTTCTAAAAAAAATAATTTTGATAAATGTGAAAGGTACTTTTCACACCATTCTCCTATGCACAATGCATCAAATGAACAAATTAGTCATGCATTTCCAAGTGAACCTCTCATTGGTGATAATTTTCTTGCATTTAAACCTACTCTCTCTCTCTCTCTCTCTCTCTCTCTCGATACTTCTATGTTCAAATTACAACAATATAAATGCAATAAAGTTAAATTTGTTGAAAATATTGTCATTGATGTCAAAGGTCTAGCATTATTGGTGATAAAGGCCCCATTGCATTTAATGATGTTTGTAATAGATATATCTTGGCTAATGTGAGTTAATATTTATTTAATATTAACAAATATATTTTTGGTTGCATATGAGACAAAATAAGGGCCCATGGAGAAGTCAAAGAGCCACGGGGTAAAGACAAAAGAAGGATGGGATGCATTTTCCCATGAAGAGTCATCTTGGGGAATTCCAAGAGTCACCAAGTGAAGACAAAAGAGGAAGGGTGCAATTTATCATGAAGGGACACTTTGAGGAATACGAAAAGTCACCAAAGTAAAGACAAAAGAGGGAAGGACGTTTTTGCTCATGAAGGGTCACCACATGACTTTTGAAAGGCAAGGATATGAAGGGTCATACAAGTTTGGTGCCATTTTCCATGAGGATTGAAGGGTCACAAAGGGGGAAGGCCAAAGGTCATTTGGAGAGCTATAAATAAAGGCTTGAGAAGCCATTTGTAATATGGAAGAGAGAGGTTGATTTGATATTGTAATATCTAGCTTAGAAGAGCAATTATGAGAGATGAATATGATTTGTATTTGTTATATCTAGCTTAGAAGATCAAAAGTGAGAGAGAGAAAAGAGATGTTGTAATGAACTATCATTTGTTGAGATAGCAACATTGAGAGATAGTTGTGTGGTATACACAAAGGGGTTGGTGCTCCTGTGGGTTGGTGCTCACAAATAGTTGTTGGGTTGGTGCTCAACAAAGGGGTTGGTACTCCTGTGGGTTGGTGCTCAGTAAAGGGGTTGGTGCTCATGTGGGTTGGTGCTCGATAAAGGGTTTGGTGCTCCTATGGGTTGGTGCTCACGAATTGTTGCTGGGTTGGTGCTCATGAATAGTTGTTGGGTTGGTGCTCAACAAAGAGGTTGGTGATCCTGAAAGTTGGTGCTTATGAATATTATTTGGGTTGGTGCTCATTCACATAATTGAGATTATTCTCTATGGTTTTTCCCACGTTGGGTTTCCACATTATATCTGGTGTCTCTCTCTATCTTGTGTGGTGTTTATTGTTTGAGTTTTATTGCATATCTTGAATGTTTGATTAAGTGGAATTTGGTTAAGGGAAAGTTTTATAAGATATATGATATACTGATTTACCCCTCCTCTCAGTATATTTTGTGATTAACAATTGGTATCAGAGCAAGTTCCTTTTTGAAAATTTTTACAGCTTGAAGGTAGATCGGGAAAGCATGATGGCTGGGTCACAGAAAGGATTTTCTAAAAATAAGGCACCTTTGTTTGATGGGATGAATTATGATTTTTGGAGCATAAGAATGAGGACTTATTTGATGGCCCTTGGATTTGACATATGGAAAGCAATGGTGGAGGAATATGAAGAGCCACAGACATATGCAATTACTCCAGTAGAAAAGAAGGCAAGTGAATGTAATGCTTAAGATTTAAATGCTATTTTATGTGGTTTATGTGAATCTGAATTTGTTAAAGTTATGAAATGTCAATCTAATCATGAAACATGGGTAAAAATTGAGAATATTTACAAAGGTGATGGAAAGGTTCAGCAAGCTAAGCTTCAGAATTTTAGAAGACAGTTTGAAAGTTTGAATATGGAAGAAGAAGAAGATATAGCAAGTTATCTTTTGCGAGTTGATCAAATCGTAAATTAAATTCAAGGTCTTGGAGAAACATTTGAAGAGTCAACGGTGGTACAAAGGGTTTTGAGATCTCTACAAATGAGATATGATGGAAAGGTTTTGGAAATCGAGGAGATGAAGGATTTAGCTAAGCTAAAGATGGATGAGCTTCATGGTATTCTCATGGCATATGAGATGCAGACAGAACAAGATAAACCCTTGAAGAGAGAAGTAGATTTCAAGACATCAAATAAAGAGAAAGCTAAGATTCAAGAATCAACTGATAGTTCTAGTGATGATGAAGATGACAACGGAGCACTTTTCATTCGCAAGCAGAAAAGGGGAATAGGTAAATATCAAGGAAAATTACCTTTTAAATATTTTATTTGTGGAAAGATTGGACATTTTTCAGCTAGATGCCCAAATAAGGGTAATGATGAAGAAGAAGAAAATCCTATGTACAAGAAGAATTTCAAAGGCAAATCTAAGAAGGGATTCAAGAAGAAGAGCCTATATTCTAAGGATCCTAGCTCAGTCGAAGATAGTGGAGTTAGCGATTCAAAAGAAGAAGAGATTCTATTCATGGCCATACATGAAGGTGATCAAGAATAAAAAGAGGAGGAAGCTGAAGTGAATATGGAAGGAGAACTCATTTATGCCTTAGAAGAGTTAGAAGCTATTGAGAAGAAGAATCGAAGATTGATGTGTCAGATCGAGAAAAATGAAAAGGAGTCAAAGGAAATTATTGATGATCTAAAAACACACTTGGAAGAAGCTAAGAAGAATGAATAAGGTCTAACAACACAGTTGGAAATAACAAGAAAAGATTGTGAAAATTATGCTATTGAAATTTCCTCTTTAAAAGAAGATATTGAGAAAGCAGTCACTGATAAAGTAGTTAGTGATTCAAAATTTGAGGATAGCACTAACATGCTTAATAAGATATTGGGAAGTCAAAAAGCAAATTCAGATAAGATAGGGATCGGATTTGAAAAGAAAAAGAGCTATGATGAAGCTCTTACAAAAGAGGAAACAAAAAGGGGAGAAGTGAAGAATACAGAGGACATTTCAAATAGAGAAGGCTAAAGGGAACAAAGCTACAAAAGGCAATTAGGGAAACAATATACAGACATGTCTTATTTTTATGGCTATTGTTTTTATTGTAATGGATATAGTCACAAGAAATTAAAATGTAGAAAAAGAGCTAATAATTTTAGAAATAATGAGAAGGAAAGTCAAGTAGAGTCAAGCAGAAGCCACAACTTTTTTGCTCCTCTATCAAGCTTTGATGAAGAGAACATAGTATGCTACAAGTGCAACAACTTCAGACACATAGCTCAGTATTGTAGAAGTGTGTTTAAGTCAGTCAAGAAGGATCAGAGTTTGAAAGCTCCATTCATCAATAATAAGGATCAGAGTTTCAAAGCTCCATTCATCAAGAAGAAGGTTTAGACATGTTCATGGCAGAAGAAACAACCTGAAGATTCTATGATGGTTTAGACAGCTCTGCATGTAAGAAGTTCATAACTCTAAAGAAGATCAATGGTGGCACAGTGAGATTCAGAGATAAAACCACTGCCAGGATAGCTAGAAAAGGTACTTTGAGTTTGGATTATGGTATAACTAAGACTAAAAATGTTTTGTATGTAAAAGGTCTTAAGCATAATCTATTGAGTGTTAGTCAAATATGTGATCAAGGATACACATTAAATTTTCATGCTGAAGGTTGTGAGATTAGAAGAAAATATTCAAATGAGTTGATTGTAGATGCTCAATGGACAGGGAACAATGTGTATGTATTATCAGATATCTTCTCAAAGGCACGATCAATGGATACATTCAAATATCTACAAGAGGAGTTGGGAGTAATTTCTATTACTTCCTACCATTAATGTTTAGCATCAGTTGAGGGGGAGCTAAGTGTTAGCTCTAGGTAGGCCCTTTTCCATTGATGTCAAAGGGGGAGAATAATAAGTATAGGTATAGGTGTAGAAATAGGTACAAGGAATAGGTACAAGTTGCTACAGTAAGGGGGAGTTACTATATGTTTTTAGATGACAATATGTGTAGGTGATAGGATGTGGTAGTTTTAGGATTGAGGTTGCCATCAATGACAAAGGGGGAGATTGTTGGAAATATTGTCATTGATGTCAAAGGTCTAGCATTATTGGTGATAAAGGCCCCATTGCATTTAATGATGTTTGTAATAGATATATCTTGGCTAATGTGAGTTAATATTTATTTAATATTAACAAATATATTTTTGGTTGCATATGAGATAAAAGAAGGGCCCATGGAGAAGTCAAAGAGCCACGGGGTAAAGACAAAAGAAGGATGGGACACATTTTCCCATGAAGAGTCATCTTGGAGAATTCCAAGAGTCACCAAGTGAAGACAAAAGAGGAAGGGCACAATTTCTCATGAAGGGACACTTTGAGGAATATGAAAAGTCACCAAAGTAAAGACAAAAGAGGGAAGGACGTTTTTGCTCATGAAGGGTCACCACATGACTTTGAAAAGGCAAGGATATGAAGGATCATACAAGTTTGGCGCGATTTTCCATGAGGATTGAAGGGTCACAAAGGGGGAAGGCCAAAGGTCATTTGGAAAGCTATAAATAAAGGCTTGAGAAGCCATTTGTAATATGGAAGAGAGAGGTTGATTTAATATTGTAATATCTAGCTTAGAAGAGAAATTATGAGAGATGAATATGATTTGTATTTGTTAAATCTAGCTTAGAAGAGAAAAGGTGAGAGAGAGGAAAGAGATGTTGTAATAAACTATCATTGTTGAGATAGCAACATTGAGAGATTGTTATGTGGTATACACAAAGGGGTTGGTGCTCCTGTGGGTTGGTGCTCACAAATAGTTTCTGGGTTGGTGCTTGGCAAAGGGGTTGGTGCTCCTATGGGTTGGTGCTCACGAATTGTTACTAGGTTGGTGCTCGGTAAAGGGGTTGGTGCTCCTATGGGTTGGTGCTCACGAATTGTTACTAGGCTGGTGCTCACAAATTGTTGCTGGGTTGGTGCTCGACAAAGGGGTTGGTGCTCCTGTGGGTTGGTGCTCATGAATAGTTGCTAGGTTGGTGCTCAGCAAAGGGGTTGGTGCCCCTAAAATTTGGTGCTTGTGAATATTATTTAGGTTGGTGCTCATTCATATACTTGAGATTGTTCTCTATGGTTTTTCCCACATTGGGTTTCCACGTTATATCTGGTGTCTCTCTCTATCTTGTGTGGTGTTTATTGTTTGAGTTTTATTGCATATCTTGAATGTTTGATTAAGTGGAATTTGGTTAAGGAAAAGTTTTATAAGATATATGATATACTGATTCACCCCCCCTCTTAGTATATCCTGTGCTTAACAAAATTTTCAATGCATATTCCAAATGATCCATCTCATGTTCTTAACTCTACTTTGTCATCTCAAATAATGGAAAAATAATGTTTAAATGATAACTCTCTTAATCTTACTTCTCATATTGTAAATGAAAATAATGTATGCACTTCATTCAAGGATAACATAGATGCACATAATATTCTAATTACACATGACAATTTGTTGCACATTAGAAAATAATTAACATCTTCTCTTACCCCTCTCCCTAGTGATAATGGAAGTGATAATGAGTATGATAGTGAACATGCAAATGGATTTGATAATGGGAGTGAATATTGAAGTGATACTTATACTTCTCCTCTTTAAAATGAACAAAATTCTGATTGTGATAATGCATGGAATAATGATAACTATTATAAATATAGTGAATAAGAAAATGCATCTCATGCCTCTAACTCTTATCTCACTCCTTCTCTCAAACATAATGCATTACAGATTGTTGCTTCTACTTCTATACATGATTCTATTTCAAGTGATGCACATGTCAATGATAACATCACATTTTTAATTCAATTAGAATGTGATTTACTAAATACTAAAGATACCAATGAATCTCCAAAGCCACCCCATACTACAATAAAAATATTTCTCACTCTTCACCCAAAGAGAATGGTAGACCATATCCGTCTACTAAGGTCCAAGTTACCATTGCTCCAAAGGTTCAAGTGAGCAAACCCCCTCTCTATGATATAATTACTAAATGTAGCAATCCTATGGCTAAAATAAATGATCAAATTCAAAATTTAAATGAACCACTTCAAGATACTAAGATACCATCCCAGGAGATTATTTCTTTGATGAATGCAGTTGGTGAATTACAACACCATGTACATCTCATTACTTTGGAAAACAAGGCTTATAAGTCTTGGATATATGCTAATGACTTACATGGTAACCCTTTTCCAAAGACATTTATCAAAGATTCATTGCCTAAGCATTTCTAGATACTATCATTACCTCAATTTAATGAAACTGGAGAACTATTCATACACATTAAATCCTTTCGAAATGATTTACCATCTCAAGTGAGTCCTTTGATTCTACTTAAGTTGTTCTAGCAGATATTAGTGGGTAATAAAAAAATTGGTTCTTTCATCTACTCCTTGTTGGTTCTTTGCATAAATATGATGACTTAGAGGAGGCATTTCTCAGATATTACATAGAAAACATGGGTCCTCATGTTAAATATGAGAAACTTGCTACATTGTATCAAAATAATTTAGAGCCAGTTAGTGATTATATCTTATGATTCAAGATGCACATGTTAAGATTAATCTATAAACCAACAAATTTAGAGATTCAACATATCTTTATTAAGGGGCTTCACCAATGCCTCCTAGAGCATATATTATATTAGATAGAGTCCTTTTTTAGAAACTTATGTTATATAGTTCTAGCCTTGAAGAATAAATTAGGATTGAATGAGTCATATTACGTTGATCAACTTACTCTAGATTTCAAAACATTACCTCCATATATAGCTCCTAGAACTCAACATCCACCATTTATAAACAAGATAGGAGACCATAGCCAAAAACGAAACCAGTTAAGAATAGAGAGCTAGTTTCTAGAGCACCACCTATAGTATTCACTATAAAAAGTAGTAGTAGGGCACCACTAAATTTTGATTCAAAACAAAATATAACATATGTCATATTATAATCACTACTAGATAGGAGGTTAATCACATTGCCTTCTACTCATAATTGAGATCCATATCTCTTACATAAGTAGCCACATTAGCCCTTTTGTAACTATCATCGTATCCATGGACTCAAGGACTATATTAATAGATGTGTTGATAATGGAATCATAACATTCACACTAGGGGCATCAATATATCCTTCATAATGGAATTATAGACCTCATTCATCCATGATTGAGTCATCCCAGGACATTCTTTCATAGGAATCATTAATTGCTCATTGTGAGAGTAATGTAGTTTCTAGGACAGAACCTTATAGGAGATCTCTTATCCCACTTAGAGGGTTTGGAGACTAGTACAATGATATAAACCTACATATAGTAGTGTAGTACATGGATTACATAGTGTAATTACATATACATATCCAACATAGTCACAATCACTTCAATAGATTTTTAAGGGTCCTTTCTCATGTAGTAACCTGCTACGATTAAGATTAGATAAACCCATATTACAAAGTACTACCCTATATATATATTCACTAAAACCAAGTTTTCATGAACCTATTTCATGTAGAAACATGATAATATTGAGATTAGATGAGCCCTCATCACAGGTTACAATTCCATCTTGATATATTGCTCAGTCATACATAACACAATAGGAACCACAAGGTGTTATTTAATGTAGAAATCTACTATGATTGTGTATAGATGAGCCTCCTTCATAACACACAATTTTAGTTATGCATCTATTGAGATTATATCTTATAAAGTCTCCACATACATCTACAATTGGTGTACCATAGATAGCATCAGATATAAGGCATGTTTCCTGACACTACATGATAAGTATGGGCCCTTGTTCAGTTGGCCATCAGGGTTCAGATAGTGATACAACAACTAAGGGGTTGATACACATAGAGTGATATCTTACATTCCCTTCTACTAACAACTAACATTACTAGTTCCAAATAACCATCCCTAGACAAACCAAATTATCCAAATCCTGATCTTACCAATATCCTATTTTACCAATCTTAAACCAATTTACTTTATCAATTCAATTTACCAATTATAAAACAACCAATTTTTTTACTCACATATAATTCAAAATTAGATGTTAGCATTACACTTATCAATAATAATCAAATCACATCCCAAATTCCATTTTGCAAAACATATGTAACCTCAACATCAATGTCAAATCAACTATTTTTGATCAACAATTTGTAACAAATATACCAATAAACTCCAAATTCCATAACATAATATACATGAGTCAAAATCAAACTAGTATCCATATATATATAATGAGTTATCAAAACATATACACTAGTATCAAATACAATGAGTCATGAATGGACATCATGCCCTCAGTCTCAGTCTCACTCTCCTCACCAGTACTAGTCCCGTAATCTACCCTAGAACTTGATGGCCCCATGCCTCCTCGAGATGTTGCATGCCTCTTGTAATGACTCTCTCATTCTAGTATTCAACCATGATCCTCACACAAGTTTGCATATCACCTATGAATATATATATATATATATATATATATATATATATATATATATATATATATATATATATATATATATATATATACTCATCCATAATCCTCATACTAATAGATCCAAAATTAGGTGGAGGCATCCTATGCCTATCTAGCTTATCTCTTAGCTCATCTCTCTCTCTTAGTACCCTAACATATGTAACTATCACTATAGAAACCCTATCAAATATATGGGTATGAATACCGACTATAATCATTGCTTATTCTATCATCCCATCCTCCACCACATCACCATGTACGTGCCATGTGAGCTCTTGGAGTGTTGACTAAATTATGGTCTCCTAGTAATCATCATCTCCACCTCCTACCTCATCCTATGCTCCATATTTGAGCACCTCCCACCTCACCTACACACAAAGTATGACACTACATTAGATATATAATTTGAAATAAAACTAAAAAGCACAAAATTATACACAATTCAAATATAATCACTACTTACCTCCCATCATTTGGATTAGCTTAGGATTCTCATAGTTTGGAGCATCCCCTACCTCAATAGAGTAGAATGGAATCCACTAATGCCTAGCCCACCATGTAGTATATACATATATACATCTAATGTCATCCACATCTAGAATCTTGATGACCATATCCCTTACATCCAAAGGCAATGGTGCAAGCTAAGCCTTAGTAGGCCTAACATGAACTCTTACCTTCGTGGATGCTTACATACTCCTCATCCACACCCAAATTATAGGGGGAACATCTTGTGGTACCCCAAACTATATATTCATGCATTCATATTGAAAGTTTTCATAAATTCCAACCTAATGGTAATGTATCCAATAACTAACCCTCATGTATTGAAATTATACCCCATCCAATGCCCACCTAGGAAATCCTCTATAGGACCTTCATATGATGTCACCAACCACTAATCCATCTAAAAATCACCTATAATGGTCCATCTCAGGGGCTCAAATAGCTAATGTACTAATCCATCACTCTTTAAATGGCTATGAAGGTTCCCACTTTTCCCTTGTTAATCCAATTGGCCACATAACTACTATGTTCTCATAGGCCCAATAATGAAATAAGGTCATAACACTCACCCTGCCACTAAATGACTCCTATGTAAACCTGTAGATATTATTATATAGGTGGGCTAACATAGTCGTACCATATGAGAATATAGTGCCATATACATCCACACTATGCATAATCCTATACATCCTATATGAAATAGATACTCCACTCCCATCCACAATAACAAAAGTTGCCAATAAAATAACTAACCACTTCCACAAGGGTGGAACACTAGAATGCATAATAATTGACATTAGTACATCACTTTCACTATCTCTTTGATGTATACCTAAGGGCACACAAACAAATTAAAAATATTCATGATCAATGACATCAACACCCATATCATATTGTATTGTCACTCACCACCCACTAATTGATAAATGTAATATGTGATACACATCCTCCAAAGTCACAGTCATTTCTCTTGTAGGAAGTAAAAAAGTGCATGTATCTACATTACACATCTCATATAAGGAAATAATTAGATATCAATCCCACTACACTATACCTAAGTCACACATGTGACCTAACCCCACCCTATCCATGACAACCCTCTCATCAGTAGATAATGGTAATAACCTCAATGTCTCCATCACCCAACCCCTATAAAAATCTCTCATATATAACTCACCCTTCAAAACACCAAAAATATCACATATATAAATCAAAAATACCAAATCCAAAGCCAAAATATAACAACAACACTAGATAAAAGATAGTAGGGCAAAAACCTAGACAAGAGTGCTGAAACCTAGATAGGAGCACTAGATACAGGATAAGAGCACTGAAACTAGAAATTTATTTTATAAACTAATCTTAAACCCCTCAAAAATACCAAAATAAGCCAAAAAATTAATAAGAATCAAGTGTTTGAGCTTCTTACTATGGTCACATCGCCACCAACCTAAACCTAGGTTGTCAACTGCTCAAAATGGGTCATGGTAGGTGCTCATTTCTTTGGCATTTTTTCTCACTCTAGAGCTCAAAATATCCACCTAGTTAATACATAAATGAACCAATAATCAATACAATTTACTATATTAACCAACTTGTTCATTCAAAATAAAATACCATTTTCCCCATAACTTGAACACTGTAACCATTTTCTTCCATAGAATTATGATGATAATACCTTCAACATCACTCTAACTTTACTCTCTTACCACCTCATCTACCTACTATGACATGAACATTTATATATTTATGTTATATCTAGACACACACCTTGGTCCTTACCAATCCAAACATGTTACACTTTCAATAACTTAATCTAATCAATCAAATAACCTATCAATCCATTCACAACATACCAACCTTGTTTCTATTATTGTGTCATTAGTAATCACTTTTGGCTTAACCTCTTCTATCACAAATTTTGTCCCTCTCCCCAAAAGGGGGACATCATTCATATTATTCCTATTTATAAACTTACCTAACATACCCATCCACTCTCATAAGTGTATATACCATGGTTATTACACATCCAATAGTTAGATTATTAGATTTAGCTCAGATTAGTTGAGATATATAGTGATTCAAATTATATGGGTCACTCAACATTACTCAAGGCATTCAGAGGGATATACCTTTTGTTTAAAAATTAATAGACTATTTTCATATAGTGGTTTAGATTATATGGATTCACAATGATTTTGGTATAGATATAGACTCAGATACCATATTTTTGGGCATGCACATACTATATATATCACACATACAACTTCATACAACATGACACAATTTAAAAAATTAGATAGTAGAATATAGGCATAGTGTAGAGCATAGTGTTTTAGGTCTCCAATTTTTCACATGAGGCATGGAAATATATTTCATATCACATGTGGTTATATAAATTACCATATTGTATAGACACATCACTCACATACCAAATTTAGGGGCATGACACATATGTTCATGTTCATCATTTAGGATTATACAGATGGAATGGAAATACATGCCATTTTATTCTTACACATTGAACATAGTTTTATCTTATACCCAACTATACCTAGGTTATCATCAAGTTGGACTTCACACCCATTTGCAGTGGTTAGTCCATTGTATTACTTAGTTATAGACTACATGAGTTTGTGCGAGACAGAGGATATACATTAGTTTTGGGCCTTTGAGAATTTCTCAGTTATAGTGAAGATATTTAGAGTTAGGGCATGATAGATTTCACTTTTCATAGCATAAATTTTTTATACATACATCTAGATTACATGATTTTATGTGGGATAGAGGATAGATGTTGGTTTTGGGCCTCTGAGCATTCCTCATCTTCAGTCAGATTTAGCATAGGGGTAATCATTGCCCTCCTCCATAATACATAGATTATGCATTTAGATTCAGTATAGGGGGCATCCACTCCATGGATTCCTTATCTCTTCAGGTAATATTTGGCTCTTCATCCACTTTCTTGGCTAGGAAGTGAGATAGACCCTTGCAACATATTTATCTCTATATAGGTAGGTTCAGGTATGCATGTTCCTTTTCTTTCTTTTACTCTAGTATTTCATTTCATTTCATCACTTAAATAAAAGGGAGGAAAATGTATACACCCTAAATTGGTCAAGAAACCACAAATATCATGTTTTTTCATAGTCTTTTTCATAGGAGACTCTGACTAGAGAATATGAGCCTTATTCGTACTAGCCATATCTTTATTTTACTTGTCTCAATATTTTTTATTACTTTTATCACCTCTTTATCATCTTATTCAACTGATCTATACCCTTATAAACCCCCAAACTTGGCCTGTGTCAGTCCCAACCTATTTTTTTGAGTCTCAAATAATAGAATTTTGTAGGACTATAGCATCCAGTGCTCTTGTCTTGCTCGGTGCTATTCTCTAATGGTCATTTTTTTATTGCTTAATGGGTCCCTAACCCTTCTTAGCCCCTCCCTTAAGTTTTGTTTAATTTTTTAATGTTATCTAATGTGAATAAAACTCTCAAATTCAAAATAAATAATCTCTTATATAAAGGAATTCACAAGGAATTTTATATCTATAACTTACTACTTTGGCACACAAAGTAATTAAAAATAAGTCAATAGTATAACTCAAATTATGCATCACACATAGATTTGCTAGCATGATCAAGGAAGGGCCTAGGTGAAAGTTCATTATTGCATCCAATGTATGTGTTGATTATGCACATTCCCTAAGGGATAACTGAATTTGATCTAAGACCCTATCATGAGGGTTAATATAGGAAACAATCATGACAACAAAGGTTATAAATCATGCGATCATACTTCTGCTAACCTAGTTTTTTCCCTTTTGCTTTTGATATGTTTGTTGTTTCATGTGTGTAGATAGACCTCGGATTTTGAGAAGAAAACAAGTTACACAATGGTATATATAAGTGTTCATGGAAAAATAAAGACACCCACATGATTCAAAAACCAGACCACACCAAAATCTAGAACCAAAAATTGAATTGGAAAATAGTGCTAGAACTAGACTATAGTGCTAGATGCCAAAGTGTCCTATTTTTAGCACTCTTAGCCTTTCACTAAATGAAATCTAGTTTCAGGTTTTTGACATCTTCCCAGTTTTGCACAATAGGTTTTAGCTTCTATATCAACCATCTCAACCTATTTTTCTAGATAAGTCATCTATTTTCCTCATGTAATTCATTTGATCAAATTGATATAAATCATGTTTTATTGCACTTGATTATATTTCACTCCTTAATCCATCCCCTTTATTGTTTATGAACTAAACCCTAGTTTCCCAAAAATAATAAAATAGTATGTAATTATTTTCTCTATTTTGTAAACCTTGACATTTGGCCTTACTTTTAAGATTTGAACTATTGTTTTGAAGCATGATTAATCCTTAGATTTTTTTGTTGGTCCTTGAAATTCATTTGGGATATTCATATGAATGTGAGGTGGTGGGTCATAAACATAGGATGGTGAGACATAAATTCTTTGCCACCTCAAGTTGGGTGTTTACATTTCACCTATTGCATGCTATTGAATAAGTTTAAAATCCTCACTTTGGGTAAAACCATTTGATTTTTTGGGAGTGTATACCCCACATCAATAACACTAAATTAATATAGAGTTATTGTAGTTTAAAATTTCATAGAATGATTCACATATTAAGAGATTTTTTTTAATAACAAACACGCAAAGCTCAAGAGCTATCCCATTTTGCTATTTCTATAGAATTCAAAAGACAATAATCCTAAAAATTAATCCCCTCCTATTAGCCCCTAATAGATTTTTTTGGCCATGGCATGCCTAGGGTTCGGTTGGACCTCCATGTAGGGGAATCAAAATACTGAGCTTGTATAGACACACTATGAGATGAAAATCTAAAATCAAGATAAAAATCTAGAATCAAGAGGTAAACTCGTTAAGCTATCAATAAATGTCAATTTCATGTGTTGAAGTGGCATGATATAGGATCCACATATGAACTAATTTAGATCGCATGAATATTGGGTCCTCTCCCTTAGTTTTATTGAGTATTTTTATTCAATTGGAATAAACAATTACTTATTAAAAATTATTCACATTTAGTCTACTTTGAATTAAACTATAATGACTATTGAGTATTGTTATTCAATTGGAATAAAAAAATACTTATTCCAAATGATTCATAGATAGACTACACTTAATTAAACTATAGTGACTATAAATGTCTAAATAAAATACAAGGCCTAATCATCTTGGATAAAACATTAAAAACAAGGGTCCAATACTAGAGAGGGTAGTTGAGAGGATAGTTTTATTGAGTATTGTTTTACAATTGGAATAAACATGTTTGTATGGTTCACATTGGTATAATATAATTATTTGCATGAATTTATATGAATGTAATTCATACATGTAAATCATATGCTTTTTTGTATGACTTTCAGTGATTTTTTGAAGCCACAATTATTTATTCTAAATGATTCACAAATCTACTACACTGAATCAAACCATAGTGACTACAGATTCTTAACCTTAGAAAGTTATAAAAAACCTCCCCTTTAAGTAATGATGGCTAAAAAAAATTTAATGACTAATTGTTTAAATAAAATTCACATTTAAAAAAAATTTATATAAAATAATTTTATATTCAATTATTGTTTAAAATTTTTGAATATGAATTTTGATTTAACCTTTTAGGGTTTTATAATGAAAATCCTATGTTTAGATTAAAGGGGTGAGATGTCTAAATTAGTTAAATAAATGTGAAATAAGTAAATATTATTTTGTTTTCATTTTGACCTTTTTTGAATTTTTAAAAATAATAATAAATAAGGATAAATAGAGACTTATTTGAAAATTGACCATCCTAGATGATTTAGGTTCTGAAAGTTGAGATCTGGGCAGTTATCTATGTCATCAATATAATTTGGTGTTTGTCTTCTCACTGGGTAGTAGCACCTAGTATGGACAGTAACACCATCTATGTGTAGTGTCATAAATATGGCACTAATGTCCCTTTTATGGGAATGATCCTATTTTTGAGAGCACCTACACCTATGTCTATATGTCATATTCTTATGTGCACAAAACTTAGAGCCCTATGTTTTGCCTAGAAAACCTGATTTAATGTGCAAACCTTAATCTTCCTTATAATTATGGCATGAGCAATAATTTTGTGTGTATTAGTAGGATAGACTAGACATCGTCAACACCCTTTTGTGTAGAGAGTTTCCTATATACCAATACTCTGAAGAGGGATCAAGCCCGATGTCATTCTCCCACCTAGTACTTGATGCAAGTGCAAGTGAATACTAGAATGAGAGTGGTCTTAGATGCCTTGAATGTGCTTGAGATTTTAAATGTTTGAAAATTAGGATTAAGGCTATTATAGATGGTAGTAAGTATAAATTAGGGTATAATAGGGATTAAATACCTTAATTTTTCTCAAATTTGTCTTTGGTTTGAATAATTTTTTCATCTAGTGAATAAAGGTGGATTATATTTATATTTATAGGGCTTTGTTGCTTGTGTAGATAAGAAAGCATGCTTAGGCCAACCTTAGGAGGGTTACACATTTGAAAAACTATCCATTGGAAAGATGTATGGATAAGGACAATATCACCTAGTTAGGGACACTAACACCATGTGGTTATAGTGTCTCAAATGTGGTACTAATGTCCTCTTTGCAGACTATTGAGGAAGTTGGATTGGGATCTAGGATGATAGTTTTGGGATTGTCCTTTGATTGGTTGTAAGTGATTATGGTCTGCTAAATGTCTATAAAAGTAAGTTTAATTCTCAATGATAGATATATGTCTAGCCTAGAGATAGGTTAACTCAAGTGACACTCTTAGCATCCAATTACCAATTTTAGGTGATTATATTTACTGCCTTTTATGCTAATAATGCAACAAAGTGAAATGACTAGTATAAAGGAAAAATAAGCACACCTGGACTTACCTTACAAGTGAAACCTATGTAACTGAGTTTGATTATGAGAATCTAGGTATGTATACATGGAACATGATCTAAAGCAAAGCCCTGAAATGAAACATGCAAGAATCAATCCTTACTTAAGAGACGATCAAAAGCAAAAAATTATGTTGAAATGAAATAACTTAGTAAAGCTAAGTAAAGAGAGAGGAAAGGAATGAATACACCTCATTGGGTACATGAACCAATGCATGAACCTGGTGACAATGTGTGTGTGTGAGTGTGTATAGTGATCATATCATTGAATAATTTGAATTAAGTTGATGGCTTGTTCAATCCTCATATGGGTGTCTCAATAACTCAATCTAGTTTTGACTCCATCATTACCCATGCCTACTGTTAGGAATATAGAATGTAGAAAAATAATAATGAAATAAAAATATAATTAAAATTTAGAGAACACAAAAGAATAGAGACACAAATTTAACGTTGTTCACCCAATATGGATTACGTCCACATAGAAACAAACAGTCCTTATTATTCAATACAACAAATGAAGGGAAAAACCTATAATAAATCCTCTACAATATCCTTTTCACTTTCTCTATTTTTACCACTTGATTAAAATTCCCTCATATCAAAATAGGGTTATAAATTGGGGAGAAAATGCACTAAATTAATTTATACTATTAGATCTACAACCTAATAGTAAACAGTCTAGATTAACTACAAAATTACAATATTTTATAATGCATTTTTCACAAAATTTTACTTTGGGGGTGCTACCCCCGAACCCCTATCAAGGGGGGATACAAAATAGGTCACCAACCACTTATAATCCCATGGTGACCCTAGTGGGGGGGGCGGTGTTGCCCCCCTACACCCCGCTATCAGGGACTAGGCATTAAAAATAAGATCAAGCTCCACCATCCAACACCTGCTTGGTCGATCCTGATCTTTATAAATAGCTTGGATAAGAATATAAGTTTGTCTAATAATTTCATGTAAGTGGTTAAATAACTAAATTAGGCCATGAATCCATCATTTCCCACCTATGTAAAGTAGATGCATCTTTAACTATATTGCCTAAAGTGTTGAAAGTATCTAGTTGAATAAATCTAACTATGTATTCAGCTTTACAACCACTCAGGTATATTAGGCAGCTCTAGGCCACTCAAGAATGACAACCACTATATATGGAGTAAGGCATGAATATAGTGATAAAATTTAATGTGATATCAAGTATATACACCATAAATGATGACACAGAGTTTATCATTCCATTTGATCATCCTATCTGAAGTTGAGTATATGGAAACTACATGTCATACACATGCCCCTAATCTAGTATCTGAGTATACTAAATCTGAATTATGTAATAAATAAATATATGTAACTGATCTAAATGTATGAGTGATCATGACATGCATAATGCTCCCAAATCTAAGCAACTAGTATGAATTTGATTTGAAATAAATGTAACTGAGCTAAATCTAAACATAACTACCAAACTTGTGACTGTATTTGTGCAAATATGTACTGTACTTGATGTACTGGTTTGAATGATATAGACTATCTTGAAGGTGGGGATACTGGATAATAGTGCAATATATTGGAAAATAATTCCCTATGGTGCTAGTGTCCTAATCTAGGCACTAATGATTGCTTGGTCTAATTTCTAAGTGATCTAGACTAAATTTTGAATCTCTATTTTGTTATATTCCTGCCTTGGGTCTAATGTCTAAATTTGAGCCCATGTTAAAATTTATTTATGAATAGAAAAGTAGGAACCTGATTTCCATGACAAACTAATATGATTTCCCCTTCTTTTGAGGGTAGTTGTGAAACATGTGTAAGAGCTACCCTATAAAGAAGTAGCTCTACAAAATGTGTTAACTAGAGTATCTGCATGATATTCCAATATAATGTACAAACATAATATTAGAATGTAAATATATCTAAGCATAAGTAAGTAATTTAAGATGTATGTTGTAATCTTACATTTCATAAGGGTGTCAAGATAGATGTAAACAATAGATATAGTAGTAAAATATGAGTAACTACCTAGGGGGATGGGGCATGATGTCCATCATGGCACCCAAGTAGGAACGGTAGATGCATGAGGTCCCTTATGGAATTAACAACTAATGTGTGTAACAAGAAAATACAAGTGTCATGGTGTAGAAGCATACAAGGAAACAAACATACAAACACATGTGTAGACACCAAAAATATGCATACAATAGTTTTGAATGTTGTAATTCCCTTGGACCACCTTAGGACCCCCTTGGACCCAACCATTGGCCTTTTGACCATAAAACATGTCTAAATCTAATAAATCTAACTTACTGACTAAACCCACCTTTTAACCCAACATTACCTTGATACTCGACCACCAATAGTTAGGGTCTACCATCTAACTGACCTTCACCTTGACTTACATTTTTAGAATTAGCTTGTCTAATTCATGTGTGAACCAATGCATGCATGATTTATATTTAGATAGTAAGTTGGACCCTTTGTTAACATCTCATTGTACTTATCTTTCCTTACCTATAAGAAGGGAGGAGCAGGAGGTGAAAAATGATCCACAACTATCAAGAGCTTTTTGGCATCTAGAGCTTCCTTTACAGGTGTTCTTCTAGTAATATAGTGATACAATCATCATGATAGAGAGTCAACTTGATGCTACCCATTGGTCAACAACTAAGTACTGTAACTCTATTAAAATCATGTCAGACTCTATCAACATGCCAACTGACTCAACCATTCATTTGACCAACCTCTGACAAGCTAAGTATTTGTTTCTAGTCTATCAATTACTTTGTTTCCATTTCATGATAAGCCCAACATAAACCAATCTCCTAGAATTACCTTCTTTGACCCTGTCAGCATCCAAACCCAATACATAATAATTATTAATGGTCACTCTGACCACTGATGGTCTATCTAATCATCATCAATTACCTTAACCACCGATGGTCATACCAGTCATCGATGGTCACTATGGTATAAATTAATAGCAAGCTATTTTCATCCACCTACCCTCAATCAAATAAAACTTTTTATTCATTTACCTGTTCACAAAGCCCCAAAATATTTTTTGAACCACATACAACCTATTTAGCATTAGTATTGACCTATTTATTGCTATATTAGTCATTTTAGTCTATTTATTTATCAAACATTTCTTGTATTCTATTTTAGTACCTTTTGATTATTGATGCAATTACTTTATCTTTATATTTTTGAACTTAATTGTTTAAAAAGCATGGATTGATAACCTCCAAAAAATCTCATGCTTCTTGGATCTAGCTCGCATTAGGCAATCCACCCAGCTATCTATCTAACCAACCATTTTATTTAGTGCTATATTACTTATAGGTCATTCCTCCCAATCTAAAGAGGAGCTCTCTACAATCATTTGATTCAATACACACACAATCAAATAAGTTTTTCAACCATACCTGTATCTAGTTTTTCTTCCTTTCTCTAAATATAAGATGAAATTCATTAAAACATTTTGGCATTCTTGATGGGATCTCAAGTATCTACTTGGGTTTATTTTGTTTGCATATATATGCTCTTCCCCCTATTTTATGCTCATAAACAAAACTAAAATCTATTTTGGGCTTAAAATCAAATGTATACATTGATTACTTACAAGTTTAGTTCACATAGTTTAAATTAAAGAAATGTATTTCAATCATAACATCACTTTTGTTGCACACACTAAACCAAACCACCTATATCAATTAAACATCAAACAACTTGAGATAAGGATTGACTAGGATTTCATCACCTAACAGTCACCTTACCCTTTCTCAGTGATCCTACTTGGAGGTCATTACCAAGGGGAGAACCAACTCATCTTTCTAGTCGATTATAAAATCTAAAAATTAGTATATATTGGCTAAGCACCCAACACCCTCATCACTATGGTGTGTGAAGTGAGGGGGTAGGCCCAAATACCAAGCCATGTATTGATTCTTAATACAGATCCTTTTGAGAGCTTGAAAAACTTGAAGCCATTAGTAGATTTCTTTTCTAGTAGTCACAATTTATTGAAAGCTTAAAACATAAGACAAAAGAAAGACTAAAAAGAACTCTAAGACTTAACGTACTTTCTAGTGTGTGATTATTTTCCTTGATCATTTCTTCTCTTTGCTTTGTTTGAGTGGTGAGATTGTTTGTGTATTATCTCTCTCTCTCTCTTATCTTGTATGGTTTTAACTCATGAACAATGATAGGACCTAGTAGAATAGAACCCATCACTAAAACAATCAACCTCTTCTACCTCCTCATGTATGGAGTACATTTTTGAACTAGAGAACTCTCCTCATCCTTCACAAATTCCTTCTTTCCTTTGAGAAGTTACGTAAGGAGATATAGACTTTACCACCTTCTTAGATAATAATCCTATGGCCCTTCAACATTATCTTATCACCATGCCTCACCGTACCCTTGCTTCAGTCCCATATGTGGACCCACCTTATGGCATGCCTTCCCACCTTATGGGGAATCTTCTAATGCCACAGTCACCACCCAACCATTGACTACCCAAGCTTCTTCATCTATAAATAATCCCTTTGACATTAATGTTGAAAACTAACCTACCCAACCCACCAACACCCTTACTTCTTCCACCCCCACCAATAACTCCTCTACCCTAGGAGCTACCCAACCATTAACCACCTATACTACCCTCACTATGGGAAAACCTACTACTATCATTACTAGCCTTCCTTTAGCTATCCCTAATCCATTATTCACTACTCCACTTCAAAATCTTATGGTGTCTATACCTTCTACCTTACCCTCAATCAACACAAAGGTCACTACCTTTCCTTTAGTTACCAACCCAATCACAGCTTCTACCTAATAGGTACCCATTTTGCCAAACTTGGGTTACATCCCTAAACCATAAAGGCATGTACCTCTATGTACTACCTAACCACCCACATCTACCTACCCCTACATAGATTCCACCCAACCATTAGTGTTTACATACCAATATGTGGCATATCCTCAACCCCCTACTAATTATCAATATGTCACCCAACCACCATAACAATATGCACCTTATAATTTTTCAATTATGCAACCCCAAATAGATCTAATGAAAATTCTCATCAATAAAATGACTACTTTAGAGTTGCCCATCTTTAGTTCTCACAATATTCTATCATATGACTAGATCTGCAACGAACCTATCTACCCATCTATCCCTATCAGATCATATCCTCCTCAGTGGGAGCTTCCCAAGTTTTCTAAGATTTAGAGTAAGGAAGACCCCTAAAAATACCTTAGGGCATTTAGGCACTCATGTTATTTTATTGCCTATGATGATGCTATCCTTCTCCACACTTTTCTTATGTCTTTGTCAAGACCAACATTGGATTAGTATAGTGCCTTAACCAAACATTACCTCTTCTCTTTCACCCAAATAGCTCAAATTTTATTGGAACATTTTTCAATAAACATCTCCAAGAAATTTTCCATCACCAACCTTTACTCTATCCGACAATTTGATGATGAATCTATTGCTGATTTTGTAGCCCATTGGAGGATCTTAATCAATCAACTTTCATTCTCCTTACACCAACTCGAACTGATAGAAATTTTTGCATGGGTATGTGCCAAGCACATCTCTTTTACATTGCATGTTCAGATCTTCTAAACCTTTGATGAAGCTTTTACTATGCCACATTAACTAGAAAATAGATCCATCGATGAAGGGAAGTTGAAGTTGAAAAATTGGGGCTTCCTTATATTTCCAAACAAGAACCTCTAACCCCATATTTTAAAAACTAACCCATCACTTCCAATATCCAACACATTATCATATCAACCCAACCAATCAAAACCTCTACCAAACCAACTACCCCTCAACTATCCAAAATAACCAAACCCCAAATGATCAAATATTATTCTATCACTTCAACCAAACTAACCAAAAACCTTGGTATCTTCCCTATATAGAGCCTTAATCATCCATTAATGAAACTAAATCTCACCTCACTAAAACCACCAATCAAACACTAAACCAAATCAACCAAGGAGGTAAAACTAGCAAGAGGATAAAAGGCTAGAGTTTTTCCTCCCTCAACCTTACCCTCCATTTTGGGGCCTCATCCCTCTACTTTGATTAGGAAGCTAACTATCTCAACCAAAACCCAACCACCATTTTTTATTACAACTTCACAATTGCTTTCCAACACACCCATCTTCACCAAGCCATCAATGACCAAGCTAATTGCCCTAAAATATTCTACCTCTAAGCTATCAACCTCCTTACCTAAACTAAAATCATAAAATAATCACACCACCATACTTAAGACCTCTACCACCAAACTTGATTCTAAATAGACTTCCATCTCAACCACCAAGGCTAAAACCTCTAGACCTTTGCCAATTTTAGCTAAGTCTTACTCAACTATTTTCCATAGGTTATTGAAAGCTTCTTATTTGACCTTACTTCCTATAAATCCCTTTGACCCTCTAGGTCCAAAACCCATTTGGTATAATGACCACCAAGTATGCTCCTACCATAGGACATTTGGGAATGACATAGATAAATACAAAGCTCTCCAAACCATAATCCATTAGCTCTATGATGAGGATGATCTATTAATTGATGAACCTCCCATGAGCATGTTACCAAACTAAATAGGAATAATCAATACCTAACACCTAACTACTCCTCCAATCTCACCTTAGAGTGAGGGAGGGCCTAAACAATCTCCTACCCCAACTCCTCCCTCTATCATCTTCTACCTCCTAAAAAGTCAAATTCAAACATCTTCCCATTTAGCCTAACCTAAGGTATCTATCTTAGGTGACTCTCAATCCAACCCCTCTAAATTAATCAGGAGAGTGGTTCTTAAACAACTTCACCAGACCCCAACAAATATGAGCCTATATGAATTGATCTCTACCTCACCTCATCATCACCAAGAAATGATAGAGGCATTGAAATCAATAGAGGTCCAACCTAAAGACCCTCAACCTCTAATGCCATTTGTTGGTGCTCTCCAAATTTCTAACCTTATCACCTTTAAGGATTTAGAAATACCTTCTATCCATCTTGATGACACAGATCCCCCTCTTTTCATCACTACCTACATCAAACAAACCCACATCAAATGAGTTATGATTGATGGGGGAACCCAATATTAATATCATCTCCTCCCATGCCTATGACCAACTTCAACTAAAAAACATCATGTCTAAAACCTCATCCATCCTTTAATCCTTTAGTGACACCATGACCATTACTTTGGGAACTATTATCCTCCATATCCATTTAAAACATCACACACTCATTAAAGCTCTTCTATGTAGTGGAAGGTGAATTCCAGTATAATGTTTTATTGGGATGACCTTGGATTTAATCCATGGGTTATGTACCCTCTACCCTCCATCATTGCATCAAATTTGAACATGAAGGCCAAGTTGTCACTATACAAGCTAGCCTAAGCCCCTTTTCATCATGAAACATGACTTATCGACCCAATAATTCCCTCCTACCTTCATCTAACACACCCTCATCAGTTAAAGACAAACCTTCTACCATAAAAGTGGATGTCATATCCTCTTCCACCATTGAGGCATCTACTAGATCATTCATCCCCTTGGATCAAATCCTCACCATAGACCCTATAAAATCAACATTATAACATATTTCACTTGGGGAATATCACCTTTTGACCTTTGATACCTTCCTTAATCCCCATTAGTATGGGAAATTTAATAACCAACATAGGTATGATCCCAATATTGGAGCCATTATTCCCTTTGAACCTCCAAACTATCAAACCCATTTAGTCTATGGGGGACTCGATGAACCCCTTGGCACTTCCACCACCTCTCTTTCACCTCAACCATCACTTTTAGCTTATCCTATATTGATAAAATGAGTTTCACCAAGATATACCTTCATAGGTTTCCTTGGAAGGGCTTTGGTCTTGGATGATATGAATAGGGGCCACATGATCTACTTCCCATTAAGACTTAGAAGCCCCATGAGAAATATGGACTAGGATTCTCTCTACCAAACCAAAAAACTAACTCACCTCACATCACCAATATTGATAAGGAAATCCCATACTCGTTGACTCCCTCACCATCAAAATTGGAGGATTCTGACATCATCCCTCTTAATTTTTTTTCATCAACATGATTCGCCTTGGGCCCCTAACCTATAAAAAATATAGGGTAATCATAACCATCCCTATGACCCATATTGAGATGATAGGAGATGACTCTCCTACCATTAATACCATTTGGTGTTAGGATGATGATTCTATTATCACCTATCTTGGCATACCATATTCCTTCATCTAAAAATCTCTACTTCCTAAGACTTCAACCATGTTAAATGAATCTACCATGGATACCAACTTGGGTACCCCAGATGACCCACACATTTTCAAAATTGACTAATCACTAAATTCTAAAGAGGTTAATGACTTCCCTTAGTTTAGGACTATAACATAGCATTCACTTGATCTTATAACAACATGCTTGGCATTGGCCCCTATATCATTACCCACAACATAGTCACCCATCATGATGCCAAAAATGTTAGGTAAAAACTTAGATAAATGCACCCTCACATAGCCCTTCTCATCAAATAAGAGCTTCAACATCTCCTCTATATCAATTTCATTCAACCCATTGACTAACCCTAATGGGTCTCAAATATCATGCCTATTACCAAATCCATGGGGAGACTATGTATTTGTGTGGACTTTTAGGACCTCAACCTTTCTTGCCTAAAAGATGACTTTCCTCTACCAAACATTGACCAACTAGTTGATATTTTAATTGGCCATGAGATGTTATCTCTTATGGATGGGTTTTTAGGCTACAATCATACCCTAATCATCCTTGAAGATTAGTATAAAACTACCTTTATCACCCCATGGGGGACCTTCTACTATAGGGTCATGCTTTTGGACTGAAGAACACTGGTGCAACCTAACAATGTGGTATGACCTACATATTCCATGACCTTATCCAAAAAATCATTAAGGAATATATAGATGAACTTATCAAGAAATCCAAATATCAAAAGGATCATTTAGCCATTCTCAAGATCATCTTTAAGCACCTCATCCATTACCATGTCCACATTAACCCTAAGAAGTGCATTTTGGGGTCTTGTATGGAAAAATCCTTGGCTTTATCATTTCCCTTCAAGGAATTGAAGTTGACCTAGCCAAAATTAAAGCAATCCTTAACATGCCTCCTCCCACCCACCTTAAGCAACTACACAGCCTACAGGGGAAGCTCCAATACATTCATCACTTTATCTCTTAACTCTCAGACTGATGCCAACCCTTCCACCACCTTCTGAAAAAGGATGTATCTTTTAATGGAAAAATAACTATCAAAAGGCCTTTGATTCACTTAAATATTACCTCTTATCTCCACCTATTCTCACCCCTCATAAGGATGACCAACCTTTTTACCTTTATATCTCTACCACAGACCAATCCTTAGGGGTAATGCTTTCTCATCGAGATGAACAACACAAAGAAAAATCCATCTACTATATTATCCTCATGCTTGTAGAGTATGAGACTCGATACACCCATATAAAGAAACTTTTATTAGCTTTAGTATTTATGGCCACCAAACTTTTCCACTACCTTATTAACCATAAGACCTCTATTATAACCAATAATGACCCACTCAAGTACATACACTCCAAGCCATATCAAAACCCACGTATATCTAATTGGATCATGATTTTATATAAGTTTGACCTTGAGTTTCTTTAGTAGAATTAAATTAAATGGAAAGTCATTACTAACCAATTGGTCAAAGCACCATTAGCAGGAAATCAACCTCCTCTTGAGTTTCTTGATGAGTCCATTATGACCCTCTCTCAGGCAGACTTCATTTATCAAGCGACCATGTTATTTGACAGATCAAAGTGTCAATGTGGTGGGGGTGTTGGTATCATCCTTATTCCCCTTGATGGTGAACCTCTACCTTTGTCTTATAAGCTTGATTTTGAATGTACCAACAATATGGCTGAGTATAAAGCCATAGTCATAGGCTTTCAAGTTGTGCTAGTTTTGAGAGTAAAATGATCAACATATTTGGTGACTCCCAACTTATGGTTAATCAAATAAATGACTCTTATTAATGAAATAATGATGTTTTATATTAGTAAAAACATTTAGTTGATGAAATATTAACATCATTTGAACATTACCATATCCAAGCTACCTTGAAATATATGACTAAGTTTGTTGATACCATGGCTTCCCTTACCTCTCATATCCTATCTACACCATCAGAATCTAAGATATCCATAATTATCCATTTCCTTACCTAGGATTCTTATGTAAAAACAAATTATCCCACCATATTGAATGTGGAGGAGACTCAACTTGACCTTTGGTATTAGCATATCTTCAACTATCTCAACCTAGCAATCATTCCTTCTAGTCTTTCCAGGAATGCTCAAAGAGCATTTATCTAGAGCACCTCATGTTATACCATTATGGGGGGAATTATTTATAAACATGGCTTTGATGGTCTCCTCTTTCTCTGCCTATGTAGTCACAAAGCCTCTCATGCTATTAAAGAAACACATGATGGGATATGTGGGGGACCCTTTAGTGGCCTCATCATAGCTAAACACATCCTGCACCTTGGCTATTACTAGCCTACCCTTAACCAAGACTACAATGACTGTGAATAATTATGTCAAGTGTTAACAATATGCTAATTTTCATCACACACCTAGCTATAGTCTTCATGTATCCACTAATTTTTGACCCTTCTCACAATGAGTTCTAGACCTTATTGTTAAAGTCAACCCCCATTCTTCATATCAAAATCATTCAATCATCATTGTGATCAAATATTTCACAAATTGGGTCAAAGCCATTCCTCTCATCTCCACTAAAGCTAAGAAGATTATTGAATTTATCAATCATCACATCATCTACCATTTTGGTGTTCCACATTATATTATCACTGACAATGCAAATATTTAAAAAAAGAAAGTCCAGGGTCTTTGTGATGCATTTAGGATTAAGTTAAGTTTATCCTCACCCTATCATCCTCAAGTGAATAGATAGGTGAAATCTTCTAACAAAACTCTCAAAAACATGCTCACTACAATAGTCAATGTAGTCGGTCAGGATTGGCACCTATACATCCTTTTTTCCCTATGGGAATATTGTACTAGAATTCAAACACCTATGGGTGCTACTCCTTTCTCTTTATTTTTCAATGTTGAGGATATCTTTCCTCTTTAAGTATAAATTCATTCTCTTCACATATCTATGTAAGATATCATTTTAGAATATGATTATTGTCAACATCTTTTATCCCAGCTTGAGCTACTTAATGAACATCAATTATCCACCCTTACTCATCTTCACATATATCAAAATCACATCAAGCATGCTTATGATAAATTCCTTAAAGTTTAATAATTTAACATTGAAGAAATCATTTTAAAGGAAAATCAACATGTCACCAATATGGAGAAAAAAAAGTGGGGAAAATCTAATTTCAATTGGCTTGGACCTTACATCATAATCCATAAGTATGGATTAGGATCTTACCATTTATCTTCTCTTGAAGGAAACCTAGAACTTGAGCCCCTTAATGCTTCACATCTGCATCCTTTATTTTTTTAAAGATTTTCAAACTCACCTTTTGTCTAACTTAAGCTCATCCTTTGCTTTCTAACCACATTCATCTCCATACTTTAGGGACAACTGATTAAAATTGAGTCATATGATTATCTGTCACAATCATGGCCTAATCTTGAATAATGAGTATCACAACTCTAACCATGGCATGATTCTCATGGTACTTTCTACCCCTTTCACAAGATGGATTCCCATGATTATTGTCACTTAAACCTCTTTTCACCTACCTCACCTTCTTGTGATTTTAGTTTTTCCTCCATAAATGCTAACCTTTAAGCCTTTATAAGTAGTTCTATGTCAAACACAAAATTAAACATAAAAAAGATGTCATAACAAAAAAAATCATGGGTCATTCCTAAGCATTCACAGACTGCTCCCTTGAAGGATGGATGCATAAGCATATCAAAATTTCTCAAATATAAGGTAGACTTCTCCCTTGAAGGATAACTATCACAAAGCCTTGAATAAAGCAAATAAACTTAGACCACTCCCTTGAAGGGTGGATGAGTAAAGCATTTATCAAAAGCAAAGCAATTTCTTGAAAGCTTCTTGCATCTATTAACTTCCCATAAACATAAAAAAAAGAAAACAACTCATTATCAAAATCACCACAAAATCAAACTAATCTTGAAAGCCACAATCAGGTCTTAAAAGAAAAATAAGTTGGAAGCCACAATCGACTTTCACAAGTAGACTTTCCACATTGATTAGTCTACACATTTTATGACATAAACTTGTTTCTACTGGCTCTTCGGTGACCTATAGAAGAGGAATACTAGTATCACAAGAAGGTTCCATTTTCATCCATTTCCCCTCTATACACTATAAAGCACATGATTTTGAACTCACTTGACACTATTTGATCAAGACACCTTTTTAACTAACTAACGAATTCTATTGTGAAGCATACAAAGGGCTTATGTTCCTTAAGCCAATCCAATTTTGAGTTTTTTTTCCATCCTTGCCAAATAAGAAACATCGTGCCATCTTTTTATCCTCTAATAACTAGTTGATATATATTCACTTGGACACTTGTCTCTTGATTATCTTCCTTTTCTCACATCTAAGGTTGCTATTCAACTTACTTTATGTGTTTTACCTCAAACACAAGGACCATAACCATAACCATATCACATCATATACATATATATCATGAGTAAAAATAGGCATCATTAACATGAACCATGTCCATAAACATAACCATCAACATCATACCATACATGAATAATAAAGCAATACATTATTTTTCGCTTCATGTCTCAATCTCAATAATGAATAATATAATCATTAAAATTTAGCATATCATAAAGCATCATCATAAATCCTACATATCCTAAAGCATCATCATAAGAATACATATCATAAAGCATCATCATCACATGCCTAGCTAAGATGAATCCATATCAATTTCATCATAAGCCTACTAACATCCACATCACAACTGTAATCAAAATGACATCATCAATGATCAATATGAGCATCGCATCATGAACATCAAAGCAAACCATGAACCAAGAGAAACATACAAGGAACATATCTATAAATAATAAGTTTATCATCAATAACATCATAATGTATACAACTAATATACATGTCTCTCTCTCAAAATATACATATCACTGCATCGGCTCATAGGCTAGTATCAAAATGATGAATAAAAAAATGTCATATCATAAATCATGTCATGACTATGCCCCTAGGGCACCACTATCTCTTGGGTTACCATTGCCTCCTTGTGTCTATCCTCCTAAGGCACCTGCCTACCCACCTAAAAAAGTAACCCACTGACTTGGTGTTACCATGCTAGCACTACTTTTCAAACTAGCTCTATACTCACCTTATTAGTGCTTATTAAGATAACATCTTAGGACTATGGCCTCATAGTAATGTAGTTCCTCCACTATGGCTAGATACCTCTACATAGGAATAGTACCTGATGGTCCTGAAGGTGTTATAGATCCCCCTTCAACTTGTCTCAAGGACTCCCTTTCCTTGGTAACCAAGGCTAATGGATCTCTATCCTAGTCCCTCTCACTTGTCATAGTAGCTATTTGACATTGTGTTATAGCTAAATGACCCTATAATAATGTAACATGTGCCTATGTAGTGGCTAACACCACTCCTACCTATACATCTAGGGTAACCCCCTAAAACTATACCCACTGACCTCTACTAGTTAGGTTTACATCTATAGGCTACCTACCACCATCATCCCCACCAAATTATTTTGCCATGTAAAGAGCCTAGTACCATGTAGAGTAGCCATCTATAAAATTAACATCATCTATTACTAATCACATTGGTAAATCCTAATGATATAATAAGGTCTACACTAGATGTGGCTCAAGTAATAGGAACTCTGCATCCTCTCACCTATATCTAGGAAATAGGCCCAAGATATCCTATATCAAGCTGAACTATATCTGCACTCTATTAAAAGGGATGTGCTCTACCTCCCCATCCTTTCTATCAAAGATCCACTTGTATCTCTAAAAAGATAAGGTATGTCTCTTATATCTATCCCACTCTAGAAACCTGACATAGGGCCTCCAAATCACATCACCTACAAACAAAGCATCCAGATCCCCTCTAAACTAATATATGTTATGCACCCCTCCCCCCACACCTGTGATGGTAAAGCCATCTCTCCACCTCATAAAACTAGCTAGGAAATCCATCTGAACAAACCTTGCCCATAACAACCCCATAAACCTCAACACTTAGATGAGATCATAGGCCCAGTAGTGTATAATCAACCCCACACTAATGTCATATATCTTGTAAGTTCTAAAGCACCACAACTCCTTGTATATCTGCATAAGTAACATAGGTACCTAACCAAACACTATACAACCTACTAGCATCTCAAGTAATAACCCTAACAATAAGTACATTAACCTACCAATACTCAAGTTAGGAATAATGAAACATGAGACCACCATCATAATCATGGTCATCAGCGTCCTATCATCTCTTTCCCTTTGATACAACATAGTGTAGCTGAAGCCTATGGCATACCACCTCACTCGACCATAATCATATATGTATAGAAACTCTAGGAGCTCATCTATTTCTTATAGATCTATGTGATAAAATAGGTCACCTCATATGGGTAATTGAGTGATCCTATAAACATTCTCTGATAAGATCATCATCTCACTCGTGGGTAGTAAGAAGGTGTTCATGGCCAGATCCCATCTCTCGATGAGGGTCATGATCATTGCTACATCACATGGCATGTGATAATAATGCCTTATCATTTCAAGGCCCACCTCCTACATGTGATCCCAATCAATAATAGTCATACCTTGGTGGATCTATGCAAATATGTGTAACACCCAATTGTGTATTTGAATATGCTCCCATACTTGTAATGTTTGTTAGCAAACACACTTAGTCAACTATACTAATTTTACCTATGAACTTCATCTCTTAAACCATGACCTATTTCCTTTTACCCTTAATATAAACTATTTTACCATCCCCCTCCTAAATTTCATCTTGAGTATACACCTTCTTTTACCTCATCTATCAAACTTATCACTTGAACTACTACCCACCAAACTTGACATTTTACCTATAAAGCTAAAACTAGATAATTACCATTTGCTATGCCTTCAAGCATTCCAAAACAACATTATAACAACCTTTTACCCATCTTGACCAATTATGGTTATGCATGAATACCGACAGTTGATTAGTTAACTATTGATAGCCATCAACCATCGATGGTCAGGTATGTCCACCAACAGTCACTATAAAGGACCATCAATGGATTACCCTAACACTATCACCTAATTCACCTACCCAAAATAAACACACAGACCTCAAATCCTTAACTACTACCTTACACCCACCATCAACCAAACCTACCCTCCCAAATTACAAATCCACAAGCTCATTTCACCCAATAGCCAAATGGACCCTACAACTATGTCAAACACAAAAACCACCCACAAACACAATGAAAACAATCCCAATTTCAAATTTAAATGTAATATAAATTACAAATTACTCTACCAATTGACACATAACCCCTACCTCATTTCTCAACCATCAGTGAAGAGGAATGTGGGGACACACTTCCCATTCTCTTCTATGTCCGTGCCCATTGATGTAGAGCTTATCACTAGCCTACAATTCTCCTTTTCTTAGTTTGCAAAGTATAAATATCTCTTTGCCAACACTAAGCATACTTTGTTCCAATTAGTTAAAAAAACATAAACACCTTTGTCAAATTATATAACACTTAAAATCATCTATTACCTTATTTTAAACTATCTCAAACTAGGTCCCATCATCCATTACTTTACTTCTTTCACCCAAAATTCAATTTCTTGTTTTACTATGTCTTCTAGCCCTATTATAGGCAATAATACTCAATACAATTAAAATAAAATCCTTTAAGGCAATTTAAACCTTATTTATTGTTTTCCCTATCAACACTAGTCTTTATATGAAATTTAAAGATCTAATTCTCCTCCTAGACTCTCTTTCTTACTACTAGCCCTCACAATTAAGCCTACTTAAGCCAAAAGACAACTCAGTCACCAAAATTCCATACATTCAATCTTTAGACACTCAAAACTATGAAAATATATTAGGGCACATGCAATATGGTCATATTACAAAATTTTAGCATTTTTGGATGGTGCCATCTTCAGTTATACATGAAACCCTAATCTAGGGTTTTTAAGGAGACTATTTTAACTCAGATTGTTCAAAATTGACTTGTAAACATTTAGGTGAGTTTTAAAAATACAATATAGGTTAGTAGGGTTTTTATAACATTATAAACCTATTCTAATCATCAATAACCACACTAGAACCTCTATTTGATCCATATACCTTGATTAATGCTCTACTATGTAGGTAGATATAGTTTGCATAAACCACTAACACATTATTCTAACTTATTTCATTTTCAAAACAATGTTTTAACCCACTAAAGGTTACAATAACCTCTTACACACTATGTTTTTTCTTTCTTCATCAAACACTATTTAATATATTGCTTTTTTTAATCAATTCCAAAGCATTTTGCCTTGACTAGGTATGTTCACACAGTGGTTGCAGACCTAAAGCACACTCATGAAAGTATAATGACTTAAAGAATATAAAACTAGTTAAGATCCTAATTTATACTAAAGACACTGGAAACAAATATTAATTTGCATATTCAACTCTTTGTCAAGTTCAATGAAATACCATCACAACAATTTGGTAACAAAAATAGGGTCTATAGGTCTGTGGTGATATTCTTTGTAGATTTGGGTTCCAAAATAAAACATTTGATCTTTTCTTAGGTGAAATAGATTTAAAAATACCATATAACATCAATATAATCCTTTTTTAGTCTTTCTTACCTAACTTAATCCGTTTCAAGGTTCGTTGTATACCCTTGCCTATGTATGCTCAATCTTACAGGTCTATTAAAAGATCTAAACAAAGTTATCATAAACAAGGGTTGAAAACCATTCAATCTTATTTACATAACACTCTTTGAGAATCACCAATGGATTATATGATTTTAGAGATAACACAATTTTAAAAACTTCCTCCTTGAACACTTATTCATAGTTAGTTCCTAAACAACACAAAGTACAAATCCATGACAAAGTTTTAATTGAAACATCAAATTTCTTCTTCAAAACTAATCACATCCACTTTATTATTCTTATCTTTTTGCATGAAACATAATTAATCAAGGATAACAGTTTTAAACCAATACACCATTCTATTCTTTGGAGGTTATAGAGCATTACAAAAGGACTTACATAGTCCTGTATAACATATTGGTTTTTGGTAGAACTTCCTCCATTATTGTCTACCCTATTCTCTTTGTATACCTCATTCCTACCTACTCTACCTCAATCTCTACCTTTCTATCTTTAAATATACTCTAAACTAAAACTCCTATAATCATTTCTTGATCTAAGAAACTCTCTATCACTCTAAACACACATTGGGTGGTGAAACAACATGACTGCCACCTTGTTCATATAACTAACTTATGGACTCTATCACATCTTTATGACCTTATTAAGACCATAAAGGTAATTTTCATATTTTTTTTTATCAAATAGACATCTTAAAGACTCACTTATACCTACTATAACACCCTCAAACTCCCATTATACAATTTGAAAATTCAAATTTAGAAAAGGTGAGAATTTTTTTAAAAGACTCTAGTTCAAATTTCACTCATGGTCATGACTTCTAAACTAATTCTTGGGAATTTATAAGATTCCCCTTCATCATACTCAAAATGGGAGAAAAGTATTAGCCTCAAAAATTCTTCTTCATTCAAGATTAAATACAAATGGGTGTGTTCTTTGCTGCCACAACTAGTCCTCTACTTCTTCCATACAATCCTTTGTTCTTGCTTCTACTACTACTCATACTACTGCTTTTACCTACAACCATTCTTTCTCCTTTTATTTCTCTCATGTTTGTCTTCAATATTCATGACATTGATCATGGATTTCCATTCTCTATCAATTTCCTTCTCCAACTTTGTTATTGCTACCTCTTCATCAACATACCTACTCGATATCATATTCTCTTACATTTTTGACCACTCCAAGGTCCTTTGCTTATTCATTATCTTGTCATTCATATCCTCTACCCTGTTATCATTCATCACAACTATTTTTTATTTATTTACTATCCAACTAACATCCTCTTTAACTTGTATATTCTCTTCAAAGATCATTTATTCAATCTCATCTTCCTTCATGTGTTCTTCTCTTTCCTCAAGTACTTCATGTGCTTTCTAATTCTTAGATAAACCAATAAACTCCTCAAACAATCATATAGTGTCTTGATATAACACATCATCTTTATCCTCAAAGTATTCATCAAAGATTGCATATTCTTCATTACCTATCATTCCTTTATTTTCCTTACCATCTGCTAGTTGATTTTCTATATTTCTCCACTCTTATCCATCAATTAGCTCTCCATCTTTAGGGTGAAAAATCACCTCATACTCAACTACAACTATAATCTTCAATGCATCATCTTTATCATTTTTATGAAATGATATCCATTCATCTTCTTCATGCCAATCAAGCACTTTACCATCCACTTCTTTACCTACATTCAACTAGGATAAATCAAAGTTATAATAATTTTTTTGAGGATTTATTGCCTCTCTCTTCTCCTTCATGGAAAATTGTGTTTCCATATCTTTCAACTGCCCCTCCAAATATTCTATCACCTAATGGTTCTCTCTCTCTTGTAACCTTCCATAAAGCTGCACATAATCCTTTTCCTGATCTTGATTGCACATTATAATTTACATACACTTGATATCCTTATCAACTCTTTTTACATCTTGGCCAACATTTATTTCATCTCCTTTACATCTTTTTCCATTTCTCTCTCTTTATGGCTTTCAAATTCAACCATGTCTCTCACTTTTCTATTTACTTCTCGCTTAATCTTCCTCTTGAGTACCTCACTTGGGTACATTCTCTCTCTCATATTTGGCCTCACTTAGACCACCTCTTCTTTGGTTCATACCTGGAACCCTCTTTCTACCTTAGACCTCACTTGGGCCTTCAATCTCCTTATCCTTTGCACTAGGACTATCTCTTTCTCAAGATCTTTTTATGAGCTTGTCTCTCTCTCTCTTAAGATTTTTAATAACTCACTTTATTTCAGGGCTACCACTTCATTCACTATGTTATATTATTCATATATTTAAATGAAGAAATTAACCACAAAACACATCATACCTTCTCTCTTATCTATTGTCTCTCAACAAGACTGCATGCACTACCTTCTTGTCTCTTTCTTGCAAATACCTATCAATCATGTAACATGCATTAATAATCAAATGCATAACTTTACCAAACTATTTATGGTTATTCCTAGAGCATGAATATGGATCTGATACCAAAGGATGTAGAGCTTATCACTAGCCTATAATTCTCCTTTTCTTAGTTTGCAAAGTGCAAATCTCTCTTGGCTAACACTAGGCCTACTTTGTTCCAATTGGTAAAAAAAACACAAAAACCTAATTTTTCAAATTATTGAACACTTAAAATCATCTATTACCTTATTTCAAACTATCTCAAACCAAGTCTTATCATCCATGACTTTACGTTTTTCACCCAATATTCAACTTCTTGTTTTACTATGTCTTCTAGCCCTATTATAGGAAATAATACTCAATATAATGAAAATAGAATCCTTAAATGAAATTAAAGCCTTATTTATTGTTTCCCCTATCAACACTAGCCTGTCTATGAAATTTGAAGATCTAGCTCTCCTCCTAGACTCTATTTCTTGCTACTAGCCCTCACAATTAGGCCTCTTTAAGACAAAACACAACTAAGTCACCAAAAGTCCATACATTTAATTTGTACATACTCAAAACTATGAAAATTAGTTAGGGTTAATGAAATATGGTCATATTATAAAATTTTAGCATTTTTTGATGATGCCATCTTTAGTTATACAAGAAACCCTAATCTAAGGTTTTTGAGGAGACTGTCGTTGCTGAGATTGTTCAAAATTCACTTGTAAACATTTAGGTGAGTTTCAAAACTCCAAGATAGGTTAGTAGGGTATATATAACCATTATAAACCTATTATAATAATCAATAACCACCCTAAAACCTCTATTTAATCCACATACCTTAATTAATGCTTTATTATGTGGGTAGATATAGTTTGCACAAACTACTGACATAATATTCTACCTTATTTCATTTTCAAAACAACATTTCAACCCAATAGAGGTTACAATAACCTATTACACACTATGTTTTTTATTTATCCATCAAACATTATTCAATATATTGCTTCTATTGATCAATTTCAAAGCATTTTACCTTGATTGGGTATGTTCACATAGTGGTTATATACCTAAATCACATCATGAAAGTATAATGACTTCAGGCATATGAAACTAGTCAAGATCCCAATGTATACTAAATACATTGGAAACAAATATTAATTTGCATATTTAAATCTTTATCTTAGTTCAATGAAATACCATCATAACAATTTGGTAACATAAATATGGTCTATAGGTCTATGGTGATGTTCTTTGTAGATTTGGGTTCTTAAACAAAATCTATGATCTTTGCTTAGGTGTAACCGATTTCAAAATACCATATAGCATCAAGATAATCCTTTTTTGAGTCTTTATTACCTAACTTAATCCTTTTCAACATTTGATGTATACTGTTGCTTATGTATGCTCAATCTTACATGTCTATTACAAGATATAAACAAAGTTATCATAAAAAAGGCTAAAAACCATTCAATCTTATTCAAATAACACTATGTGAGACTCACCAATGCATTATATGATTTTAGAGATAACACAATTTTAAAAACTTCCTCCATGAACACTTTTTCATAGTTAGTTCCCAAACAACACAGAGGTCAAATCCATGATAGAGTTTTAAATGATACATCAAATTTCTTCTTCAAAATTGATCACATTAACTTTATTAGTCTTATCTCTTTGCATGAAAAATAATTAATCAAGGATCACACTTTTAAATCAAAACACCATTCTATTCTTTGGAGGCTGTTGAACATTACAAAAGGACTTACATAGTCCTATATAACATATTAGTTTTTGGCAGAGCTTCCTCCATTATTGTTTGCTCTATTCTCTTTGCATACATCATTCATCCTACCAAATCTCTCTCACTCTCAACCTTTCTATCTTGAAATAGACTCTAAACCAAATCTTCTATAACTGTTTCTTGATCCAAGAAACTCTCTATCACTCCAAACCCATGTTGGGTGGTGAAACAACATGACTGCCACCTTGTTGATATAACTAACTTATGGACTCTATCACATATTTATGACCTTATTAAGACCATCAAGATCATTTTCATCTTTATTTATCAAATACACATCTTCAAGAATCACTTAGACCCACTAGAACACCATCAAACTCTCATTAGATAATTTGAAAATTCAAATTTAGAGAAGGTAGGAAAACTTCTAAAAGACTCTAGCTCAAATTTCACTCATGGTCATGACTTTTAGACTAATTCTTAGGAATTTATAATATGCCCCTACATCTTTATTGGTCTACTTGATCTGCACATTTGACTCAAAAATTAATCACCTACTCAACAATCACCATTGCCAAATTTACCACACATAACAAGCGATCAAAGCTCCATAGTTTAACTATTCAAATGAATCTAAATGACTCACCTTTTTCTTTTGACCACTATAATTTTAGGGATTTCCACCTGATCATCGACGGTTAGGGTGACCACTGATGGTCACTTGTACCACCTATAACCATCAATGGTTAGGATCTTGGAAATTTGCCTATGCCTCTCCACCCATACTTATTTGAAAAAAACCACATAAAACACCCATCCATGGAGTTACCTTCTCTTCCCACCTTGACAACTACCTTGTCACCTCACCATTGGTCTATTTTAGCCCAACTAGTGTGCATTTTGTGATGAATTTTTCCTCATCCTTTTGACTATAATGACAATAATTATCATGTTGAATTTTTTTGAACTTATGCTACCTTGTGCACACCTAACCAATTGGTGTCTTCTAAAGAGCACTTTTAACCTCAGATACCCACAACTTCACTTAACCAGTTTGTGTTTTCCTCATGAGAACTTCCTATCTTGGATACCCATAAAAACACAACCCTTAACTAGGAGAATTGTGTTTATGAGTTTTCAAAACCACCATACCTAAATGCAGTCATGCAGTCCACTTATAACTTGTCTTTCTAACATTGACCTTTATTTTTACCAACTATGACAACCTAGTCAACGTGTGATCCTAGTTATTACACTTTTATCTACTTTGTGCACATGTTTGTGCTTTTGTGCCCACCCTATCACCCACCTTTATGATATCCACCTTTGTTATCACCTTCACCACTCATAAAACCCACATCCGATTCCATTTTACCTCATCCACTCCCAATTTGAGGGGAACACCTCTTCCCATGCTCAGGGTGACCATACCTTTGACCAATAATCCATTTTTTTGCATCTTGTTGATACAAACTACTTAAAAAAGGGGTAAAATGTAGACATAAAAAATATGCACATAATGGTTTCGAATGCCACAATTCCTCTGAGCCACCTTAGGAACCCATTGGACCTAACCATTGGCCTTTCAACCATAAAAAAAGCCTAACTCTAATGAGTTTGAATTAATGACTAAACCCACATTTTAACCTAACATTACCTTGATACTCGATGGTTGATGGTTAAGGTGACCATCGATGGTCACCCTAACTATTGATGGTTAGGGTCCACCATCTAAACTAACTTAACTGACTCTTCACCTCTACTTGATTTTTTATAATTATCTCATCTAATTCATGTGCAGACTAATGCATGCATAGTTTATATTTAGACAACAAGTGGGACCCCTTGTTAATGTATTATTGTAGCTCTACTTCCTTGCCTATAAGAAGAGAGGAGTAGGAGGTGAAAAAGAATCCACAACTATCAAGAGCTTTTTGGCATCTAAATATTATTTTATAGGTGTTCTTTTAGTAATTCAATGATCTAGTCATCATGATAGAGAGTTGACTTGTTACCACCCCTTGGTCGATATCTAAGTACTATTACTCTACTAGAATCATGTCATACTCTATCAACATTCCAACTTACTCAACCATTCATCCAACCAACCTCAAACAAGATAAGTATTTGTTTCCAATCTATCAATTACTTTATTTCCATTTTTTAATCAACCTAACATAAACCCATCTCCCAGAATTGCCTTTTGTGACCCCATCAACATCCAAACCCAATACATGGTAACCATTGATGGTCTGTCCAACTACTGATGGTTACCTTGACCACTAATGGTCACCTCAACCACCAATGATTATACAAACTACCAATGGTTATTATGGTAGAAAATAACATCAATTTATTTTCATCCACCTACCCTCAACCAAATCCAACTTTATTTTCATCTTCTTGTTCATAGAGCCCTAACCTATTTTTTGAACCACACCTGACCTATTTAGCATTAGTATTAACCTGCTTATTAATATATTAGTCATTTTAGTCTATTTTTTATCAAGAATTTATTGTATTCAATTTTAGTATCTTTTGATTATTGATGCAAGTACTTTATCTTTCAATTTTTAAACTTAATTGTTTAAAAATCATGGATTGACAGCCTCCAAAGAAGCTCATGCTTCTTAGATCTAGCTAGCACTAGGCAATCCACCTAGTTATCTATCTAACCAATGATTTACTTTAGTGTTATCTTACTTGTAGGTCATTCCTACTAATCCAAAGAGGAACTCTTTATAATCATCTGATTCAACATACACATAATCCAATAGGTTTCTCAACCATACCCGTATTTAGTTTCTTCTTCTTCTTTTCTTGAAATACAAGCTAAAATTTTCTCTTTCCACCCTTGGTCATCAATGGTTAGGATATTGGAAATTTACCTATTCCTCTCTACCCATAATTATTCAAATATAACCACATAAAACACCCACCCATAGAGTTATCTTCTTTACTCACCTCAATAACCACCTCATCACCTCACATTGGTCCATTTTAACCCAACTAGTGCACATTTTGTAATGAATTTTGCTTGATTCTTTTGACCACAACAAAAAAATTACCATGTTAACCAATTTTTGAAATTTTTTTACCTTGCATACACCTATCCAATTGGTGTCTTCTTAGGAGCACTTCCTATCTTAGATACCCATGACTTCACTTAACCAATTTATGTTTTCCTTGGGAACACTTCTTACCTTGGATACCCATAAAAACACAACCCTTGACTATAAGGCTTGTGTTTATGAGTGTTCCCAACCACCATGCCTAATTACAGTCATGTATTTTACTTGTCACTTATCGTTATAGCACCAAAATTTATTTTTACCAACTATGGTAACCTAGTCAATGCGTGATCCTAGCTATCATACTTTATGTGCATGTTTGCACTTTAGTACCCACCTTATTACCCACCTTCATGAAGTCCACCTTTATCATCACCTTCACCACTCATCAAACCCACACCTAATTCTATTTTACCTCATTTGATCCTAGTTTAAGGGGGAACACCTTCTCCCATGCTTGGGGTGACCGAACCATTGAACAAAAATTTATTTTTGTTTTACAACTTGTTGATACAAATAGCATAACAAAAAGGGGAAAAATATAGACATAAAAAATCCACACATAATGGTTTTAAATGTTTCAATTCCCCTAGACCACCTTGGGACCCCCTTGGACCCAACCATTAGCCTTTTGATCATAAAATAAGCCTAACTCTAATCAATCTAACTTACTAAATAAACCTACCTTTTAACCCAACATTACCTTGATACTCGACCACTGACGATCAGGGTCCATCATTTAAATTAACTTAATTGACCCTTCACCCTGATTTGATTTTTTATAATTAGCTCATCTAATTCATGTGAGACTAATACATGCATGAGTTATATTTAGATAGCAAGTTGGACCCTTTGTTAACATCTCATTGCACCTCTCCTTCCTTGCCTATAAGAAGAGAAGAATAGGAGGTGAAAAAAGATTCACAACTATCAAGAGATTTTTACATCTAGAGATTTTTTCGTAGGTGTTCTTATAGCAATCTAGTGATCCAATCATTATGATAGAGATCCAACTTGCCACTACCCCTCAGTCAATATCCAAGTACTATTACTTTTCCAGAATCATACCAAACTCTATCAATTACTTTTTTTCTAGTCTATCAATTAATTTGTTTCCATTTTACAATTAGCCCAAAATAAACCCATCTCCCATAATTTCCCTTTGTGACCCCATCAGCATCCAAACCTAGTATATAGTGACTATCAATGTCCACTCTGACCACTAATGATCTATTCAACCACCGATGATCACCTTGACCACTGAAGGTCACCTAAATCACCAATGGTCATACCAACCACTGATGGTCACTATGGTAGAAAATAATATCAAGATATTTTCATCTACCTACCCTCAACCAAATCCAAATTTCTTTTCATATGCTTGTTCATAGAGCCCCAAACTATTTTCTAGACCACACCCAACCTATTTAGCATTAGTATTGACCTATTTATTGCTATTTTAGTCAATTTTTCTATCAAGCATTTCTTGTATTTAATTTTAGTACCTTTTGGTTATTGATGCAAGTACTTTATCTTTTAATTTTTGATCTTATTTATTTAAAAAGTGTGGATTAATAGCCTCTAATGAATCTCATGCTTCTTGGATCTAGATAACACTATGCAATCCACCCAGCTATTTATCTAACCAACCATTTTATTTAGTGTGGTCTTACTTGCATATCATTCCTCCCAAGCTAAAAATAAGATCTCTATAATCATCTAATTCAATGTATGCAAAATCAAATAGGTTTTTCAACTATACCCATATCTAGTTTCTTCTTCTTCCTTTCTCAAAATATAAGCTGAAATTCACTGAAACAACATGAGACATAGAAAAGATAGGCAAAGGGACCATAATAAAAGGGACATTGGCACATGTCACTAAATATAAAAATGAAGACATACAAGGACATGTTCAAATGTCCACATACACAAACAACAAACAATTTGGCATAGAGAAACATAGAAGGACATGATTATGTCTATGTATATAGAAATAATAAAGAGCACATATAAGGGACATGGGCACATGTCCAAGGCATACAATCATAAAAGTGGCATAGGACCAAAGAATAATAGCATATTCAGATGTCCTTAAAGATGGAATAAGTATAGGAACATAATCAAATCTAATCTAGGAAAACTAAAAATGAAAGCATGTATAATTATGTAGTACAAATATATGTAAATTATAGGATACATATATACTAAGTCGAACTAGTGATAGTCAACAAAAAATTTGAGCAATGAGGAGCAATGATCAATATTAAGGTAAATCAATGTATAAACTGGAACATATAGTATGTAAAGATAAAACCTAGTTATAACAACTATGTATGAGATTCCCCTAAGTAGGCGAATGTATCAATATATAAACTTGGACCAGTGTAAATTCCCCCAATGGGTAGATGATATTTGGTCTAGATAAGTGTAAGGGATTAGAATCCTATCTAGAATTTATAAGCATTTGATAAGAACAAGTGACATATGTGTAAGATTAAATTGATTATACTAGGATAACTAACAATATGTAATATCTAGCAAGTAGTAAAAATGTAAACATAGCAATGCATACAATTTATAATTTTTTTATATTTTTGAAATATGTGAATGTTTTTATATTTTGACATGTTATATTGTTTTTGTGTTTTCTAACTATAAGATATATACAAGAAAATGAAAATAAACTATGTACATGGAATGAGAGAGAGAATAAAGTATGTACAAGGGTAAGATCCATACTAACCAATGAGTCTCATGGGAGACTCACTATCACTATGACCTATGTTGAATAGGGGAAATATGATCATATATGTGGTGTGAAAGGGAAACTATGAGCCCATGATTTGTTGTGATGTATAATCTAAGTTTTAAGCTACCTGAGTAGTGATGCTACGATGTTGTGGCATTGACTATGATGCCCTATGAATTGTACGGATCTTAGGGGCCTATCTAATAGATGTAGAAGTTGTAGGTGGTGCAGGTACCCTATGTTGAGAACACCTAAAACCCAATATAACTGATCATGGCATAAATTGATTAGATTAAGATCTTATAGAATATGTGATGTATCTTTGATGCAATGATCTCTTTAGTAATGATCTCTAAGGAGTGTATGTCTACATGAAGATACTATAGAAGTAGACCTAGCCTACTTTTAAGACTCTAATGAACATTGTGATGTATGCATAGGATATATACTCTCTATTGTAACTATTAATCATGTAATATCTGATAATGTTGTAACTATAACTAGTGTCAATGCTAGAACTATAGCTATAAATTATGTTAGAACTACCTGTGGGATGGGAAGAGTATACTCATATGGGACATCCTCAATCTTAACCACATGGTTATCATGAATATACTTCAAGCATTGACGTACTATAGATGGGATGGTTTCAAGCTATTCTAGCCATGGTTTGCCCAATAATATATCAAATACACCCACACTATGTACTACTAAGAACTGAATGGCTATGTGTGCTGGTCTAACCTATAATGAAATCACAATCTCCTTTATATGTGGCCACTAAAACCACTAATGATTGTATCTATGGGGAATATATCTTTCTTTGTGTAGCCCAAGTGTTGTAAGAGTGTCATAGTACACATGTATTTGCTTGATCCATTATCAACCATAACACTATGAATAAGATGGTGGTCTATGTATGCTCATATGAAGAGCACATATAAATCTATGTCATCATCCATAATATCTTGCTCTAAAAATGTGATGAATGGTCTAGGTGATATTGTAGTGTGTTACATTCCAATAATGTTATACAGTGGATGTGTCTCTTTGTAATTATTTGATAGGAAGCTAGTGGTGGATGAGCCTGGTATGTATAGTGAACACCTGATGTGCCCCATACCTCATTAGTTTTATGCATTAGGAAAGGATATAAAAATATCTTAAGTGTCTTTTCTTATGTTTAAAATTTTAGTGCATTTGTGGGTGTGCCCACATCAATAATGTTAGCCTCAATAAGATCTTGTATCTTGTGCTTCATGCTAATACATCTATTTCTCATGTAGCCTAGTGTGATATGATACTCGTAGAATGCATTTGAATCATAAATCTTTAGAAGAGGCCATGTCATATCAACCTATTTAATAGAAGGGAGAGATATGACATTGTATTCTAATAGTTGTTGTAGTACTCATACTGGTGACTCTAGAATATTAGTGAAGACTCTACACCAAGGAATGGATAAAACCAATTTGGGAGTAGGATCTGAAGCTACATTGACTATGGAATTTTGATCACCATTTTTTGTTGTGTCCCTAACCTTGTATAGAGGTTTGTTTGTATTATTAATAGTTAAATTTGATCTATTTGTGTATATGAGTTTGCACATTGCTAAGAGCTTAACCTCTCTTTCCTTAACTTTGTGTCACATATCATTAAATGTGTAAATATTATTGAATAAGATAGCTTCATGTAATGATGGTAATAGAATATATTTAAATATATCTTGAAGCTCTCTATCTACCATGGGCCTAGTCAATTGTGATAATATTATCCTGTATCTTAAGACATAATCGGCTATGGGCTCATTTGACTTTTGATTTAGCTATGCCACTTGTGTATATGATATCTTATCATCGATGTTGATAGAGAAGTGTGCTAGGAAAATGTCAGTTAAAAGATTGAATTTTGTGATAAATTGATTTGGAAAATCATAAAACCACTATAGGGCATAATCCTTGAGACTGCATGAAAATAGCTTCATAATAAGCCAATTTTTGGACACATAGTCCAAGCATGCTACATGAAAGGCTATGAGGTCATGCTCTAGGTCACCTTTTCCATCATATAATGTGAGATTGGGTACCATGAGATTCAATGGTAAAGGAGTTAATTCTATGTGATGTGTCAAGGGTGTATGTAAGAGAATACTAGAATCCAATGCATGTGATTGCTTAGCTACTCCCTACTCAAGATGTAACACCTTAAACTACAGATTAAGAACCCCCTATATAAAGGATTATACATATAGAGTATAATAACTAGCCACAAGTGGTGTAACTATTACTGATGGTCAAATAATAATCTTGGGTTGTGCTATCTGAGTTGGTTGAGTTGGCTCCATTGAAGGTGTAACAACATCATTAATTGGAAGGGTTGAAGTTTGACCATTGCTTGTCTTTTGGAGTTCCTCTTGAAGAATGTTTATGAAATCATCTTGTATATCCTTATGTTTGGACATAAAGTTTTATAATTGACACTTATTGATTTCATCGAATCTATGTTAAATTCTGCCATTGTAGGTTGAAGGGTAGAAAAACAAGATTTATATATTTTGAACCTTTTAAGAATAGTAATCTATGGAAGATTGTAAGAAAAAATGAAATATTGCAGTAAATATGATATTTTTGGAATTTAAATATGAGTATAGATAGAAAATGGTATAAACCCTAAGTGTGTCTAGGGTTAGGGTTTTTGAAGCTAGGTTTTTTACATCAATTTAAATTATATGTAAAATAAATTGAAATCCTAATTTAAAATTGATTTAATTTAGGTAGGTTGTCTAAAAAAATCAGAAGTATTCATCTCTAAATTTATTGCACAAAATTTAGATGAATGCAAAATAGGGTTTGAAGTAATATTTGAAGTAAGATGGGTTTATCGAATGATTTAACATTTTAGGGTTTTACAATAAAAATCCTATGTTTTGATTAAAATGTTGAGATGCCTAAATTAGTTACATAAATATGCAATAATTAAGTACTAATTTGTTATAATTTTGAACTTAATTGAATTTCTAAAAATAAAAATAAATAAGGATAAATAAAGACTTATCTAAAAACTAATTGTCATGAATGATCTAAATTTTGAAAGATGAGATATGGGTAGTTATCTATGTCATTAATAGGATTCTGGTGTTCATATGCTCATTGAATAGTAGTGCCTAGTATGGATAGTAGATCCATCTATGTGTAGTGTCCTTAATGTGGTACTAATGTCCCCTTTACAAGAATATTACTACTTTTTTGGATCACCTGTGCCTATGTCTGTATGTCCTATTCTTGTGTGCATGAAACTTGGAGCTCTGTCTTGTGCCTAGAAAACCTAATATAACTTGCAAAACCTAATATTCCTTACAAGTATGGTATGATAAATAACTTTGTTTATGTTATTAAGATGGACTAGACATCATTAAGACCCCATTATTTAGAGAGTTGTCTATATACCAATACTCTAAAGAAGGATCAATCCTGGTGTAGTTCTTCTACTAAGTGTTTGATACAAGTGCAAGTGAATGCTAGAATGAGAGTGTCTTTGGATGACTTGAATGTGCCTGAGATTTGAAATGTTTGAAAATGAGGCTTAGGTCTATTGTAGATGGTATTATGTAGAAAGTAAGGCAAAATAGGGATCAAATACCTTAATTTTGTTTAACATTGTCTTTGATTTGAATAACTTTGGCATCTATTTTCCATCTAGTGAATAGAGGTGTATTAGACTTGTATTTAAGGGTTTTTTCTTTCTTGTGAAAATGAAAAAGTATGCTTAGGATGACCTTAAGAGGGGCACACATTTGAAAAATTATCTATTTAAAAGATCTAGGGGTAAAGATAGTAGTGCCTAGTTGGGGACACTAATGCCATGTGGCTATAGTGTTCCAAATGTAACACTAATGTCCTCTTTGCAGACTACTAAGGAAGTTGGATTGAGATATGGGATGATAGTTCTGGGATTATGTTTTGACTAGCTATAGGTGAATGCAATCTACTAAATGACTACAAATGTAAGTCTAATGCTCAAGGATAGGTCTATGGCTAGCCTAGGGAGAGGTTAACTCAAGCAACACTCATAACATCTAATGACCACTTTTAGATGATTAAAAATGTACTATTATGGTGAACCTTACACATTTTTCTTAAACTATGTAGGGACTTGACTTGGATCAGAGTGGTAATGAATGGCCAAGGAGAAATAAACAATAGAAGACAAAGGATTTAAAGTTGGGCATTAGATGTGAAAATGACAATAAGTTTTACAGTTTTGTACATGTTGATGTATTCATTTGATAGGATTTTGCTTGATGATAGGAAGTGAAATGACATATTTTATTTCAAAATCAATATACACTTTATATTAGTCAACTCAATATTTTTATTTATCCATGTAAGTACCAAATAGAGTTATTAGCATTTGAGATATTATATACTAACAATAATATGATATCTTATGTACATGTTTAAGAATCATAATAAATTCTTATAGAATACTAGTGTTCAACTATTGGGTGCAAATTTATTTATTATTAATGAAAAAATCATCTACTTTTAATAAAAAATATGTTCTAGAGTTGGACCCCATACCCTCAACTACCCTCTCAAATATTAGACCCCACTCAACTATTGGGTCTTCTCCCTTACTCTCAACAATTTTTTTTGTCATGAGCAACATTTTAGGTTAGTTTTCTAACAACATTGACTCTTCACCAACTCTTGTGGTTATTCCTTTAAAAGTAGATTTTCCAAATTGTACCATGCCTCATACTACTTATCTCCTTAAGATAAGAGAAAATAATTCAATCTCTATTTGTGAAGATAATTCAAACTCTAGTGAGTCCTTTTATCACAATTTAACTTTTGAATCTTACCTACATGGGGTAATCAACACTTCCTACCTTCCACCAACTTCTTATACATGTAAAGTTTTTTACAAGTTTTTGTATACCTTAAACAATGTGACTCTTCCCTTTAACCGCCCTCCACCCAATCCACCTTTGATTTTCAAAATTTTACACCTTTCCCATCTCTCTTAAAATTACAATAATAGAGTGAACACATCCACACATAGATCAATAGAAAATTGGGAGAACAAACTTGTAGTTAATTTATCTAGTTTCATATTAGATAGGCCCTCTTTCAAAAAAATTAAAAACAGGCTAGGTTTTGCTATTACTCCCAATCATAATCCTAGAGAATAATTCTTAGTCAAGATTGAAATCATGTTGAAGATCTTACCTTCAGAATTAGCTAAGGAGGTTAGACATGATTGTGCCATAGATTTGAGGAAAGGAAAACCCCTGAGGCTAAACATCTCAAGATAGGAATGGAATGCCTTGAATAACCCCAATATGAATGATAATATTATCATCACTAAAGTTGATAAAGGGAATGCAATATTTATTTTAAACAAGAGTGATTAAAACTTGAAGATGCTAAACCACTTGCATAATAGTGGGAGCTATGGAGTGTTATCTTCTAACCCAGTCATAAAAATATCTAGATTAGTTAAAAAGGCTATTAATCAATCCTCCTTAGATGTAAACATTAAAAAATGTATTCTTCCTAAGAAATCTTTCACCCCTAAAATACATGGTTCCCCAAAGATACACAATGAGGGGATCCTTACTCAGCCCATTGTTGATACAATTGAGTCTCCATCTTATGCCTTAGCCTTTTTCTTGGCCAACAAGTTAAAACCTTTAGCAGGAAAAACTTATTACTTTATCAAAGACTCATTTAATTTTTTTGATTTTATCAAGGATAAGAAAGTAATCTACACTTTGAAATCAGAAATGGTTAGACAAATTATTTTTCACATTTTAGGGGTTTATTGACTATGACTTCATCACCTAGTGTTAACAATGTATGTGTTATATCAGACTATAAACATTCCTTGGAGTTGATGTATACATTGTCTAAGTTTAAATTAATTTTTCCCTAATTTATGTGAAGCAAGATGGTTTAACACCAATACCCAAGCCTTAAAAAACACCCTTGTTTCATGAGTTTGGTTCTCATATACTAAAAGGTATCACTAGGACTTCACTAATGAACACATTAAGCTTATATTAAGAACCATTTGACTACAATTACATAGTGGTGCTAGTAAAACAAAATTCTATAAGAATACCCAAAACATACCTTTAGGATATATCTATAGGCCACTAATTTATTTCACTCCCACTTGACTATCATATATTATTCTTGTGTGTGTTTTATCATTATTCCCCCCCCCCCCCCCTGTGTAAAACCAATCCCAAAACAAACCTCAACCAAAGTAAATGGTACCAAAAACTAGAAATCAATCTATATTTAATCAAAACATGGAAGACCATTTTCAAGATCCTTTTCATTTTTATAAACCCTTTATCAAGTTTACATTGAAGACAATGTTAATGTTACTCTTCCCAGCCAAAAAGAGTATAATAATGATGACTGTAATGAATTGTTTAAAACTGAACATGGTCATACCTAGGTAGATCAAATCATATATGAAAATAAGGAATACATTATTATGTAGCCCATATAAATAGGATCCAAGATTCCCATAGACTATAATATCAAAAGCCTTAGTCACATAATAGACAATAAATACCAAACCATTCCTAACCAAGATCAAACTACTACTATCTATCTTATTGGCAAACATAAATCAAACCTAGAGTCAACAAATAGAAATTATGATCCTAATGTTCTTCATGTCAATCTTGGAAAAGGGAAATTAGATCTAGTAGACATGTATGATAGAATCCTCTAAACCAAAACCAATTCATGTTTGACTGACTCTTATAATTGAGTAAACATTTGGAAAACCTAGCTTCCCATGTTAGTCTTTTAATATCTAAACCTTGATAACACCATAAAAAATATAATCATCAACAATCAAATAACAATAATACCCTTGTGTCACCCAAGCCTAATTTTATTCTTTCACCATCTTCACCACTCAAAGGTACATTTTTTCCAAAGAATGGAAATATACAAAGGATTCCCTTGAAGGACTATAAAATGGAAGCCATAATAAGAATAAAAAAAAATTGAGGATTTTTAATCCTATCCTTTCAACATATATATGATATGAATACCTTTCTCCCTATACCTCAAGCCACCAAAGTTAAAATAATAAAATGGAAAGGGTGACCCTATAGATCATGTCAAATATTTAATTATGTCGTGCCAAGAAGTTTCCTGTAGTGACATCTATTTGATCAGACTATTCCGCTAGAGATTAGGAGGCGAGGTTTTAGAATGGTTCTTGCATCTTCTTAAGGGATCCATCACCACATTCATAGATTTATATAAAATATTTTTGAAACATTTTTATTACAATATGGAACATTATTTCACAATTATGGAATTGTTCAATGCCAAACAATGGAATAGAGAAATCTTTTCTTAATTCTTTCAATGATGGAGAATCTTGGCTAACAGGTTCCATTGGTCCATCCTAGATAAAGAATTGCTTAGCACTTTTATATCCAACCTCAACCAAGACATGGATTTTCATAATCAATTCCATTTTTATATACTTTCTATGAAATAATAAAAAAATAAGTGCAAAGAGAAAATACTGTGTAGCTAAAGGACTAGTGAAACTTTTCATTAAGGATCACCAAAATCAAATAGAAAAACATAAATTATTTAACAAACCCAAAAATATTGTTTATGATATAATTAATGATTCCAAACACATACAATCCATCCAAATCATATCTAGCATTATCATTTATATGGGCAATACCAATTAGGAAATGAAAATAATAAACTACATGCATATAGGGAATTATTAGAATACATCTTTAACAAGTTGGTTACAAAAAATATGATCATGTTACCATAAAAAAACCCTTTGATGAAAGAAAAATTAAAACCAGATGGTATAAAGAGGATGAATATTATGAGTTTCATAAGATAAAATAGTAATCAACCAACATATGAATGAAGTTAAATATATATGCCTATGATTTGATTAACAATGGAGATATTGAGATAGAAGGAGATGCATCTACGTTCAAAAATAATTAGTTGGGGATATACAAATATACATATCCAAAACGTAATAAAAATTCTCCACAAAAAAATCAAGGTCAAAATACATAAACTAATAATGAATACTATAAAAATACCTCTCATTTATATGATTCATTTCTTGGTTATATTAAACACATATACAACTTTGTTACGACCATCAAAGTAAAATCACAATAATGTGTTGCCATAACTAGGTGCAAAAATATCTCCATCTAAGGGCCTCTTCTACCTACTCTTTAAGGAAGTTATAACCTTATCAAATAGCTTGATAGCACTTTTTCTCAAATCTCTATCCTAAACCTTCTCAAAACATCTATTATTCACAAGGACATTTTGTATAAAATATTTCATAAGTTAAGAGTATTATAATGAAATTGACCCATCTCAATTCTAATCACTCATTAGCCACTTGTTTTTTAGTTAAAAACTCATATTTGACCAATATGACATAACTCATGTCAACCCATCCCATAATATCCTCTTGTACATAGAGGCCTACATCACCGAGCTTAACGTGAAGAGGGAACTTATAGAAAGTGGGTCAAGTTTGAACATTTGAAAAGGTATGCTAATCAAATGTCATTTTTTATCCTGAATCAACATTGGAATCAAACACTATCACTATCAAGGCATATGAAAATGTCAAAAGGGAATCAATAGGTACCATATATCTTCCCATCATGATTGGGATTTTCACACTACAAACATTATTCCATGTCATTGATCTTGACCTCCCCTATAATATACTCCTCGATCAACCATGGATTCATGTTATGCAAGAAATCCCATCCACCTTCCATCAATTCATTAAAGTTTTACGTTTAGGCATGAATGTGACTCTACATGGGATTCTTCAACCTTTCTAATTATAAAAAATGTTGGCTGGATGATACCGTAAAACCAATTACTATCCATTACTAAAAATTCCTATAAAATGGATAGATCCATAACATAAAATTCAATTAATTAATCTTTGTAAATACATCTATATGATCACCCATTTACATGCAAAAATTCATATTCAAAATCCCATTTATAGATCATTGAAAAAGGTTGTGGAGAATATGAAATTTGAGACACCTTCCATGTGGGTAAACTCCCAATTTATCATGGAATTTGTGGCAATCCTAACATGAATACGAATAAGGAATAAACATCTTATTAGTTTGGCCCCATTTTTCAAATTGTGCCTTGTTGTATATGAAAATATTAAAATCTCAAATCCCTCCTAGTTATATGATGACAACTTAGCCTTTTGTTTCCAAAATAATGAGTATATTATAGAAAAAAATCATGGACCTGATCATGAATTATAAAGTATATAGACCAGGACCTCATGAATATTAAATTTAAGAACTCATATAGGTGGATGCAAATCAAAAATATCATGACAAACAATATAAACCCCCTCATTATCAATATAAGGAAGTTAGAGATACTTATATGATTTATTAAGAAACTTCTTACAAAATAAAATAAGTTCCTTTCATAGCCTCTATGAATATCTTATTTCCAAAAATATTTTAAATGATAATTATATCCTCACCATTAGTCTTGACCTCCAATACCCTAAACTTATTGAGTAGGACCAACAAGACCACATACCATTTCACTTATTTCAAAATGATGATGTTATTGTAGAATTTATGGGTCTACAAGATGGCATCCTATAGGGAATTATAAAAAGGGTTTTGAAATAAAATTTAACACAACCTCTTATTTTAGGGAGCATGAAGATTTCCTTAGTTGAAATAAATAAAAATATATAAAAAAAGAAACAAAAAAATAAAAGTTTGTAGTGAAAACCTCTTTGAGGCATTATCAGACAAAGAAAATAAAGACAAAGATCAAACTTCCTCCTACACCAACACAATTACAAGATGGCTTTACATGACTTGTTGAGGACACTATTTATGTCAACATTGGAAAAAAGGAAAATCCTAAGATTATCAAAGTTAGGACTACACTCAAACCCAAGGAACATGATATTTTAGTCACCCTATTAGAATAATTATAAGTTATATTTACTTGGTCATATTCTAATTTTATTATATTTTATCCATCCCTTATGGTCCACCATATTTATGTATATGCATATGCTAAACTAGTAAAACAAAAATATACATCCCAAGGTAGGCCTTCTCATCAAAGAGGAACTCCAAAAGATCTTTGAAATTAACTTTATATAAACAATATATTACTCTAAGTGTATATATAACATTATTCCTAACAATAAGAAACCAACATGCATCTAAGTGTGTATAGATTTATATAACATCAATAAGGCATACCCAAAAGACAAATTCCCTTTACCCAACATTGACATGATCATAGACTCCATAAAAAGATATGAAATTTTCTATCTCATGGATGGCCTTTCAAGATATAATAAAATGAATATTTCACCTTAAGATTAACACAAAACAATATTTACTACACATTTGGGAATATTTTGTTACTAAGTCATGCCTTTAGGATTTATAAATGTTGGTGAAACCTATCAAAGAGCCATGAAATTTATATCCCATGACATACTCCATGATGTAATCAAATATTATGTGGATGACATATTGGATAAATATAAAACTAGAGAAAAACATCCTTTCATTGTATGATGGATTTTTAAAAGACTAAGAGAATACATGTTCTATTTGAACCCTAAAAAGTGTCTTTGGTGTCAGATAAAGAAAACTATTAGGATTTATTGTATCTACAAGAGTTAGTTAAGTCAACCTAGAAAAGGTAAAATATATCATATAGATTCTTCCTCTTCATAACCTCAAACAACTATGCAGTCTATAGGCAAAAATCCAAGAAATTAAATGGTTCATCTCACAACTTGAAAATAAATGTCAACCATTTAAGAATCTTGAAAAGACACTATTTTTCACTATAATTAAGGATATAAATATGTTTTTGAGCAACTTAAACAATATATTTCAAATCCACCATTGCTATTTGCACCTACTCCTAGAGACTATCTATTACTTTAAACATCAGTGATACAACTTGCTTTAGGAGCCCTCTTATCTTAGTATGAAGATAAAAGAACATAAAGAGTTATCTATTATCTAAAATTAAATTTGGTATAATATTAATTCAATAACACCCCCATCAATAAGGCATTCCTATTTATAGTTTTTTCCTCTCAAAAACAACACTGCATACTTAACAACAAAATAAAAATTGTTTCTAAACTTGATCCTTTCAAATATATCAGCTCTCATAGTAAGAATGGTGAAGTGGGTCGAGTTTCTCATTGAATTTGAAATCAAATATGTAAAAAAAAATATATATAAAGAGATAGGTCCTTGTAGACCATTTGGTAGAAGCATTGATATTAGATAATAAACCTTTGAGCATCAAATTTATAGATGAGTTAATATTATTATTTGATGAGTCATTTGAATATAAATTTTATTTTGATGGATCCTCCACCACTCATGGCTCAATGGTAGACATATTTTATGCATGCCACAAAGTAATCTCATCCATAAGGCATTTAAAATCAATTTCCCTTATACTAACAACATTGTTGAGTTTGAAGCAATCATCTTAGGTCTAAAACTAGCTACTCACTAGAACATTCATCACTTTTTAATATTTGGTGATTCTCAACTCATCATTAAACAAGTTAATGATTAGTACTAGGCCAAAGATGAAAAAATCATCCCTTATAATATAATGTTTGATGGCCTAAATTAGTATTTTGAGTACACCACATTTGAACAAGTCCCTCACAAAACTAATAAATATACAAATTCCATGGTTACTATTGGTTCTCTTATTGAGATGAAAATATATACTCAAAAATAATAGTTCTTAGTTGAACAACTTAGGATCCTAGCATATAAAGTTTTAGAGTAAGAAATGATAAGTGAGATTATTGGTCTCAATTCCCCTTGGTATCAAAACATAAACACTTACATCCATGACCACACCATCCATATAAACATTTCATGTAGCCAAATAAAATCCTTCATCCAACATGTCTTTCATTTTACCCTCCTTGGCAGTGCCCTTTATCTTGAAAATTTATGATGGCACCCTATTAAGATGTTTAAAATTGAATGAAGGCAACCTAGTATTGAAATAAGTTTATGTTGGATTCTTTGAATCACACACCAATGTCATGGCCTTAGCGAAGAATTTTTTTAGAATAAGATATTACTAACCTACTATGGAAAAATATATTTGTCAGTATGTCAATAAATGAATATCATTTCAAAAGTATGGATACCTCATCCACACACCATCTCAATAATTATAGTCAATCACAATTTTTTGGTCCTTCTCCACTTGGGGGATTGATCTCATTGGGAAGATAAATTCATCTTCCTATAATGGCCACAAACATATCATTACCACTACTAAATAATTTACCAAATAGGTATAATCCATCTCCCTCACATATGTAACTAGATAATGGATATCTAATTCCATCCTTAATCACATTATTTATCATTATGGAATCCATTCCACCATAATTTTATACAATAGTAAGTCCTTAAAAAATAATAGTGTCAAAGTCATCTACAACATATCAAACATAAATGGTGCACACCCTATTACCCTAAAGGTAATGGCCAAACTGACGTGTTTAATAAAACCCTCATTAAATTCCCCAATAAAATTCTCAATAATGTTGGACATAATTGACTATTCAACTCTACCCTAGCTTATGGGCCTATTATACTAGTATCTGTACACCCACGGGCAACACTGTATTCCCTTATCTTTGGTGTTGAATCCCTATTACCTATTGAGTTCAATTTAACCTCTTTGTGCATCTCTCTTTTTTAATTGAAATATCATGAAAAAATACTAAATCATCCAAGGGTGAATAATAGTGGTTCTACCATATAGGTAGACAAATGTAAGCATCCAAATAGATAACAAAGTTTTATTAAAGTTAATGATATGCCAATATAAATCCTCACATAGGAGGAATCATAAAAAATAAACAAAAATAAAAAAATAGTATATCAACAGGATGATATTATCACCCACAAAGTAAGTTAACCATTCAAAGTCTCAGTGTTCTCAACATTGCAATTCAAATTCTCAAAATTAGGTCCCAACTGTTGTGTTACCTTAGGTCCCTACTATGTGTTTTCTTCAACTGCATCCTTTGGTGGGAAGTATCTATCAACTTTTTCTAGAAGAGAGATAAAGTTTTTATCTTTGACAAATTTTGTTACTTTAGCTGCCTCTTGCATACTACCTAAATTAACCATTTTTTCCAATTTTCTCATCAGTTCATGAAATTTATTGTGAAAATTTTTCCAAGTCTATTTTTTCTCATCAATTAGGAATAAAGGAGGCCCCAAAAATTTCACAGATGTATGCTAAATGAGAGTATTATCTTCCATTAGTACACTAGTGCCTAAATCCATTACTTCCATAATTGACATACTACCTCTAGAATTGAGTTTTGATGGGATGCAATATCTACTAAGTTCTATACAATCCTTTGTCACATCCATCCAAAAATTTGTACCATTATAATCTAAATTAATAGAATACATCTAGGAAGGAATATGATCTTTATATTGATCTAAGTAATATTCCTTGATACTTGACCAATCATATTATAATATAGTCACCTCTAACGTGTTGGGATGGAAGATGCTCCAATCAGGGTATGGGATAAGTTTGGGGTACCTACTAATTTCTAAAATATATTCAGAAGTTACTTTCATCAAACCTATCTAAAGGAACCACTCTGGCTACCTTTGAAGAATATTCAACTGTAAATAGATCTATATAGACATAATTCTAAAAATGAATTTAACTGTGAAGTGAGTAAGTACCCTAGTTCTACCTTGAAAAACATTTTGGTTCCTTTGATTCCATATAAACCAAAGAATCTCAGTATAAAAAACTAACCAAAATTTGTGAAAAATGGATGAATTTTATTTGTATAGAAAACACATCCAAAATCAATATCAAACCACTTAATTTCACAGTAAAAAATAATAGACCAACTATAGAGGCAACATTTTCAAATCTTAAAAACGTATTAACATGTAAATAAAATATGTTTAATTGACTCTACATCACTACACACAAGAAAAAAAGGGGAAAATCACCACATTTATCAATAAATTCACCAATAGATAACTTAACATACAACAACAACCATTTGTAATAATATTTTTTTTGGTTCAATACAAGAAGCCCAAACCACTTGAAATCTAAATTCGTAACTTCATTAAGAGTCATAGACATTCCAAAAATGGTTAAGCATTATATAAGGGGTATGAATAAAGGATAATTTAAGATAAATAATTTTGATTGAGAAATCATGAATGGAAGGCCCTTTGATCCACTTGATACTATCCCCAAATACACTATCATTGTCAAGATGATTCACTAAGTTATTGTCCCTGAGTGTTTTTATTACCATGGAATAAGTACTACGTTGTGTAGTAGGAATATGATACATGTGCCTTATGATGTCTCAAGAGGCCCAACCCTCATGACCAAATAAATTTTTAAATTCTTTTAGACCTTTATTGAACCATTCTAAAGTAGAACATCCTCTGGTAAGGGCTAATAGAT